>JABBWL010000573.1:0-25434 GCA_016758765.1 Suillus cothurnatus | reverse complement strand
AACGAGATCAGCTACATTTCCGAACACAGCGTGGACCTCCGTTCACTGTGCGTTTCTTCTGCACACTTGTTCCCTGATACCCGCCCTTACCGTACAATACAGTCTTGTTGACGAGTGACAGATCTTCCATATCCAAACGCTTAGTGCGAGCCCTCGTCCCTCTCTGTAAGCCTTCCTTCCCCTCGATCCCTATGTTGCTGACCTTGATGCCCTTGACATCAAGAATCATTTTGTCACCACGACTCTATACACTACTTGCAATGTCATTTCCTCAATTTACAAAATGAGACTCATGAAGTCGACCAACTCGGCCGGAAAGCCAACGAGGCTGCGCTGTACTCAGCATACAGTGTCATCCTGACACATTGGTTCACCCCACGACGCCAGTACATCGTGGCCCCCCAGATCCCAGATGGTGGCACACCTGATTGGGTAGTCTTTCATCGCAATCGCAGGAACAACAAACCCCGCTCCAACCTTGTCCTCGTTGTCGAGGTGAACGCTGGTCAGAGCGAGGGAGTCCCACGGCGGCCAGGAGGCTCAGAGATAAAATGAAGGAATATATAGAGGCCAGGTTCGACCAGACGACGAATGATGTTATCTATGGATTGGGCGACATCGGGCTCAAATGGATTGTGTGGAAGGTGTTGAGTAACAGCAATCAGATCGAGGAAGTCACGGTTGGTTGGGAAGAGGATATCTCAACTGACGTGTCCTTCGGTAACTTACAGACGATTATGCAGCAACATGTGTAGACTCAAATGAGTCATTCTGTTCTTTTCATACATGCCAGACGATATGAGTCACAGGGCCTGTCCTCCCATCTTTTGTTGATATTTTCCTGATTATCTGCATCGCATATGGCAGTAGGAACTACTGTCGTTTACCACTACCCTTGGTTTCTTCCCGGTTGGATACAATTTTAATCATAATTATGCAGAACTTCTCGCAAACATACAGTTCTCTCAAAGTTCCCCTACCATCGTGACGTATAACCATCCAAATTCACTACTTTTGTGAGATACGGGCTACAAGCCGATGATCTCCACTATCTCATCCTATTGAAAAAGGTAGAGATGTTCAACTTCATTGCTTCGACAGGCAAAAACACACTCACATCTAAGAACATCACTACCTTCTCTTCGTCTAGCTTGACATCGAAAGTATCAAGAGTGCGGTCATTGACTACCTGCTATGGACATTGTATGCGCATAGATTTGGGGTGAAATAATTTGAGGCATTTGTATGACTCTACCAGCCTGGCAAGTGTCTTGTATGTACATTCATTTAGCGTAAAATAATTTAAGCCATTTGCATGATGCTGCCAGCCTGAGATACACCTTATAAGGTTGGTAAAATATTTTCAAGGGCATGCAAGGGCATTTATATGGGCATATATCATAAGTAACAATATCAAAGCTCGCCATAATCATCTGCCTCATCCTCGTCATCCTCCCCATCCTTGGCCCCCAGGACAGCATCATCTACCTTACTGGTGGCACCTCCATCATCCCCCCCGTCTTTGTCCTCATTCTCATCACTTTCTTCAATCTCCTCAATGCCATCATACCCATATTCTTCTATCTCATCCAACTCATATGCCTCCTCATCCGAATCAAGCCCTGGCTGCTCTGCACCTTTGATCTTGGTATCCTCCATCTCAGCATCGGCATGCAACTCTCCCTCATCTGAATCAAACTCTGCATCTTCGATCTTCATATCATCCATCTCATCATTGAACTGTTCTTCAGCATCGGTCTCCCCATCAGGAAAACCCTCCCGGGCTAAATTCACGTAATTAGGAGAAATTTGTATAATTCTTTCTAATTTTTCTAATCACTTGTGTTTAGGAAGAACATTGATAATTACATGGCTGCAAGATGAATTATTCGAAACGGTCAAGTATTAGCGAGTTTTATCTGAATATCGAAAATGTATGTCTATCTATGTATGAGTTCAACCAAAACGTGTTACAGTCCTCTAGAACGGTCTCGCTCTTCCATTCTCGTGGGGCCATGTCACCAAACTTTGGTATAAGGTGGACACTACGCACAATATCACCCACCGGCATGATACTAGCCACTCTGTCGCTACCATGCATCGATCTTGACAGTTTATACAGTCCATTGTTTTGGTCAGGAGCAGATGGGAATGGCGTGAACCATTCGATGTATGCAAGGTGAGGAGGAACATTAACTGTTGGTGGAAAGAGTAGCTGTATTGACTTTGGTGGTAAGGAAAAGATAGCTCGAACTTGACCAACGCAGAAACCTAAACAAGCCGGTAAGCAGTGAGTAACAATTAAATGGTACCTATTCACGCACCTTCGAGATCATTTGTAACCGAGTCTTTGCAAAGGCTCACCAAAACTGTATCGGACTGGCGATCAATGAGATGAGAGCCCAGCTTCTATTGTGGTTTCGCATGGGCACTGTCCAAGGTTACATGTCCCTTCGCGTGGCCACCAGTATCAATTGAGTACCACTTGATCTTGTGAAAGACGGGCAGACTGTGGAATGGAAAACGAATGTCGCCTGCCAAATGATCAAGTGCTCGATTTCGGAGAGGAGCAGGATGGTTGCTTTGACCGTGGCGTGCAACGTAGCGTGCAAGGGCCTCACGAAAATGAGTTGCACCGTAATCTTCAACTAGTTTTTGAATACTGACAGCCTTCGCGCTAGGATGTTTTGTCATGACTAATTCATGACTGAAAATCATATCAGGTGGATGTGAATGGTAGGGCTTAAACTGGTGGCCACCAGCAAGACACCAACTAACATATTTCTGGTGCCATAAAATTTTCTCCTTTCGTTCAAGCCAGCGGGTCATCTGAATAAACTCGTCCTTGTGGTTGGTAGCATGGTAAGCATCCTTCACCAAATCAATGTGGAGGCGTTCTGTGTATTCGGTGTTGTAGTTATTGGTTGTACCAAACAGCATGATCATGAGATGGTAGTGGCATGCAGCGTGCAACTTCGGTAAGTTAAAATTGTTTCGGATACCAAGCTGAATAAAAATGTCCTTATTTTCATGGAAAAGATCCAACGCCTCATCTAGTGAGTGAAGTGTCTCCGAGCTATGACAAGGGTATTGTGCAAGATATAGGAAGTCGAGTAGCCCCCGCACTGCTCGAAGAAGATGACTTGCATTAAGGTTGTTGGGCAAGCGGATGTCGATTATGATGCCGAGGATGAAGCGGCATATCTGTGTGTGTTCAGTACCGCTTACATGTGATAAGCAAGTGATGCCCTTGGTGAATAGGCGGATATGATGGTTCGGAGGAAGACGCCGACAATGAGCATCAATTTCTGCAGCTCCACAAGCTTCTGACAACTAACCCAGGAGATGCTTGACCAGACCTTGATATAGCTGGTGCAGCACATCTGGTGTGATAGCACGGAAAATATTTGCGAAAGGGAGATCCTCCCAAAAAGGGTGGATGATAGGTTTGATGCCAGCTGTAGCACATGCGTGAACAAACGCTAAATTTCCGTGGTCGAATGCAGCAAGTGCGTCCAGTACCTCGCTAAGTTTTCGCATGTGAAATGGTGTCATATTACTTCCCGTGTCCTTGGCTTCAACATCGCACTTTGGGCACTCAAACTTGACACCTGTAGCCAGGAGCTGTTCTGGGTAGTCACCGACAAAACTTGCAAACAATGGATGGCAGCGACGATGAGCACCATCACTGCTACACATGAAAATACCCTCTGATCCAGCAGATTTTAGTGGAGCGAGAACACGGCGTAAACATGCATGGTACAAGTTTGCAATAGCGCGATGGCGAGATGCTTTGTTGGTAATGTGTTCAAGGCGGGTTGTAGGCAGATAAGCAAGAAGTATATGACTACCAGATGAAGGTTTGCGCCGGATTTCCTTTGGTATGTTGCCAATCGTAAGATATACAGGGTAGGCAGTCTTGTTGCAAAACATCGTCACTTGTGTTTTGTCTGAAGAAATAATGATTGGAACTATAGTTCCACCAGGACAATGTTCATCGAGTTTTTTCTAAAGTAACAAAGACATTAAGTAATGAAGTCTGACACTTGTATCGAGCCGTCCATACCTGCGTTTCCCACCACCATTTCCCAGTATGCATGTCATGGAACAAACGAACTGTCTGGTCATCATCGGCATAATGCCGCTCTGGGGCAAATGTGAGATATCTTGCAAAGTCGGGATCACCATATAACAACTTGACGCATTTGATAATATTGCGGTAGTAAACATCGAATGCTTCTCCAGCGACAATGACTTGCTCTCGTTTAAATTTAGGTCGTCCCGTTGGAAGCTTGTGGTCAATCAACTTGTTCAGTTCATTTGCATTTTTGAATGACAGTCCTAAACGTTCACTGACCTAGCAGTATTGATTGTTAATTAGATACTCATGCAACAAAGAAAAATTCTCACTCCGTCAATAGAGAGCAAGTCTGAAAATGCAGTAGAACTTGATCCGCGGAGCTTGGCCCATCTTGCTACCTCCCATTCAATCTTGGAAGCAAATGGGTAGTACAGATTCTCGTCATTTTTGTCATCAACAAGTTGTGCTCCATACATGACGTTTGCAGAGTGATCAGGTGAATGTTGCGATATCCTTTGGCCAGCACGTGGGTCAGGATAAGGCACAGCTACAAATCCACGCTGTCCTTGTGCATGAGCCTCAATGTCCTGACGAGTATTGTGAATATCGTGATGAGCTTCAGTATCGTTGGTCTCATAAGCTTTGGTATCGTTGGTCTCGTCAGGGGTGTCGCTTAGCAATGGCATTGGTGGCTCCCATTCAGGTTCGAAGAATGAATCGTCGATGTCCAATTCTGAGTCGCTATCAGCATCATTGTCCTCTCCCTGAGAATAAGAGCTTTCAGAACCTTCAGCCTCAAAGTAACCAAAGTAAAAGACTCACAGTGGGACAAGCATCATTATCCTCAACCTGAGAATGAGAGCGTTAGGAACCTTCACCTTCAGCCTCAAAGTAACCAAAGTAAAATACTCACAGTGGGACCAGTGTCGTTATCCTCTCCCTGAGAATGAGAGTGTTAGAAACCTTCAGCCTCAAAGTAACCAAAGTAAAAGACTCACGGTAGGACCAGCATCGTTACCCTCTCCCCAAGAATGAGAATGCCCAGAACCTTCAGCCTCAAAGTAACCAAAGCTTCAGCCTCAAAGTAACCAAAGTAAGTAATCAAAGACTCACAGGATGTTGAAATGAGTTGCTACCCTCTCCCTGAGAATGAGAGCGGTCAGAACCTTCAGCTTCAAAGTAACCAAAGTAAGACTTGGACTCATGAGATATTGAGAGTTAACCTCTCCCTGAGAGTGAGAGCGGTCAGAACCTTCAGCTTCAAAGTAACCAAAGTAAGACTTGGACTCACGAGATATTGAGAGTTAACCTCTCCCTGAGAGTGAGAGCGGTCAGAACCTTCAGCTTCAAAGTAACCAAAGTAAGACTTGGACTCACGAGATATTGAGAGTTAACCTCTCCCTGAGAGTGAGAGCGGTCAGAACCTTCAGCTTCAAAGTAACCAAAGTAAGACTCACGAGATATTGAGAACATTCTGAGACTGGAACCGGGTTTGTTCGCAACCATGACTTCCTGTACAGTGCTCGGCAATGGGAGTCACGGCGGCTCTTTGCGAGATGTTGGCTGAGGCCCATGACAGTGAAGTTGTTACGGCCACATGCTGGGCACGTCTGCATGGTCAAGAAAATGAGTTAATAAGTGGGTGAAAGCAGAAGAGGGTCAGGCTGAGGCAATTGTCTCAGAGGTGACTATTAACTCACCTAAAGTCAAGTCAGGGACAGACTGCATCCGAAGCGCACCCAGCACTGCACTACAAAATTTAGTACCTTCCGAAACTCAAAAATCATTTTTCAACTCTTACCTCCATCACACTCCCTGCTAGTCCGTTTTCCTCTCTCTAGTTGTTTTGGTACCATCGTCAATCACACTCCCTGATAGTTCAATTTTTTCCACTCCCTACTAGTTGTTTTAGTACTTTAAGCCCCGTCTAATTGAGTAAAAATGACTGCACCTCAGAGTAAGTGTCCATAAAGACAAGCCGAGACCGACTGTCTCAAAGGGCTCAATAGACTTGGAGCCATGTGGTGCAAAGAAGAGGGCTATGGAGAATGCAGGTGAGTTAGAAGTACACTAGCAAAAACTTACTACTGATTCTTGACTTGGACCTGAAAATAGTTTGGAAGCAGGACACTAGCAAACGCAAGCGACAGACCTCATCAACTGAGCAAGCCACTGAAAAAGGCTTGGCTGCGAAAAAAGTAGCTCCCAGTGTATCAAAGGTGTCTCATACTCAGAAACCTTCAACACTGAGTGCGGCATGCGTTCCATACATAACAAGAATAGCCACTTACTAATGAACTGTTACAGAGCGTCAGCGCATGGATACAGAGTCAGATACCAGTGAGCATGGGGCCAGTGAGCGTTTAAGCGAAGGAGATAAGAAAAACTTGGGTTAGTAATCTCCTTGACTGACAAGAAAGGAAGTCTTACAAGTCAAGGATGCACAGCATCCCATTATTGCTGGCCAGGCAAACTCTGCCGCACTTTCGCTATGCAAGATGTTACTTTACCTATTTCTGAACATGACTCGGAGCAGAGTGATGTCGACTCAGATGATGCTTTCCAGAATGTCCGTGCGGGTACTGACCACCGTGACCATGACAGTAACAGCGAGTCAGGCCTTACCAGTGAAGATGAGGATTTAGATGCAGCTGTGAGGATGCTTTCAAATGAGGTAAGTAGTACTTCAAGTTGGTCAACATCATTAGTCCTCACCAAAAAATCAAAGGTTGCTTCACTTGTTACCAATGACCGGAATCTCAGAAGTCAGAGGGATTGGCAGGCTGTGGTGCAGGACCATGCATATCTGCCCGTGATCTTAAACAAGCAAACAGAGGTGAGAACTATTGAATTTAACTATTCCCACCATTATCGATGACTCTATTTAGATTCCAACCTGGGGCAATGTCGACGATGCCATTTCAGAGTCCATCGAAAGTACCACTACTGGTGGCGAATTGTCAATTTCCTCTGACAATGAAGATGCTGTCAACCCGAAAACTTGTCCGAACCTCAAAGAGTGTCGCCTTGCTTATTCGAACTGAAACAGGCAAAGTCAAACTTCTCGATCAGAATCTACACACTCGCCAAGTCATTCAAGCCGCAATCTCTGAAGTCAAGTGCCATGTGATGTTTGTCCATGGGTACCCTGAATTAGTCCAAAAGAACCAGTTCTCGATGCATAGTTTAGTAACCATGGCTGAGAAACATGGTGTGCACGCAATCAAAGAACGTCTTCAGGTAGACGAGCAGTATGCTTTACAGCTCAGTGCCTTGGTGAGTAGATTTAGTCACAGCACTTATGAATATTTCTAATGATCTTTGATTTATATGAGGTGGATGCCCGCGTCCCAATAATGTAGCGTGAGCTGAAAGACGACACTTGTGCAAACGTTGATGGTTACTTCCGCTTGGGGCACAAGGACTTTGCGAAGGCAAAAAAAATGACAGAGAAGCTTACTTATACCTATGCTTTGAAGTTCGATGTGAGTCCATTACACTTTCTCTGGCTGTTTGCTGATGCTCGCAACTCTTTTCAGGACAACAATGATGCTACGCCTATCAGGAATAGGCCCTACCAGGGTGAACTCCTCATATTGTTATTATCTAACCAGCTCTTTCATAGCTCGAAGGCTGTTGGCGTGAAATTTGCGTCACGCTTTATCGAAATTGCCAAGAACAAGTTGAAGCGTCCTGAAATTCCTATACCCTTCCTGGCGCTGGTTGCAACGCGGTAGCGTGCTTGTCTTGACTCTACTATGAATATGTGGCTCAATTTTTTGAAGGTTTATTCCGCTCTTTTGTGGAAATCACTCGGTTCACCAGGGAAGTTCAACTTCTCAGGAAACCAATTCAGCGAAGTTTACAGCTACCACGTCAAGTCCCTGGAACAGCTGAAGCAGGATGCACCTGGAAAGTTCCATTTCATGATGGCAGATATTTATGAAGCTGCACAGTGAGTTTCTGGTGTTCCCTCATCCTCAAAGCTCATTACTGACTCATCACTTGGCTTGCAGTAAGTTGAAACGGATTGCTGCTACTGGGGATCACATTGAGTTGAATGCCTTTGAACTGCTTGACCTTGACAGTATGGAAGAGGACTAGTAATCTACTCCTTTGATTGGGTGTACATATGCGATTTGTTGAGAGCGCTGATTGATATGTCGGTCATTACTAGCTATACTGTTACCTTTACATACCCATTTCTAATCAAAGCCTAAATTGTTTCGTGTAATGCTGTCTGATGTGAATACCACTACAATGTCTAAATTTGAATGGATGATCCCTCAAATGCATGACAAATTAGTCAAATAACGAAGGATTATCAACAATTCTGTCTAAATTATTAGTAGGTAACATAATCCATGAGATCGTTCTAATCAGTCATTTTTAGAGAAATCAGTCAATAATTTTCGATAATTTGATGTTTTTAGCCCAGGAGGGTTTTCCTGATGCCTCCCTTGTCCAACTTGTCACAGTCAGATAAGAACCAGTCGGTAGCTTGCCGGGTGGATTTGTGTCCAACTCCACCTCCATGAAAATGCATCATCATATCTCGATGGACGAACCTAATGGGGTTCTAAGGTAAGACATGGTGGCGTTAATAGACAAGAAAACTTACATATTAACATAAAAAAAGGTCCACTCTTCATTGTTGTTTGTGAGTTGGACGTGCAATTGAGGGTGGAAGAAGGGTGTCAGTGTGACCGTAGTGAAATGCAGGGACGAGATGAATTCTGTGGATGACTTGCTGTGGGTCCAGGAAACCGAAAGGCTCCAGGGTCATCACTTGAATAAACCTACCCGTTCGAGCCTCTTTGCCTTCCAACCAGCAGTGTAGGGGTGCCGTTCTGTTCCAGGATCTCGGCCGAACCATCGGACCCAAAGGAAGTCCATTTGCTGGGTTCACGGGATTTGAGTGCTCGCCAGTGTAAATAACGAGTGCATGGAATACGCCAAGAATTCAAGCATACCAGTAAGGGTGGCTGTCACCACCATCCTCATGTGCAAGGAGCATGATATCAGCATTGGTCCGGGGATTAGGGAATCTTGATTACGGCGCAAGTCATAAGTTGTGTAATTGACCTGGAGAACCTTGTGGCGAAATATTTTTTCACCGACGAGTATGAACATGCTGCACTCAGCAGATGTGAATTCTCTCGTCTCCATCATATTCTAGCCCATGCAGGTGGGAGAGTAGATGGTCTTTTAGTTGAGGTAGAAAGTTCTTGTGTGCATTGTTAGTAGACTTCTATTACATGTAGACAAGACAACTTACATTCAATGCAGGATCACTCTCATGTTGTGCCAGCCACTTGTATATATTGACGTGATACCGAGTGCTGGTGGAGATTTGATAGTGGCATTCTGGATCACTGTAAGGTAGTGGTTTCGAGTCCTCAAAGCGCAGCGCAGGTGCATCAGGAGAGGACAACTGAAGTACTTTGCTCTTCTCCTTGCCTGCGTCTCGCTTACCCTTTCCCTTCATTTCATAGGGAGATCCTTCTGCCATCTTGAACAGAATATGCTTGTGACGTTGCTGCTTAGCTATGCCAGCAGTGAACTTTGCCTTACTCACACGAGGATAGAACTGTTTGACTCGTCGGTGTTCACATTCTCCCTGTAACAAATTTGTAAGTAAGTGTAGTTAAAAAAACAAAAACATACCAGCTGTGTCGAGTAGTAGTTATCACTTGTTCCAAACTTTCAGATGCTTCCACATAGTCACCAAGGGCATGGAGCTTATAAGTTTGAAAATTAAAGTATCGCACTTTTGGACCGCTCGTCTGCTGACCAGACCTTCGATGTCCTGGTCAGTCGAGCCTCTGGTACCTTTTGCAGCCTTGTTGGCTTTACGACAACCTCACACAGCTTCTTCACTTGGAAGATCCTTTGTAACATACTCCTTTGCTGTCACTGGTATAGCACACTGAAGATAACGTAAATAGGTGTTGTAAACTACTGAATAAGAGGACATACCTGCAATAAGTCTTCAAAGTCTCTCCCTGCAAGGCGTTTCATTCCAGAAGCATCGTTGCTAAAACAACGTATTGTTCTATGACCAAAGGTTGGAACTTGACGAAATCTTCATGGACATTATGAGAAGAATCTCGCACATGTGAAATAATTAATGGTAGGTGGGGCTATCTGCAGTGGTATGTAAGGGATGGATATATATATATATATATGCTGTGGGTTAGCCCAGTGTCTATGTAATATGTAGTGGGCTAGCCTGGGGATGCATATTGGGCTGGCCCATAGTTATGACAGTAGGGATGGGCAATCCCACTTTGTAGAGTGGACTGTTCCTTGACTATTGAACTAGCAATGAGTTAACCCATATAATACATATCAGACAGCTAGGAAAGAAGGAATAGTGGAGTACTAACATGAACATCCAGGACTTGGGTGTTGTGTGAGGTTAGAAGACAAGCGTAGGAGGGCTTGGTTATCTGATTTGTGGAAGGTTCATACTAGTGGTTGTAGACTGAAGAATAGGTTGAGGTCTAGCAAGATGAGGAATGGTGATGTGTTGAAGCCCAATGGCGTCTAGCCTATTGGCAGTTGTGCGTTCAAGATACTGAATGTAGAGTTTATAGAGAATGAAAAGGATAAGAACAATGATGGGGAAAGTTATTAACCAGATATTGAGAAAGTCATAGGTTATGAAAGTGAGAGATCGTTGGTGAGCCACAGAATGTACTGCTTGGCTAGTGTCAGAGTGAAGTAGTAAAGAAAGGAGAGAGAACATTGCAGGATTAATGCTGAGAGAGGATGGTGCACAATGGAATGTAGGAGAAAGAAAGAAAGAAGAAAAAGCTGTGCAGATTGTTATAGAATGTGGAGAAAAAAACAGAGAAAAAACAGAGAAAAACAAGTAATAACATTTGGGCTGGGCTGCCCCAGCGACTAGCAGTGGGCTATCCGACATCACGTATATCAGAGTTTCAGTGCCAGTGCATAGGACAAAGGCTATGGCTGTATATAACTACTGTGAAAACATACACTGATCCAGGTGTGATCAACTGAACTTCAGCTTCAAAGATGGGTGTGACCTATAAGTGGCACATCAGAAATAGCTTTGTCAGAATGGGGGATCTCCTTTCATTACTGCATATCACAATTTACCTCAATGCAATGTGACAGTCACTCGAAATAGCTTTGATCGATTGCATGTGAGACACTGTGACAAAGCTAAGTGTGAATATCTACAGTATTCTGTAGTTCTATGTAGCTCATATAGTCAGCATAGCAAGTAGGACATGATGCCTTCTTTACAACAGATGTGCTATATGCCAGGCCTCTACTACAGTATTGATTGCAGACAAACATTGTACTCTGAGGGTCTGAATGTGTAGCAATCTTTGAAAAGAAGTGCTCCCTGGCACCTCCTGGTTATTAAAATCATAAGGGACTTGGAATACCCCAGATGGGTCATGGTAATGATTAAAAGCATTGGCCCAGTTGGCCCAAGTATCCCAGGGAAAGTATCGGAATGGCCTGGGCCACAACCCATATTACATTGGAATACCATCCAAGAACATACCCCTTAAGTGCGATTATAAGGCAGAATATATGTATCTGAGAGGTACCATGAGAGGGGTGACTGAAGTATGGATGGAATGGTTGCAGCAATGGCGTATTGTGAGACAGCTATATACACGAACCTACAACTTGTAACTAAGCACAGTCTAACGAGTATGTATGCCGCCATGGCAACGGTTGTATGTGCTAGCTGAGATGAGGTTCACTAAGTACATTCCGCCATGGCCACAGTGGCATTGGCGTCTGGGGATGATCCATCTCTCCTTTAATGATGTCGTCTTTTATGTGGTGGCCCATGCTCAATTATCTCCACTTCGTCGTCATCACTGTCCGGTTCAGGCATCGCCCGCTTCATCTTTTTCTGAATGATTGATGTCATGGCTGGGTGGTTGGTATATGTGCCAGTATTGATACCCAGCTCTACTGCTTTCTCAAGGCCGAAGAAAGCCACCGCAATTTTGAAAGGTCCGTACTGACGGTCTTGCAAGTGACCCATCAATTCCCTGTGCTTCACTGCCACCTCCTCATTGGTGAGGAGGACCCAGTCAGCAAGAGGAACTCCACCCTTGAAAATACGAGTGGTGCGGGCCTTTGCGAGGCCCATGCGCACCAAGTTGAGAGATCCAATCCCCTTCGCGCTATTCTTCGCATTCCACTGCGACGGAAACGACTTGTTTACTACATGGTATTCTCGCAAGGGGCTTTTCCGCTCGTACACTGATATGATGTAGGCCGGAACCATGGCGATGAACTGGGGCCTCCATGTGCATCCCTTGCGAGAGCCTCTGTTGGCATTCCAGGGAATTGCTCTGATAGCATTGGTGCACGTCCGTTCGCTCACCATCGTGTTGTACGAAGGCTTGTCCTTTTGGTCCCATGAGATGTCGGGCAAGATATGACTGAAGTAGATGCCGGCGAGCAATGCGATCCTATGGATGGGCTTCTCTCGATTGAAGTTCGCAAACACCCATTCATATATCTCGAGGATCAGTGCGTCTCCTGCGCAATCTATGTTCTCAAGACTGAATTCATCAGGAAGACTATCGCGAGTGAAGAAATCAGGAAGGGACTGCAGCGTGATGGATTCGATGGCCCAAGGAGCTCGGGCATCTGAAGCTTGCGCAATCTTGGCTGCCTCAGCAGCCATGTCGACGGGTCGAGGATTTGAGTGACCTGCAGCAGCTGACTGGTCGCCCATTGATGATTTTCCTAAGTTTACCCAAGAGTTATGCACGGCCTTTCTCGACTGACGACCTCGTGTGCCTGTATGAGATGCATGCCATGGTACGTGCTGGATCTGGAGATGGTTCGCAGCAATGATATATGCCCGCTGGATGCATTTGTCTGCAGCTGCAGGGGAATTGGCAGGAGCATATTTGAGCATGCGAGAATAAGCGGTACGAAACACAGCGGTCGAGGGAGCCGTAAAGATGAGCGGAGCAGCGACAGAGATGGGATTGTTCATGCGGGTCATCTGGCTGATACGCACAGCAAAGTCCTGCACGCTCAACTTATCCTTCGAGGTGTTGGGAAGACCATCCGAATAATTGTTGGGATTGACGACAACGCATCGCAGGAGGTGTTCATATGCTTTGTCTTTGTAGCCGAGGGGGGTGTTCACATGCCAACCATCTCTGCAAAGATTTCAGACGATCTTTGTCTCTGGACGGACCTATGTCGTCCACGTCCATGCCATCGCTTGAACATTCCTTCTTGACTGCGGTGGCGACCAAAGCCTTGACATCAGCGACATATGACCGCAGAGCCACCAATGCAATAACAATGCAATGACGTTCCTCGTGGAATATTGAAGGAAGACATGGGGGGAAAGCTTATTGATGGACAGCTCGATGTGAAATCCCGCTTTATATGCCTGAATAAGAGATGCAGTGAGCATTGAGCTCAGGACGATGCTGTCAGATGAAATGATCGATGAAATATATGCACCTCAAAATGATCACTGCCATAAGTCAGCACTTGCGATCTCTTGGACGCAATGGCAGGCACGTTGAGGTTGTCCAAGGTAGGCCAATCGGATGCGCTGATAGCGATGGGATTGTTGATGGCAGTGGTGGTGCGAATGGAAGGCGCAAAGGTGGGAAGTCCCTGCTCAAGCAAGCTCTGAACCAACCACAAAGGTCTCATCAATCTTGTTGCAAGGACCCTGGCATTCCCTGTGTGAGCGTACGCAAGGGTTCGCTCGAGCACAGAGCACAATTCCACAGCCTCATGCCTCGGCTTATTACCTGCCTCAATGATCGGGAGCTGATATGCCCATAATCTTTCAAGTAAGGATGTGATGCCAAAAGCAGTCCACTGATATATTGAGGAAAAGCCTTGATGGTCGAAAGACAAACACAAACATGATCAGAGGGAAGCGTCACCACAGCAAAATGAGTGCAACTCACATGAGAGGCAAACACGCAAATATGAGGTTTTAGGGCTTGAAAAATATTGGGATGGGACCATGCACGAGCGAGCGGGACAATGATGTCCTTATAGATGGACCTACATACAATATACAAATGCGTCTTGTGTCAGCAACGAGAAATGGAACAGAATGAAGGACCGATGAACTCACATGCCATTGCGTTTTTCTGCCTTCAGCGACTCGCACTGAATGATATATATGTTTTCCAGACGTAAGTCGCGTGGCACATCATCAAGGCTGATCTTATTATCATATTTCTGATGAGGAAGACTCATCTTGCATTCGCGCAAACGAGCCTTATGAGTGGTCTTGGTGGCGGGAGTACCATAAGCCCCAGCGAGGGCAGAAGTGATGCGACCTTGCTGCACCTCATGAAGGGCTGCTGAAGGGCGAATTCGGTGTGAGATCTCATTGTAGAACTGACAGGCGCTGGGAATAAGGACGGGAGGAATCTGATGATGGTCGTTGTTGAGCCTATCTCCAAACAAATCATACTCATCTGGGATGGGCTCGTCGTCGTCCAAGTTGAGCATGTGTGACCTGCGAGTGGTCGAACGACGGATCTCAGAGATGAAAGGGGCGAAGTGAGGTAGCACGGCATCACATTGTATGTGACCCATAGTTCGGAGAAATGCCTGGGGGAAAATGGAGACTGAAGGAGTTGAGATCTCTTCTCCTTGGAAAGCATCTGCATCGATAGCCATGTCTTCATATGCAGGAATGTAGGAGGTGAATAAATCTGAAACAGTCTCCAGATTGATGAGAAGGCCACATGGCTTAGCATTATTACGAGTCTTGCCATGGAGACGTGGGATTCTACGGCCGTCCTCGTCATACACATTGTTTTCACGTTTAGTATCTGGATCACGATGGGGAGATTGGTCAAGTCGACCTCTTCCCGAATATCTTTATCAGGGGAATCGTATACGATGCCGTGCTGGTCTATGACATCTTGATTTGGAACCTCGGTCCACCGTTTGACTCTGACACATCTGTCATTATGATGCGGCATGCGTCAATGTGTGCTTTGCATGGTATCAAAAGGACATACGTGATATCAGTGGCGATGGCAATGGACACATAACGTATGTGGGTGTAAGATCTTTCTGCATTCCATACCTTTGCTTCCTCTGTATTGGCCCGGGCATTTAAATTGGCAATGGGTTGGTTCTGGCCATAACGACAAGCAACGGCCACAGGCACACGGTTTAGAAGCCAGCCGTCCTCTTTCCATGACCTAGGTGCAGCTGCAACCCAGTCGTCCCAATCTGATTCGATTGTGTTGTGAAGAGAAAGTAAGTCGGCGAGCCGCAAATCCCACGACGTATTATCACTATAATAATTGTCAGCATGCTGGCAGAACATTGTCTCGGCACTACATGGATGCCCGCATATGCTACCGTCGTGAACGCGAGATGTGTCTATCAGAGGACATGACCTGGATGTGCCACATGTTGTCTGTGGATCCTCCCGTCAGATGGATGATGTTACATCCACCATTTGGTGGTCAAATGTGTTTGAACAACACCGACTGCTCTCGTGCAGCCGCCGTAGCAACTGTTGCAAATGCTACACAGCGCAGACCAGTCTGTCTCCCCCACATGGCGCACTGATGGTTGCAGGAGGTGCACCCAAGACGGAGTTGGCATGCAATTCACCCCTAGAGGAAAAGGGTGTACTACATAGTGATGAAACAATTAAACTCACTAAATATTTGACACGTCTTTGATCTTCCAGGCACTGAGATCAACATCATCAGTACCATAGGATGCATGACATATATGGGCATGTCGGGGTTTTAGAGAGGGCATGCGCAATGAACATCACTGCCATGCGAAAGTGAGATGAGGAGAGTCGCGTGTCCCCATGTTGCTTGTCGCTGAGTAATGGGGCTTCATTTGCTATGTTCACATCGTCCAAGTTCTCACGTGGGCAAAAGGCAAGCCATAATTCAGCTGAGGGAGATGTCCCAAGAGCCATCATACAACCCGAAGGATCGAAACCCAACTTTCCAAATTTGGGGCGAAAGAGACGAGTGGGAAGACAAAGATTGAGAGTGAGGGAAAAGGTGTGATCAACAACTCTGTTCGGCAGGAAAGCATGCAGACCAGGTCGACCCCCCACAACAAGGCAGAAGTCAAGAAAATGCTTGGAACCATCCCAAGCCAACATCTCATCGTCGCTGCTAAAATAAAGGTCATCGTCAAGGCGAAGGACGGAACGACGATGCAACAAATTTATGGCAGTGGCTTTGTCATCCTTTTTGAAGTTGCGCGCAAGGGTAGACAAGTTGATAGGCTGCACTTTAGTCTGTTCCCAGGTGCGTCCAGCTCGATGAGAGCCCTCCTGCTGCAAAAAAAGACTCTCCAAAACCTCACTTTGAGGCAAGGCATCTTCTGCCTCAACAGAGGATGGAACCTCTGCAAGATCGAATGGCCTAGACTCATCCTGATCGACATTTCTTGCAGCACCTTGGAAGGTGATGGTGCCCAAGTCATCATCACTGTCAAGACTTGGATGAGGGGTCAGCAATGAATGGATATCCCATTGAGGGGAATCAATGCTTACATGTCATCAACAATGTCGGACATGCTTCAACTGCACTACTAGTAGGAGACAGGGCAGCGGCTGAGAAGGTATGTGATGCAGAGGTTGAATTGAAAGAGAGGGCAACTGAGATCGTGCTGTCAGGCAGGATAAAATGAGATGATCCGGAGGCGAGCATTAGTGCAGACCAGCATTTTTATATACTGAGTGTATTATGTCAATGGAAGGGCATCGCAGTTAAAAAAAAATTTAACAATGTAGAATTTTACCGGCAACACGATGCACCCTCATGCATGAGTCAGCTGCCAAGTCAAGGGAGGGACCTGGACATCGTTCAGAGGCAAAATAATGCAGTTGACGGACAGAGTGAATGAGGGAACGAGCAACAAGCAAATGTATAAAGTGTATCAGTGTTAATCCAAAGATTGTTGAGTGATATGGTCTGATGTGATATACAGCTCAGAATGCAACCAGACAATTGCACTCGGCACACCGGACAGTCTGTTAAGGTACCAGTGCAAGGGTCGAAAATATGAGTACAACCAGCCGAAATAGAATGGAATGATGATCGGGAATGCAGGGTTCAAATTTTAGTGCACAATGTCATTTCAGGTTTGAATTGAATCTTAAATGGTTAGCGTACCTGCAGGCATGTAAAAATGGCATAAGCAAAGGACCAAGATGCAGTGTCAGTGTTCGACATCAGCAGTTGAAATCTATGAAGATGATGCTGTGGAACAACTTGTCAGCTAGAATTGAATGAAAGTGGAGCTGGTCACTCAGTGGTATAACTCCGTAGATGAGTGCAATGCACAAGGCAGAGTATGGAATGAACAGACATGATGTTTCCTGAACATTGAAGATGCGAGTTGATCAGAAGTTCAGCATGTGGAAGTTGAGAGCAGATTGTCAGGCCAAGAAGACAAGACTCGACAGGCATATTCTATTGTAGTAGCTTGCAACAGAATCTTTAGTTGGAAATGACAAGTTCAGACATCACTGTTCTTTTGAGCGATGAGATAACACAATTGAAACAAGAGCGTATGAAATAGCAAACGATTCAGTGCACGACAAGGGAGACTAGCAGAACATGACATTAATGATCTTGACAAGTCAATCTGCTGGAGTGAATGTACCCAGCAAAATGACGAGACACATAGTTGCCAGAGAAATGCATATATCGTCCTCATTGCGCAGCTAAGTACAGGAAGCACCCGAGACTAGCAAGCAAGAATATTGAGGGAGAACAAATGACACATGAATCACTTAAATGCAGTAAGCAACACATTACATTACATGGGGCAGTACACAAAGACAGAGCAGTACAATTACATCAATAACAAGACAAGTGCATTGCACGAACAACACTTCACCATACGGAACCTAGACGACGCCTTGAGCAAAGTCATTCATCCTCATCCTCAGCTGTCTGCATGATCCTTGCCTTCTTCTTCGGCATTGAACCATGTGCAGAGCTAGATGAAGATGTAGATGTACCTGCATTGTCATTGAATGAACCGACAATGTTCAGTTGGCGACATTCTGTATAGAAAAAAGATGGTCGACATACCTGTCGCAGAACGAGCACGTTTACTCGACTCAGCAGGCACTGGATATTGAAATTGGAGGGTTAGGTTAAGGGTCACTAAAACATTGATAAGAGAAACAGACGCACCCACTGTAGTAGGCATTGGTGGATTGATGACCGGCTGTGTGGGCGCCAGTACTATATACAATGATGCATGTCAGAATGACGCAGATAAAACAGTTCTATCAGCGGGTAAATGACCTGCAGTGGGATTGTTTTTCAACACAACTGTATCATCTTGATTGTCTGCTTGGCTCGTAGATTGAAGTTCATTGGCAGACTCTTTAACAAACCAAGTGAGATCATTAGTACCAAAATCAAATGATGAGGCACTCGGGGATGGGGACGTTCGAGACAGTACATTGACTGAGCATAGAAGGTTGGATCGATTGCGCACATAGATGAAATAACGCACCTGTGGCACTGGTAGTAGCCTCCGCTGCAACAGTTGCGATGGCGGGATCACCGGAGACATCTGTAGAAAATATCAGACCAATCGTGGAAAAGACGTGGCCACAAGTATGTGCACATACCTGGGTGGATCGCCGCAGATGGAACCGTGTCATGTGCGGAAACTGACACAGCGACATCTATGACTGGTACTTCTGACTTGTCATTAGCAGTGGTCAGTGAGTCACTATGTCCCTCCGGTTCTACTCCACCATCTTCACTGGCAGATGAATCCAGCAACTCAACAATTGGTGTTGGAGATGGTTGTCGTTTCTTTCGGGGAATGGGACGTGGCTTGGGTTTGGTGATCGGCTGTTGACTGTCTCCGACAGTGAGTGTGCTGGGGGGTGCGGGAGTCATGGAAACGCCATCGGCAGGTACAGGCATGCCTTTGTGAAGTGGTGATGACTGAGTGTCGACCTCATGCTCCTTGCGTGTAGACTTGTCTATCCCAGACTCCGGCTGTTCTTGATCAATGGTATGACCCTGCAAAGTCGATGTTACAATCATGTATATCAAGGAGTTTGAGAAACAGCATGAAAGACCATCAACTCACTGTGGTGTTCTCATCGACATGTCCCTCTGGCAAAGTGATTTGTAGTACATCAATATCTTCGGAAACATCAAACATCATGGCATGATCATCGTTCAGAGCCCGCATGCGGAGTCTAGAACTGTTCAATTCCAAGCCCTATGAGAACAATTATAATGCAAGTCAGCGATTGCAACTGTTGCCACGGCGTGGTGTGACTGAGGACTGAAACTCACATGAACCAGGCCTTTCAAGGGCGTGAGTACATCTGCTGACATCGATGCATTTGAAGACAGCGATGCTTTCGCACAGGCCATATTCGACACAATAGCCACCAGTTTGTTGATAGCATCTCGATCGATGCTTTCAAGACCGAGGCGTTCTTGCATTTGCTGTGTCTTGAGGATACCTTGTCCTTGATCTTATCCAAGACATTCTTGGGGTCTGCATGGCACGCATCGAGCGTTAACTCGTCGCACCACACCCACTCCTGTAGATTGACAAGTGAGGCGCCTTGCATAACCCTTCTCTTCTTCACATGAATGATGAGGGACATCTCAATCAGCCTTCGCAGTGTGCCAACCCATGGGTCCTTCAGCAGTGGTGGTCGATACCTCTGCATGTATGCACGTTCTATGGCGATGGCCTTCAGGCATGGCTCAATGTCTCTGGTTGAGTTCTTAATGCCGGTTTTTTGCCAGTCCCATGCAGTCGTATGCAGGACCATGATGCCCGCAACCGAATGAGGTTCGTTTGCAATATCTCTGCTGGGGGCTCCCTTTTTCAGTCTCTTTTGTTTCACAAATGTGAGCAGGGCAGAGCAAGCCACCTTCTCGATCGCGGACAGTGCATCATATGCTTTGTCCAACTCTTTCTTGTCTTTTGGACGAGGTTGGTATTTGAGTTTGCCCTGCAACATGCGATTGGTCAGGCGCATCATCAATGAGTCGCGATACAACCACATGATATGAACGAGCTGCATGTGAGCCTCCATGAGCGTGTCTCTACTGCAGATCAAGGGATGTTTACTAACATTATGACCTGGATCGTGAACAGAACTGAATCGAGAGTCGTTCTTTAAGTTTGAAAACATCACTGTTGACCAATCGTCCATCGTGTGTGTCTTAGGATGCAATATATTCCAAGAGTCTAGCAGACCTTCGAACCAACGACAAGTCTTTCATTCCACTGGTCAGTCACCATCCTCATGGCCTGAATCACCGTGTGCTTTGCTCACCTCCGCTATACCCAGCTTGATCCTGCTGAAGCAGTTCCATGCATAATCCATGAAGAATCCTCCAAGGAGCGGTTCAGGTGCATGTGGATCGCCTTGTACAGGAGATAGGAACACAGCGATGCGTGCAACAACTTGATCAAGGTGCTTCAGCTTCTCTGCATCAGCTGTTTTGGAACGAGTGTTGAGGCCCCAAATCTGTTGCAGCGATTGAACAACATTCTGCTGATATGTGCTTAGCTGGGTTATGTAGTCAGGTGTCATCTCCCCAATGGAGTCTTGGACGTCTTGGAAGGCTGCCTTTGCATGCTGGTCCAATGTTTCAAGGACCTCAGCCCATATCGAAAGATCATCGTCCTCGTATTCTTTGCTGTCCTTGATCGATGCATGCAAGTCTGTCACTTTCTTTCTCGCCTCTTCATTGCCGGCATCCATCCCATCAAGCAAACCAGATACAGTCTTGTAGTCTGGAAATTCGTCGCATGACCCCAGCTTTTTCAGCGTGACAATACGTGTGTTCACCCATGATACAAACACCTGTGAATCACATTCACCCTTGGTGTCAGTACATTGCTCTTGTGGATGGTTGAATGACGCTTACACCCATGCAGACGTCTATCGATTTTGACAGCCAAGTCACAGAAAATTCATGACGTCGTCGGAAGTGAGGTCCCAGTCGAAGGAGACGTGTCGCTAGCAGCAGGCAGAGCCCATCGTTATGAAGTACCTTCTGCAAGCGAGCATTCTTGTCTTGCACTATCCTAATATCTTCCAACGCCTTGATAGCAACGCTTCTGCGAGTGTTCTCAGGGGACTCTTCATATATGTTCTTGATCTTCCTCAAAATCGTGACCAGGACTTCCTCTTCAGTCTCGTTGTATTCATGCAACCTGTTGTTGCGACTGAGATGACATGCGAGTTCGTCGCCACCAGCAAGCAGTTTATCTGTAAGGTTTGATCAGTATACATCAATGATGGTCGATCTGACGCGGTGGCTACTGTTGCACTTGCGGGGGACACGAACAACATCGTATCCATATAATCCGCTCTGGCAACAGTAGCGTGTGCGGACATAGGTACCACTGAGACAGTGTACATTGACGCGGTGGACACAGTTGCCATGGCGTCCAACTTACCTTTATCGTAGACAATGACACCCCATTTGTTCATACCTTGTAGCAATCCCTTCATCGCTCCAATCTCGGCGCGTAAGTCGTTGTGAAGCTCGACATGTTCCTGCGTGGGATTCTTGAGTCCAGATATCTTTTTCCAACGCTTCTCAAGGGCGTCAAGTTCATCTTGCAGTGATTTGTTGTAGCGTCGAAGCGCTGAAAGGCGATGTTGTCCTGAAGCGACAATAATTTTCTGAGTATCAATGAGCTTGAGTTCTGGGACTTGGTCCACTTCCACGAAATCTTTAGCGAGTGTAAGCTCTGGCTGGATGCGCTTGAGGTCGAGAATGAGTGGAATGGCTGATGTATCTTTCATGGCCACGATGCCAGACCCCTTGAATGAAGCGATTAACTTATTCGTTTCATTGTCATTCTCCAGTCTGTCGTTGTACTCCCCGAACTGCAATTGCTTGGCGATTGCTAATAAGTTGACCCAGGCGACTCCCGCTTTGCATTTTGCTACAAGCGTGTCCAACCTCTGGGTCTCCTTCCCAATATCCTGCTCTGAGGTCTGTGGTTGTATCGGCCTTTGATCAAGGTGGAAGTTCGTCACTTCTGCAGGCTGCCATGCATTGATTTATCAATTTCGTTCTTCTTCTGAGGCACGTTGACTCACTTCTTCTGTACCAGCATCATTGCCTCCTGATTTTCCCTTCCTTGGTCCTCTTGGTGGCATTGTGTAGCAATCAACGATTTCGATGTGTCATTCAACGTAGTGGTGAGTATCTGAGTTCGATTGCAATCGCTATTCGGTTTCCTCATATATACATGCCTTATGCTTGGCCTTGTGTTTGCCTCATGTCTTTCGGTTAGCACTATAAGCGAGAATCACGTGACCATGAGATATATTTTCTCACCTTGTGAGGTTCAATTTCTCAGTGTTCCCTACCATTTAGACACAGTAATATTCAGGACATGCAGCAGTGATGACGCTCCATCACCTGTCCTTATATGTACAGCATACCCAATGTATTTGATTGTATCTATTGCTGTGCAACATGACCCTCCTTGGCAACCGTTGCATGTGTGGCAGGAGTGACCTGTCTTGCTTCCTGGCCTTGGCTTCATCCTAATACTCATAGTCACTGTGCCTTTGGCACAGCCAAGTGAAGGGGCACTTTGCACTCCTATGGGAGGTGCCTGTAGCACCTTGATTTAGTAACTAGTCCAACACCCATTGTGCCTTTGGCACAGGAAGCAAAAGGAGCGCTTCGTGCTTCTTTTTGGCTTCCTGGCCTTGGCTTCATCCTAATAATCATAGTCACTGTGCCTTCAACACAGTAAGGCAAAGGAGCGCTTCATGCTCCTTTGGGAGGTGCCTGCAGCACCTTGACTTAGTAATAACCATAGTAGATCTTGAAATAAATAAATAATCATAATAATACATTTTTGAGCAGGAGCTTCACACATTTAAAAGCATAATCTGTTGGCTACTCAACAACTAATACTGTATGACATCTCTGCACAACCTTAGCTACGTAAATCCTCTCATATCATCCAGGTACCTCAGTATTATCTATCACACCTCAAAAAGTAGACAATACAAATTAATTTAGTTTTACTATTTGACTATTTTGCATGACCCCATTCCCATCCGTCTCCCGTCTCCCGTCTCCCGTCTCCCGTCTCCCGTCTCCCGTCTCCCGTCTCCCGTCTCCCGTCTCCCATCTCCCGTCTCCCGTCTCCCGTCTCCCGTCTCCCGTCTCCCATCTCCCGTCTCCCATCTCCCATCTCCCGTCTCCTCCCCATGCTCTTCTGTCCCCCCATCTCTGCATTCTAATGATCATAGCAGATTTTGAAACAAATCACATGATTTATTCAACTGACGAAGTTCAGATTCTTTAATAGCCAAAATATAAACAATCTAAGAGAAAACTATATGAAGAGTTTTCCTGAGGGTGGGGGAGGACGCTTCCAGCCTGGTGGCAACTTCCAACCTGGTGTTGGTGCCTGATGAAGTAGCTTGTCATAGGCATCAACCTGGGCCTGACAACTTGACCATGCCTTTTTATTGCGCTACCACTCCTTCCAGTCCTTGATGAGTTGCTTTTGTTTTACCTTATCAGCCATCTTCTGCAACTTCTTCTGCTCCTTACTCATCCAGTGCTCATGCTCCTCTTTGCTCCTCTCCATTTCTTTTTTGATCCTTGCAGTGCCCTTGGAGAGATCATGCATCCTCTGCTCATGTGCATGAGTGCGCTCTCAACAGGCCATCTTACTATAAGGATCATTGAGCTTGCAGTGCTCAAGCCGAGCACGAAACTGGTTGTGGTAGTTGTGGTGCATTTGGGCCTCCCAGTCGACAGAGTGAGAAGAAGGCAAGGAGGGTGGCAAGGCAGCATAGCCATGCTGAAGTGGAGGAAACAGGGCCTGGGTGCAAGGGGAACTGCAGAAGGATTTTTTTTAGTATTTGCCTCATTAGTACATAACCAAATGACTCACCCATTGTCCAACGAAGCAGAAAATTGCACCACAGACTGTGCAAGCAGTGGTGGGCAGCCTGGAGCCTGTTGAGAGCTGCAGAGGGGTGGCTGTCAACACATTCAATCTAACTTAGCAATTGGAACTCATGTGTGGTCCCACAATATGAAATTCAGGCCAATGGAAGACATGCATGCAGTCGAATCAAATTGGGATGTTCTTACTTCCCGCCCAATTTGTTTAGTGTTCCTTGTCATTTTCTCTGACAAGGTTCCACTTTTTTTTAACAGACATGAAACTTGTCGACTTCTCACACTTTGACATTTCACACCTGCCAGGCTACCTGCCAGATACCTGACCTGTCAAACCGTCCTCAACTCAAAGAAACCTACCATCTCTGAACCTCTGACCACACAACAATGTGCGAAGAAGTTAAGAGAACAACCTTCCCAGACCCAGCTCCAGAACCAACTTAATCTCTGTCACATCCTCAGAAGTAACACTGTCGAACGAAATACCTACTGCTTTAAACATCAACTTAGATTCTCCTGGCCCCAAGTATGTTTTATTCTCATTTGAAAGCTAATCTAATAAACTGTTATCTTCAGAAAATAGTTTTTTTGCATATGCCAACAGGTCAATATACAATCAGATTCGGACACAGAGTCATGAGGCCGAGTCTGATGCCATGGAGACCGAAACCGAGGAGGAGGGTGGGAATGACGATGTGGAGATGAAGACCGAAGGTGGGGAGGTCGCAGAGATTGAAACCAAAGAGGGTGGGAACCACGACACAGAGATGAAGACTGAGGATGTGGAGGTCATGATCGATCCAGACCATCAGTATGTTGCTAGTGCTTTGAATATAGAATTTTAACTGACCTTTCTTAAGGCCAGTGAAGACTGAGGACGTGGAGGCCATAATCGATCCGGACTATCAGTATGTTGCTAGCGTTTTCAATAGAAAATTTTAACTGACCTTCCTTATTAAAGGCCGGTAGTCGCATCCCCTTGCAAGCTTCTGACAAGGCGCGCTGGGAACCCAAATGAGGACCCTGAAAATCCCACCGCGCCATGGAGCTATTATGTCAAGAAATCATTCTCTCAAGACCCAGATGCATCCTTGTGATTTTTTTTGATGTTGTACTACTACTGGTGTATTTGACTGAATCGTGCTCAATTGTATCGCATGCTGCATCCAAAAAACTGCTAGTTTGTTCATAATATGCGTACCTAGATCTGAACAAACAAACATTAATAACGTGTCAAAGTCGATCTTATCCTGTTGCACACACTTTTTCTCTCCTACTCCCATGCCGCGTCACAATCACTCTGATTCAACTTCATCGTCTTCCTCTTCTAGTTCTGCGACGAGCTCTTCTGGTTCAGAAGGGAATACTCCACCAAGCACACCACCTCCTCGGATATCTGGG
>JABBWL010000572.1:5000-25705 GCA_016758765.1 Suillus cothurnatus | reverse complement strand
ATTGACCGACCCGTGCTAGGAGTTGAGACTCAACGCTGTGCGCTTTTGAATCCAACTTCACTTTGTCCATACGTTTCACTTCTTGACTATCCTAGTATCTCTGAATTTCCCAGCTCTTGTAGATTGTGGTTCTCTCATTGTTTTATGAAACTAGTCTCATCCAAAAACAAAAACTCCGTACATATCCATTCCTCCATTCCGCTCCGCTTGTTTGACGGTACTTGTAATGCTACCATTTCCGAAGCTATAGATCTCTCCGTTCGTTTTCTTCCGGCAAAGTTACCTCTGAAACGTTTTACGTTACTCCTTGGATTCATCTTGTCTTATCGTCCTTGGATATAGCTGGCTTTCCCTACACAATCTGTTGATTGATGGGTTACAGGCAGCATCGACTTCCAGATGACACCTCATAGAATGCCATCGACCCCTCTGACGTCACCTCCACTTCTGGATCCCATTCCTACAGTGGAACCTCACCCTCCGACTTTGCCAGAACCATCCGCTGATAATCGGTTCCTAATATCGCTAATCAATGCAGGCCTTTTGCAGGGCCTGTAATTAGAAGGATCTCACTAGTTCAGCATTTACCTTCGTCCATCCGGAGTAGATCTCCGTTTGCTAAGCTCTCATCTGAAGGTCCAGCCTATTCGGAGTACCTTCGGATGATCATGAGTTTGAGCTTTCTTTGTAAGGGAAAGGCTAGTCAACTTCCTCATCGTCCGTGATCTCAAGATCGATTTGGAGGAAGGATCTGCCCCACCCCTTGGAACTATTATGTTATCCCCGGTAGAGCTTGAAGCTCTTAGAAAGTTTTGATGAAAATTCGCTACCGGACTCCTCCGCATCCTCTTCTCTCCTCGGAGCACCGTTCTCTTTGTCAAGAAAAAGGATGGTTCCTTACGCCTTTGCGGCTTCCGTGGCCTCAACCAGATAACCAAGAAAGACCGATATCCGTTACCCTCTATCCGACCTATTAGAATCCCCTAGCCGCACCAAAATCTATATGAAGATCGACCTCCGTTCCACTTATCATCTCATCCGGACCGCGTCCAGAGATAGTGGAAAACTGCCTTCTGAACGCGCTATGGTTCCTATGAATGGTTGGTTATGCCTGAAGGTCTTACCAATGCACCGGCCGCGTTCCAGCGGTTTTGTCAATAGCGTCTTCACTGATATGCTAGACATATGTGTTATCGTCTATCTGGATGACATCCTTATATATTCCCAAGACCTCGCATCCCATAAGAATCACGTCCAAGAAGTACTTCGACGCCTCCTGCAAGCATCGGCTCTATGCCAAACCCAAAAAAATGCGAATTCCATTCCACGTCCATGGAGTACCTTGGTTATCTCTTATCTCCGGACGGCCTTACTATGTCTAACGAGAAAGTACAAGCTATCATAGACTGGCCAGAACCTCAGAAGGTTAAGGATATTCAATTCTTCCTTGGATTCGCAAATTTCTATCATCGATTTATCTATAACTACTTGGATATCATAGTTCTGCTTATGCAGCTTACCTGCAAGGATTGTACCTTGAAACTTTTCGGATGAGTGCTGGAAATCCTTTGAAACGCTCAAGAAAGCTTTCACTACGGCTCCAATACTAACGCATTGGATGCCGAACGTTCCTTTGATTGTGGAAACGGACGCTTCGGACTACGCTATCGCTGGCATTACTGTCCATAGTATGTCCGGATTCTGAAATCCGTCCAGTAGCGTTCTATTCCAGAACCCTTACCCCTCCGGAACTCAATTACGATACCCATGATAAGGAACTCTAAGCTATTCACGAGGCTTTTCGGACCTGGCGACACTATCTAGAAGGCTCATCCGAGCCTGTTGACGTTGCCACAGACCATAAGAACCTTGAGTATTTTGCGACTACCAAACTCCTCTCTCGCCGTCAGGCTCGTTGGTCGGAATTCCTCCACCAATTCAATATGATCATCTGTTTCCGTCCCGGAAAACTTGGAGCTAAACCGGATTCCCTTACTAGACACTGGGACGTCTATCACAAAGAGGGGGATAAGGACTACGCTCAAGTTAACCCTCATAATTTTCGTCCCGTATTCACATTTGAACAGTTAGCTTCATCCCTATGAGCATCAACCTTAGCATTTCCAGTACTCCGCGCAGCTGTGCTTATGGATGTTGAACAGCTTCATAAGGATATCTTATCTGCACTCCCTAATGACCCTATCGGATCCATGCGCATGTCCGATCCTCCGGACGATAGATGGACAGTGGATGATAGTGGTTTCCTCCGTTGTGATAATTGCATATACGTTCCAGAATCCAATGACCTTAGGCTTCGTGTCCTTCGGAATACCCATGACCATCCGTTATCAGGACACTTCGGTGAGAATCGTACCCTAGAGCTTATCCGACGCGAATATACCTGGCCCGGTATACGCACCTATGTTAAGGACTACGTCAAATCCTGTACCACCTGCGCCCGAGCCAAGGTTCCGAGACATAAGCCATTCGGATTGATGAAACAACTCCCTATACCGGAAAGACCTTGGAATTCCATATCCATGGATTTCATCAAACAACTTCTGGACTCATCCGGCTATACAGCCATTCTCGTTATCATTGATTGTTTATCCAAGCAAGCTATATTCGTCCCAACTCACGATACCATTACCTCTCTGGATCTTGCTAGACTATTCCTGCTTCATGTATTCTCTAAGCACGGAATCCCTTCTCATGTCACTTCGGACCGAGGTACGGAATTCGTATCCCATTTCTTCTGTTCTCTAGGAAAGGCACTCGATATGATCCTCCACTTCACATCCGGATACCATCCGGAAGGAGATGGACAAACGGAACAAGCCAACCAAACCCCAGAGCAATACCTCCACATCTACTGCAATTATCAGCAGGATAACTGGTTGGAACTCCTTCCATTGGCAGAATTCGCTTATAACAACGCTCCGAGTGCTACCACTGGAGTTTCACCATTCTTCGCCAATAAGGGTTACCATCCAAACATATCCATCCATCCAGAACGCGACCTCTCATCCGCCCTCGCCCGTGACTATGCTATAGACCTTAACGAACTACACCTATTCCTCCGAGAAGAAATGTCTCTTGCGCAGAAAAGATATCAAGGACCTGCGGACGCGCATCGGATACCCACTCTGGACTTCAAAGTTGGAGAACAAGTATTTGTGAAAGCTAAATACTTCTGTTCCACTCATCCGTCCAAGAAACTATTGGAAAAGAACTTAGGTCCGTTTGAGATTATAGCTCATCCGGGGTCACATTCCATTACCGTCCGACTTCCGGATTCTATGCGTTCCGTCCATCCTGTTTTCCATGTGTCCCAATTAGAACCTGCAACACCGAACACCATTCCTAATCGTATCCAACCCCCTCCGCCTCCAGTAGAAGTTAATGGAGAACCAGAGTATGAGATATCCGAAAACCTAGACTCTAAGCTAGACCGACGAAGAAGACGATGTCAGCTCTTATACCTCGTCCGATGGTCTAGATATGAAGGAACGGACGAAGAGACTTCATGGTTACTAGCTACAGAACTCAGAAACGCATCCGAACTAGTATCGGATTATCACTCGGCGAATCCGGACAAGCCTGGTCCTATTCAAAACTGAAGTATACAAATTGTACATAACGGAAACTACAAGTACAAGTAGCGGAAGTTAAGAAAACAGATCCGAAAATATCTACATCTCCATAGACCCCTCATCCCCTCTGGATCCACCCTCCTCACTTCCGGATGCATTTTCCATCTCCTCATCACCTTCCTCTTCCTCATCCAGACCCATCTGAGCCTTATCCAAAGTGATCTGGGGGTCAAGCCTAAGCTCCTTGAACAAGAGGGCTTGGAATTCCCTCTGTTGCTGGAGGAACAACTCCAATCTGGAACACATCCGCTCCGTGGCAGCCCTACTTCCCTCGGCCGCTTCAATACTCTTCTCCAGGAGAGAGTTGGTCCTAGTCAACTCCGCTACTATGTTGTTAGCAGCAGCAACCCAAGCCTGGTCATCATACTCCATGTAGTCCGGAGCCTCTGGAGTGGGACTCTGCTGACGTTTCTTACCCTTGCCCCTGGGGGAAGGAGATCTGGCAGCATGCTGCCTTTTCTTACCCTTGGAAGCCTTGACAGTTCTGGGCCGTCCAGGACAAGTGGCCTTGTCCTTCCAGCAAGCGTCACAAGACTTGACCTATCCGGATGTCAAAAAACACGGATCCGAAGCTATCCGGACGACTCACCAAAGGATTAGCAGCGGCATCCATCCATTGACAGATCCGTGCCCTTCCGGAGCAATGCGCGCAGGATCCGTCCTCTTTAGAAGACATCTTCTGAGTCTATCCGAAACGTTAGTGAACAGACTAGCAAACGGATCCGAAACGCACCATTTCCTTAACTATTTCCTGACGTCTTTTCTCTTCCGCTTGCTGGATCCGGAGCTCTGCTTGCCTCACTTTCTCCAGATCCGCTAAGCGCTTCCGCTCTGCCTCCTGAGCCTTCAAAGCCTTTTCCTCCATCCGGGCCGCTTCTTCCGCGTCCAGGATCTGTTGCCTAAGCTCTTCAAGCCTAGCCTTAGCAGATTGCTGAGCTCCAGAGTTGTTGCCAGACATTTTTCAAGTTAAGCTAGTGTGTGTTAATAAGTGGGGGGTAGGAATCATCTGCGACGCTTTGACATTGGTATATCTGTGGAAATCCGAACTCAGCACTACTAACATCATTCTTCTCCATCGATTCTCACAGACCGGATCTACGATTCTTGGCCTTCTAGGGATCGGCCCTAAAGGGGGGATACTGTCATATCCCATACATTCACGCTTCTCATCCGAAGTTCCGGATGTCAGATCCGATCAGATCTGATCCACAGATCTGTACCGGATCCGTCGCAATAAGCTTCTTCATTCATATCCTGTTCATATAACGTTAAACACTGCTTATTTCCTCCATTTAGTATATCCTCCTTTCCGGTATATTGGTTATGCTTACTTCCGGCTATGCTTTACTGATCTGTTCACTTGTGATTAACTTCCGGCTTATGTTTGACTTCTAATAAGCGTTGCTTATACATTGCGATACTTTGTGCATAGCCTCTCGCGTAGTTCTATCGTATATAAACTCTTGTATATGTCCTATAGCACCCCAGTTCGAATATCATCCTCATTCTGTTATCCGGACTTGAGTCTTAACAACTCTTGTCACCCTCCGAGACTTAAGGATTGTATCCGATAGTCTATACTCTGTTAGTTTCTAGTCCTAGACTTGTCTAGACTAGCCCTTATACTTCCGTCCGATATCTGGGCGCCATCCGGATAAGTATACGATACTATTCCTTATCTTCGGATAGGAATACGATACTAATCCTTACCTTCGGATAAGTATACGATACCATTCCTTGTCTTCGGATAGGAATATGTTACTTGTCTCTATACCCGGATATCATACGATAGTCGTCTGGACCTTCGGATACGCTACAATAGCCATCCGGATCTTCGGATACGATACGTATAGTATTCTGAAATACGGGGCTATACTCGGGAAAGGGGCACAGCGTACGAGGTGAGGCCAAAGCCCTTCGGATCCAATACCCCTTGAGTACGACCTTAACAGGATGAGCGGTAGTTGGACAAGTGTGATAGTGGATAAGACTGGAAATGGTTATGGATGAGGTCTAGGAATCTAATCTAAGGATTAGTCCATAAATCTGACTATAGGATAGGTCTGGAATCTGGGATATGACATACTGGATGGAATAATTGACGAAGAGTGTGACCGAGAACTTGATCCGACAGACTATCAATCAGTGAAGTCATGGACAAAAAAGCAATGGCAAGAACACTTCCCTCCAAGCACATCAGCCGTACCTGGTTCTTCTTCAAAGAAATCAGCACACAAATCCAAGCATATGGCACAAGGTATTAATGTGTCTTGTACTTACCTTCAGAACAAGGATGGCATACCTGTGTCAGCTCAGCATGCCAAGGTAATTCAGACAACAATGTTGTTGTGCTTCCATCAGCTACATAACCAAGGACTCGCACCGGAATCAATCGGACAAGCTTCACTCAACATCATCAAGTGGCTGGTTCACATGTTGTGGAAGGAATATTTCAAACTTTGTCTTTGTGCCGACAATTGGAAAACCACAAAGCTTTTGATTGACAACTACTCCCAATGGTACAACTACCACATCAAGAAGAAAGGCAGCAAGTGCATGAAGACTGAGTCTGAAGACATGTGCTTAGAAAAAGAGAGCACCTCCAAGATGACACCAATCATTAAAAAAAGGAGCTCATCCGATCTCTGTCATATCCCATATATTCACACTTCCCATCCAAAGTTCCGGATATCAGATCCATACCAGATCCATTATGATAAGCTTCTTCATTCATATCCTGTTCATATAACATTAAACATTGCTTATTTCCTCCATTTAGTATATCTTCCTTTCTGGTATATCAGTTATGCTTACTTCCAGCTATGTTTACTGATCCGTTAACCTGTGATTAACTTCTGGCCTATGTTTGACTTGTAATAAGTGTTGCTTATACATTGCGATACTTTGTGCATAGCCTTTTGCTTAGTTCTATCGCATATAAACTCTTGTATATGTCCTGTAGCACCCCAGTTCGAATATCATCTTAGATTGTCCTCATTCTGCTATCTGGACTCGAGTCTTATCAACTCTTGTCACCCTCCAAGACTTAAGGATTGTATCCGATAGTCTAACACATCCGCCTCTATCTTTGGATAGTCTACACTCTGTTGGTTTCTAAGTCTTAGACTTGTCTAGACTAGCCTTTATACTTCCATCCAATATCTGGACGCACCTTTGGATAAGTATATGATACTAATCCTTATCTTTGGATAGGTATACAATACTTGTCCCTACATCCCGATATCATACAATAGTCGTCCGGACCTTCAGATACACTACAATAGCCATCCGGATCTTCGGATACAATACTTATAGTATTCTGAAATACTGGGCTATACTCGGGAAAGGGGCACAGCATATGAGCTGAGGCCAAAGCCCTTTGGATCCGAATCTATTTGAGTACGACCTTAACAATCTCAATGAGAACCGTAGACAACGCGACCATGCATTGATTCAGATATGTCATTGCCTTTGTTGTCAGACAAAATCGTAAGTTTTGTTCTTATTTTGTTATTGCTACTAACATGATTGATCTATAGTGTTAAGGTCATACTCAAATGATATCGGATCCGAAGGGCTTCGGCCTCACCTCGTACGCTGTGCCCCTTTCCCGAGTATAGCCCCGTATTTCAGAATACTATACTTATCGTATCTGAAGATCTGGATGGCTATCGTAGCATATCTGAAGGTCCAGACGACTATTGTATGGTATCCGGATGTAGAGACAAGTATCATATTCCTATCTGAAGATAAGGAATAGTATCATATACTTATCCGGATGGCGTCCAGATATTGGACAGAAGTATATAGGCTAGTCTAGACAAGTCTAAGACTAGAAACTAACAGAGTATAGACTATCCAAAGATAGAGGCGGGTGCATTTAGACTATCAGATACAATCCTTAAGTCTTGGAGGGTGACAAGAGTTGATAAGACTCGAGTCCAGATAGCAGAATGAGGACAATCTAAGATGATATTCGAACTGGGGTGCTACAGGACATATACAAGAGTTTATATATGATAGAACTACATGAAAGGCTATGCACAAAGTATCACAATGTATAAGCAACACTTATTAGAAGTCAAACATAAGCTGGAAGTTTATCACAGGTGAACGGATCAGTAAACATAGCCGGAAGTAAACATAACTGATATACTGGAAGGGAAGATATACTAAATGGAGGAAATAAGCAGTGTTTAACGTTATATGAACAGGATATGAATGAAGAAGCTTATCGTGATGGATCTGGTATGGATCTGATCGGATCTGACATCCAGAACTTTGGATGAGAAGCGCGAATGTATGGGATATGACAGTATCCCCCCTTTAGGGCCGATCCCTAGAAGGCCAAGAATCGTAGATCCAGTCCAGACAAGGAATGTGAGAATTGATGGAGAAGAATGATGGTAGTATTGCTGAGTTCGGATTTCCACAGATATACCAATGCCAAAGTGTTGCAGGTGATTCCTACCCCCCACTTATTAACACACACTAGCTTAACTTGAAAAATGTCTGGCAACAACTCTGGAGCTCAGCAATCTGCTAAGGCTAGGCTTGAAGAGCTTAGGCAACAGATCCTGGACGCGGAAGAAGCGGCCCGGATGGAGGAAAAGGCTTTGAAGGCTCAGGAGGCAGAGCGGAAGCGCTTAGCGGATCTGGAGAAAGTGAGGCAAGCAGAGCTCTGGATCCAGCAAGCAGAAGAGAAAAGACGTCAGGAAATAGTTAAGGAAATGGTGCGTTTCGGATCCGTTTGCTAGTCTGTTCACTAACGTTTCGGATAGACTCAGAAGATGTCTTCTAAAGAGGACGGATCCTGCGCGCATTGCTCCGGAAGGGCACGGATCTGTCAATGGATGGATGCCGCTGCTAATCCTTTGGTGAGTCGTCCGGATAGCTTCGGATCCGTGTTTTTTGACATCCGGATAGGTCAAGTCTTGTGACGCTTGCTGGAAGGACAAGGCCACTTGTCCTGGACGGCCCAGAACTGTCAAGGCTTCCAAGGGTAAGAAAAGGCAGCATGCTGCCAGATCTCCTTCCCCCAGGGGCAAGGGTAAGAAACGTCAGCAGAGTCCCACTCCAGAGGCTCCGGACTACATGGAGTATGATGACCAGGCTTGGGTTGCTGCTGCTAACAACATAGTAGCGGAGTTGACTAGGACCAACTCTCTCCTGGAGAAGAGTATTGAAGCGGCCGAGGGAAGTAGGGCTGCCACGGAGCGGATGTGTTCCAGATTGGAGTTGTTCCTCCAGCAACAGAGGGAATTCCAAGCCCTCTTGTTCAAGGAGCTTAGGCTTGACCCCCAGATCACTTTGGATAAGGCTCAGATGGGTCTGGATGAGGAAGAGGAAGGTGATGAGGAGATGGAAAATGCATCCGGAAGTGAGGAGGGTGGATCCAGAGGGGATGAGGGGTCTATGGAGATGTAGATATTTTCGGATCTGTTTTCTTAACTTCCGCTACTTGTACTTGTAGTTTCCGTTATGTACAATTTGTATACTTCAGTTTTGAATAGGACCAGGCTTGTCCGGATTCGCCGAGTGATAATCCGATACTAGTTCGGATGCGTTTCTGAGTTCTGTAGCTAGTAACCATGAAGTCTCTTCGTCCGTTCCTTCATATCTAGACCATCGGACGAGGTATAAGAGCTGACATCGTCTTCTTCGTCGGTCTAGCTTAGAGTCTAGGTTTTCGGATATCTCATACTCTGGTTCTCCATTAACTTCTACTGGAGGCGGAGGGGGTTGGATACGATTAGGAATGGTGTTCGGTGTTGCAGGTTCTAATTGGGACACATGGAAAACAGGATGGACGGAACGCATAGAATCCGGAAGTCGGACGGTAATGGAATGTGACCCCGGATGAGCTATAATCTCAAACGGACCTAAGTTCTTTTCCAATAGTTTCTTGGACGGATGAGTGGAACAGAAGTATTTAGCTTTCACAAATACTTGTTCTCCAACTTTGAAGTCCAGAGTGGGTATCCGATGCGCGTCCGCAGGTCCTTGATATCTTTTCTGCGCAAGAGACATTTCTTCTCGGAGGAATAGGTGTAGTTCGTTAAGGTCTATAGCATAGTCACGGGCGAGGGCGGATGAGAGGTCGCGTTCTGGATGGATGGATATGTTTGGATGGTAACCCTTATTGGCGAAGAATGGTGAAACTCCAGTGGTAGCACTCGGAGCGTTGTTATAAGCGAATTCTGCCAATGGAAGGAGTTCCAACCAGTTATCCTGCTGATAATTGCAGTAGATGTGGAGGTATTGCTCTGGGGTTTGGTTGGCTTGTTCCGTTTGTCCATCTCCTTCCGGATGGTATCCGGATGTGAAGTGGAGGATCATATCGAGTGCCTTTCCTAGAGAACAGAAGAAATGGGATACGAATTCCGTACCTCGGTCCGAAGTGACATGAGAAGGGATTCCGTGCTTAGAGAATACATGAAGCAGGAATAGTCTAGCAAGATCCAGAGAGGTAATGGTATCGTGAGTTGGGACGAATATAGCTTGCTTGGATAAACAATCAATGATAACGAGAATGGCTGTATAGCCGGATGAGTCCAGAAGTTGTTTGATGAAATCCATGGATATGGAATTCCAAGGTCTTTCCGGTATAGGGAGTTGTTTCATCAATCCGAATGGCTTATGTCTCGGAACCTTGGCTCGGGCGCAGGTGGTACAGGATTTGACGTAGTCCTTAACATAGGTGCGTATACCGGGCCAGGTATATTCGCGTCGGATAAGCTCTAGGGTACGATTCTCACCGAAGTGTCCTGATAACGGATGGTCATGGGTATTCCGAAGGACACGAAGCCTAAGGTCATTGGATTCTGGAACGTATATGCAATTATCACAACGGAGGAAACCACTATCATCCACTGTCCATCTATCGTCCGGAGGATCGGACATGCGCATGGATCCGATAGGGTCATTAGGGAGTGCAGATAAGATATCCTTATGAAGCTGTTCAACATCCATAAGCACAGCTGCGCGGAGTACTGGAAATGCTAAGGTTGATGCTCATAGGGATGAAGCTAACTGTTCAAATGTGAATACGGGACGAAAATTATGAGGGTTAACTTGAGCGTAGTCCTTATCCCCCTCTTTGTGATAGACGTCCCAGTGTCTAGTAAGGGAATCCGGTTTAGCTCCAAGTTTTCCGGGACGGAAACAGATGATCATATTGAATTGGTGGAGGAATTCCGACCAACGAGCCTGACGGCGAGAGAGGAGTTTGGTAGTCGCAAAATACTCAAGGTTCTTATGGTCTGTGGCAACGTCAACAGGCTCGGATGAGCCTTCTAGATAGTGTCGCCAGGTCCGAAAAGCCTCGTGAATAGCTTAGAGTTCCTTATCATGGGTATCGTAATTGAGTTCCGGAGGGGTAAGGGTTCTGGAATAGAACGCTACTGGACGGATTTCAGAATCCGGACATACTATGGACAGTATGCCAGCGATAGCGTAGTCCGAAGCGTCCGTTTCCACAATCAAAGGAACGTTCGGCATCCAATGCGTTAGTATTGGAGCCGTAGTGAAAGCTTTCTTGAGCGTTTCAAAGGATTTCCAGCACTCATCCGAAAAGTTTCAAGGTACATCCTTGCAGGTAAGCTGCATAAGCAGAACTATGATATCCAAGTAGTTATAGATAAATCGATGATAGAAATTTGCGAATCCAAGGAAGAATTGAATATCCTTAACCTTCTGAGGTTCTGGCCAGTCTATGATAGCTTGTACTTTCTCGTTAGACATAGTAAGGCCGTCCGGAGATAAGAGATAACCAAGGTACTCCATGGACGTGGAATGGAATTCGCATTTTTTGGGTTTGGCATAGAGCCGATGCTTGCAGAGGCGTCGAAGTACTTCTTGGACGTGATTCTTATGGGATGCGAGGTCTTGGGAATATATAAGGATGTCATCCAGATAGACGATAACACATATGTCTAGCATATCAGTGAAGACGCTATTGACAAACCGCTGGAACGCGGCCGGTGCATTGGTAAGACCTTCAGGCATAACCAACCATTCATAGGAACCATAGCGCGTTCAGAAGGCAGTTTTCCACTCATCTCTGGACGCGGTCCGGATGAGATGATAAGTGGAACGGAGGTCGATCTTCATATAGATTTTGGTGCGGCTAGGGGATTCCAATAGGTCAGATACGAGAGGTAACAGATATTGGTCTTTCTTGGTTATCTGGTTGAGGCCACGGAAGTCCATGCAAAGGCGTAAGGAACCATCCTTTTTCTTGACAAAGAGGACGGGTGCTCCATGAGGAGAGGAAGAGGAATGGAGGAGTCCAGTAGCGATATTTTCATCAAAAAACTTTCTAAGAGCTTCAAGCTCTACCGGAGATAACAGATAAATAGTTCCAAGGGGTGGGGCAGATCCTTCCTCCAAATCGATCTTGAGATTGAACGGACGATGAGGAGGAAGTTGACTAGCCTTTCCCTTATCAAAGACATCTGCAAACTCATGATCATCCGAAGGTACTCCGAATAGGTCTGGACCTTCAGATGAGAGCTTAGCAGAACGGAGATCTACTCCGGATGGACGAAGGTAAATGCTGAACTGAGTGGATCCTTCTAATTTACAGGCCCTGCAAAAGGCTACTGCATTGATTAGCGATATATTAGGAACCAGATTATCAGCGGATGGTTCTGGCAAAGTCGGAGGGTGAGGTTCCACTGTAGGAATGGGATCCAGAAGTGGAGGTGACGTCAGAGGGGTCGATGGCATTCTATGAGGTGTCATCTGGAAGTCGATGCTGCCTGTAACCCAATCAATCAACAGATTGTGTAGGGAAAGCCAGCTATATCCAAGGACGATAAGACAAGATGAATCCAAAGGAGTAACGTAAAACGTTTCAGAGGTAACTTTGCCGGAAGAAAAACGAACGGAGAGATCTATAGCTTCGGAAATGGTAGCATTACAAGTACCGTCAAACAAGCGGAGCGGAATGGGAGGAATTGGATATGTACGGAGTTTTTGTTTTTGGATGAGACTAGTTTCTATAAAACAATGAGAGAAACCACAATCTACAAGAGCTGGAAATTCAGAGATACTAGGATAGTCAAGAAGTGAAACGTATGGACAAAGTGAAGTTGGATTCAAAAGCGCAACAGCGTTGAGTCTCAACTCCTTAGCATGGGTCGAGTCAATGCGACCCTCATCCCGTGCGGAGTCAGGAGGGTCGTGGACTATTTTTTGCTTCGGATGAAGCCTCCTGTTTAGCTTCAGGAATGACCATGGCTGCACGTCCTTTAGCAGCACGAGAGGTTGACTTAGTGCAGTCCCGAGCAGAGTGCCCAGGTCTGCCACAGAATAGGCAGAGTTTCTTATCTAAACGTCTTTGATGTTCCTCGGCCATAAGCTTTCTGTCCTTACCCAGCTTGGTATTAAGATCCGGAGCTTTAGGAGCGGACAAGGTAGATGCAGACATGGGTTTAGCAGATTTGTTCTGTCTGGATCTGTGATTTCTGGATCCGGACGGATGGGAACTAGCATGGTCGGATGTGGGTGGTTTCAGAGGATTGGATGATGAGGACTTGGTTTCTCTAGAGATCTCACCCTTATGTTCCCAGTAACGGGCATCGATAGTCTGGGCAAGGGTTTTGAACTCTGAGAGGGTAGCGGGTTTACCCATGTGACTGATTTCGTCCTTAATACGAGCTGGAAGTCTGTTATAGAATTGGCAACATAAGGCTCCATCACCCCATCCGCGGACTTGTGAAGCAAGCCTTTGGAATTCTACAATGTACTTATTAATACGTTGTCCTTCGCGCATATTGAGTTGCTCGAGTTGCATCTCAGCATCTCCGGATGGGTCATGGGGTCCGAAATTAGTTTGAAGTTCTAACATGAACTCGGAGTAGTCGTCTATCCAATCCAGACAAGAATTTAACTCATCCAAAAGGAGGTCGGGTAGCTCGCATTGAACAAAGAACGCGCACAACTTCCTAGGCTCGGATCCATCAAAGGTATCCAGCTTGCGAACTTTGACTGTGGAGTTGTCCGAAGAGGAAGTGCGTTGGTTATTACGCACAAGATTATTGATGGCCTCGGATAACTGCATAAAAATGCAGTCCTGAGCATTAAGACCATTGTCTTCATCATGGTCTGGTTCATCATCCAGATCTCCACCTTCATCATCAGGTGGGTTTCCGCCTGGAGTATCATCATCTTCATTGTCAGGATTTTCATTGTCCGTGTTAAGGTCGTACTCAAATAGGTTTGGATCCAAAGGGTTTCGGCCTCAGCTCGTATGCTGTGCCCCTTTCCTGAGTATAGCCCCGTATGTCAGAATACTATACTTATCATATCCGAAGGTCCGGACGACTATCGTATGGTATCCAGATGTAGAGACAAGTATCATATTCCTATCCAAAGATAAGGAATAGTATTGTATACTTATCCGGATGGCGTCCGGATATCGGACAGAAGTATATAGGCTAGTCTAGACAAGTCTAAGACTAGAAACTAACAGAGTATAGACTATCCGAAGATAGGGGCGGGTGCATTTAGACTATCGGATACAATCCTTAAGTCTTGGAGAGTGACAAGAGTTGATAAGACTCAAGTCCGGTGAAGGGTCAACAATTCTGCTGGGATGCAGAATTATGTTGGGTGAATGCTGCCTAGCTGCTATTCGACCCAAGGGCTTCTGGACTAGACTCAGGGCTCAAGAGAGACAGTGTGTGTGTGTGTGTGTGAGAGAGAGAGAGAGAGAGAATATGAAAATGTCACTTCAGACAATGAGGACAAGACTATATATCAGGAGCTGTATAGTGAGCTATTGAGCTAATACTAAAACTAATAAACTGCAAGTCTGGGGAAGCTACTGAATCCTAAAAGGAGAGCTACCAGAACTATAACTGAAAGTCTAGCTAATGAGTGGAAGTATAGGGCGAAGATTTTGTGATTATGTAAGCAGTGAAAATGCGGACATAAGCAAGGAAAAGTAAGATAAGAAAGCTAAGTAAAAACTGTTAATACCAGCCTAGAGGGAAACTAATCCCTACACCGGATAACAGAATGAGGACAATCTAAGATGATATTCGAACTGGGGTGCTATAGGACATATACAAGAGTTTATATACGATAGAACTACATGAAAGGCTATGCACAAAGTATCGCAATGTATAAGCAACACTTATTAGAAGTCAAACATAACCCGGAAGTTAATCACAGGTGAACGGATCAGTAAACATAGCCGGAAGTAAACATAACTGATATACCGGAAGGGAAGATATACTAAATGGAGGAAATAAGCAGTGTTTAACATTATATGAACAGGATATGAATGAAGAAGCTTATCATGACGGATCCGGTACGGATCTGATTGGATCTGACATCTGGAACTTCGGATGAGAAGCGCGAATGTATGGAATATGACATATAGCTAGTGTCACCCTCTTCAACATCAAATGAAGTTATAAGTTCTTATATTTTAGTTGTTTACTACTGATATAGTTGGGTCTACAGTTAGCGTCACCCCCTTCGCCATCACACAACAACACTACACCCAATGGTGACTGCGAGCCCACCCCACCACCATGAACAGAAAAGGCAAAGAGAAGGAAGCTATTACCATGGAGGTGAGTTGCTCATGGTGCATGTTGTGCTGATGCTAATTTTATGTGTTTTATCTTACAGGTCAAAAACCCTCTGTAAGTTCATTTCATCATTTGATCGTAGTATTTATGTATGCAATACACTGATGCAATCATTTTATTTAGTTCAAATCTTGTCCTCAAACCTTGGTCCAGTCCTATTCCACAGAAACTTCCTCCGACTTCTATCGATTCGCCAACTTCTGAATTGCAATCTGCTGTAATACCACCCTCCAACATGATTGTCTCCATGCCAGAGGTCCAATCAAGCACTGATGCAGCTTCACTTGCTGTGAAAGTGAAACTTGTTGGAGCGACTTGCGCCAAACAAACAAAGACCACGATCGTGATTGACTCGAAGCCTGATACCATCAAAAAGTGTCAGCCAAGTACCAAGCCAATGTGTGTAGGTGCAAAGATCACTGTGCAGTAAGTTATATTATTATTTTCAGACCAATTAAAACTAATTGTACAATTCATATCATGCAGGAACTTGTGCGCTTTCGACTGGCAATCAAACGGCCATCAAAAGGAACCAGCAACAGTCTCTGCATCTTACTGGAATGAGCTGTCTAAAGTCAACAAAGAGGTGTGTCTTTTTTTCTTATATTGATATCTATCTAATACTGTGTCACAACTCAACAAGCGAATGAACGCGAAGAGCAGAGACTAGGACTCGAACACAAAGATAATCACAAAAGGAGCAAGTACGCCTTGAGTCGATTCAATGATGAATACACAAGAGGTTTGAACTGAAGGACTACTGACTACAATCAACTAACTATATACACTATTTGAAACTGAGACCGAAGATATCCTTCCGATTTCACTAAGTATTGCAGTTTGGATCTGTGCATTCGCGAGTTCAGCACTTGTTCTACTAGCCATTCTGAACTGTCGTCGTTTTCGATTTCAGGTGGAGGCCTTGCAGGTTCATCGCGGGGAAGGAGTTTAGATGGGGTATAGGCAGTGAGTAATTCAACGTGGAACACAGGATGTATCTTATATTTCGGTGGGAGTTTTAGGCGATAGTTCATGTCGCTTATTTTCTCCATCACTGTGAAAGGTCCCAATTGTCAATCTGAAAGTTTCTTGTTTGGTCTTCTTTGATGGATATTCTTTGCTTCTAACCAAACTAAGTCGCCTCCTTTGAATTGTGGTGCGTCCTTGACGTTCTTGTCGTAATAATGCTTCATCCGCTCATTTGCCATCCTTAGCATGCTTTCTGCATCCTCTCAAGCTTCTTTCATCTCGTTCATTTGTTCATCAGCAGCAGGAATGTTGGATATGGAGTTAGGAGATATTGTGAATTTGGGGTTATATCCATAAAGGACTTTGAAAGGGCTGTGGCCAGTGACTGTGACGGAGTTGTTGTGGGCGAATTCTGCTATAGGGAGCCAGTCTACCCAATCGTTTTGTCTGTAGGAAGTGAAGAGTCTCAAATATTGTTCGACTTTGTTAAGGTCATACTCAAGGGTAACAGATCCGAAGGGCTTCAGCCTCAGCTCGTACGCTGTGCCCCTTTCCCGAGTATAGCCCCGTATTTCAGAATGCTATAAGTATCGTATCCGAAGATCCGGATGGCTGTTATAGCGTATCCGAAGGTTCGGACGACTATCGTATGGTATCCGGGTATAGAGGAAGGTAACGTATTCCTATCCGAAGACAAGGAATAGTATCATATGATATCCGAAGGTAAGGATTAGTATTGTATTCCTATCCGAAGATAAGGAATAGTATCGTATACTTATCCGGATGGCATCCGGTTATCAGACGGAAGTATAAGGACTAGTCTAGACAAGTCTAGGACTAGAAACTAGCAGAGTATAGACTATCCGTAGATAGAGGCGGATGCGTATAGACTATCGGATACAATCCTTAAGTCTCGGAGGGTGACAAGAGTTGTGAAGACTCGAGTCCGGATAACGGAATGAGGACAATCTAAGATGATATTCGAACTGGGGTGCTAAGAACATATACAAGAGTTTATATACGATAGAACTACGTGAGAGGCTATGCACAAAGTATCGCAAAGTATAAGCAACGCTTATTAGAAGTCAATCATAAGCCGGAGGGTAATCACAAGTGAAGCGGATCAGTAAACATAGCCGGAAATTAATCACAAGTGAAACGGATCAGTAGAACATAGCCGGAAGAAAGCATAACCGATAAACCGGAAAGGAGGATATACTAAATGGAGGAAATAAGCAGTGTTTAACGTTATATGAACAGGATATGAATGAAGAAGCTTATCGTGACGGATCCGGTATGGATCTGTGGATCGGATCTGATCGGATCTGTCATCCGGAACTTCGGATGAGAAGCGCGAATGTATGGGATATGACAGACTTCCTGATTGATCCGTTCTGTTTGGCCGTCGGTTCTGGGATGATATGCTGTGGACATAGACCACTTAATTCCTATGTGTTTCAATACTTGTCCCATGAACTTGGATGTGAATTGTGTGCCTCTATCTGATATCACTTGTTTCGGTGTTCCATGGTGTTTCCAGACATGATTTAGGAAGATCTTCGCTATTCCCTCTGCATGAACATCTTTGTTGGTGGGAATAAGATGTGTCTGTTTTGTGTATCGATCTACGACAACAAAAATGCTATCAAATCCTTCACTTACTGGCAGATCTTCGATCAAGTCGCAGGTAATCGTTTGCCAGGGTCCTTCCGGTGTCTCATTCGGTTTTAGAGGACCATGTGGTTTTGTGGGATATGTCTTAGTTGATTTGCATCTATTGCATCCATCTACGAAGTCATTGACGTATTTTGCAATCTGGGGCCACCAATAGTTTCAGGAGACTAGTTCTAGAGTTTTGGCATGTCCTGGATGTCCAGCTGCTGGTGAGTCATGGAACAATTCCAAAATCTTTCGACATATTTCCTTATTGTTTGGAACATATACCAATCCTCTGAACATTACTAGTCCATCTTCCATATTCCATTCTTCCAAGCCTCGATGTACTTGAACTGGTGCTTTCTTTAAACTTTCTAATGCTTGCATCACTTCAGGTTCTCGTTCTGTGCATTCTCTTATTTCTTTCAAGAGTGTTTTTTCTCCTTGCACTAGAACTTGACCCCTCCTCATGGCGTTCACTCGGAAATATTCTGGTTTTAAAAGCACGTGATTGGAATTGTCGTTTTTTACCCCCTCTTCATGGTCTGATCTCCGAGATAGACGGTCTGCTTTGTCATTCTGAACCCCCGGGCGATGGTTGAGCGTAAATTCATATTCAGCCAATAATAAGCTCCATCGTGCTTGTCTCCGGGTTAGTTTCTGACTCGTCATAAAATATTCCAGGTTCTTATGATCAGTCCAAATTTCCACAGGATGTGTAGCTCCTTGAATATAGTGGCGCCATTCTTCCAAGGCTCTGATTACAGCAAGCAATTCTTTGTCATATATCTCGTAATTGTGTTCTGCATCATTCATTGACTTCGAGTAATAAGCCACTGGGTGCCACAATCCATCTTCCATTTCCTGAGAAAGCACTCCTCCCGTTGCATAATCAGAGGCATCTACTTCTATCTTATGTTTTTTCTCAGAATCTGGCATTACTAAGATGGGAGCGGAGGTGAAACGTTCCTTCAACTCATCAAAAGCCTTCTGCTGCTTCTCCCCCCAATTCCATTTGACACCTTTTCGAAGGAGATCATTCATTGGTCGTGCGATGTTTGAAAATCCTAGGATAAATCTCCGGTAGAAGTTTGCAAAACCCATGAATGCTTGGATATCTCTAATGCATGTGGGTGTGGGCCATTTCTTAACCCCTTCTACTTTAACCAGGTCCATGGATACTTTTCCTTTTTTGATGATCATGCCAAGAAATTCGACCTTCTCCTGTTTGAATGAACATTTCTCTGGTTTAAGGAATAAGTCGTGATCTTGCAATCTCTGGAGCACCTCTCTAACGATCTCACAATGATGTTCTCTGCCTTTGTTGGTAAAGACCAAGATGTTGTCAATATATACTATGACCACCTTGCCTTCCTTCAGGTCTTTGAGTATTTCGTCCATCATCGTTTGAAAAGTAGCCAGGGAATTTGTCATCCTGAAATACATTACCAGAGGTTCATGATGCCCAAAAGGAGTTTTAAACGCCGCCTTCCATTGGTCACCCTCTCTGATCTGAATATTGTTGTATCCCCATCTTACATCCATCTTCGAGAAGAGTGTGGCATTCGTCAATTTATCTATGAGATCCTGAGCATGAGGAAGTGGGTAAGCATTCTTAATTGTCTTCTCATTTAGCTTCCTATAGTCCTGTACTGGTCTCAATTTGCCATCTTTCTTTGCTACAAAGAAGAAAGGTGCTGCGACTGGGGATTCTGAATCTCTAAGTCTTCCCAGTTTGTATTCGCCTGCAAGCCAATCTTTCAATGAGTCCAACTCTTTTGGAGATAAGGGATATGCTTTTGCATTTGGTGGTAAATCGTTCTCGTCTTTGAAGTTGATTTTATGGTCCCATTTCTTTGATTCTGGGAATCATTTAGATTCTTCTTCCGAAAATACTTTTTTGAAGTCATGGAGCCATTCTGGCATAAGTTCTTCGAAGGTTTTCTTCTTCTGTTGTTCTGCTTCTTGAACTGCCAGTTCTGTTGCCACCGAGGCCTTAGCTTTAATAAAGAGATCTTCGTCTTCGTCGGTAATTTCTTCGACTGTGACTTGTCTTGATATTGATCGGACATTGAGTGGGATTTCTGCTTCTCTTTCTATCCACTTCTCAAGTTCTTCCAACTCTTTCTCTTTTGCTAAACGTTTTTCTTTTCACTTCGCCTTCTTCTCACAACTGATAGGGCATCATGTCAATGTGAACTTCCTTGCATTCCAGTCTATTTCTGGGTTATGATATCTCAACCAATCTATCCCAATGATAACATCATCTGATCCTAGATCTGTGACCATAAATGCCACTTTCTCTTCTTCATGATCTCCTATCTTAAGATTAAGTTCAGCAAAACACGAGATTGGACCTGCTACATTTGATGTTCCATCAATGTTTCTTACTGGAATTTCTTTCGTCAATTTTCTTGTTCGGACTTGTTTTTCTTTTACAAATCTCTTGCTGATAAAGAGGGTTGACGCTCCACAATCTACCAGTGCTCTTATGTCTGCTTTCTTGTTTCTTCCCTTGAGCGTAATCGGAATATAAAAATGATCTGATTTGGTACGTGTATACACTTCTGATATTTCCGAAAACGTAGAGAGAATAGAAACATAGTCTGGGTCTTCATCTGCAGACTTTGATGTCGACCCCTTTAAAAACCCTTCATCTCTGCCCTGAATGCTTCGAACATTGCCTTAATTGAGGCGTGGGTTAGAGGTTCCTCAGTTTCTGTTCCAGCGGTAGCTTTCACCTGAACACCCCCTGGTGGAGTCTTGCAATTTCTGGCAATGTGACCTTCTTGACCACAGTGGTAGCACTTGAAGGAATTCT
>JABBWL010000571.1:0-25776 GCA_016758765.1 Suillus cothurnatus | reverse complement strand
TCTCCAGGTATGTTTACTCAGTTGTTTTTACAATCTGCGCTATCGTATCAGAAGTTCAAATCATTTGACAGGACTACGGAGCCTAACTGTTTGAATTCGATAGGCTAGACCCATTCTCAAATCTATTGATCTATCATGTTCAGAGACAGGCAATCTCGAATTTCAGCTTTTCTAAACTCCCCAGAACGTCAATCTCCTCGGTCTAGCTCAAATGTTACAAGGTCTTCCTCTCGTTCTTCCATTGCTCTAGCGATGACCGGCCACTCTTCCACGATACCAATCGCTCCCCGTCATCCTCGGTATCTGTGCAATGGATATCAAAGCCAGATCAAAGGCAATGAGAGAAATACTCACGCGATTGGTAGAGAGGGCCCACGGTGCTATTGAAGTCAAGGTTTTTGGTGATAAGGTTATCCTTGACGAGGGTATGTACTATGTTTTCTACCTCCCTTCTTTTGCCGTTCCTTAATGCCGCCGCTGCATACTCACGCTTCTCTTAGATGTCGAAAATTGGCCCCGATGTGATGTACTCATATCTTTTTTTTCCACCGATTTCCCCCTAGACAAGGCCATATCTACGTCAAACTCCGTCATCCCTTTTGCATCAATGATCTTTTACCGCAGGCTTTACTATGGGATCGTCGTCTGGTTGGAGCTATTCTTGACCATTTACATGTTCCAACACCTAAGCGACTAGAAGTTTCCCGCGATGGTGGTCCCCAAGTTGATGCAGAACTCAAAGACGCGATGTCAAAAAAGCTTGGCGTCACATTAGGTGGCTTCAGAGTGACCCCTGAAGTCTCACTTCGTAAAGATGGGAACGCCATTATCATTGACGGACAAGTCTTAGAGAAACCCTTCGTGGAAAAACCTGTTAGTGGTGAGGACCACAACGTTTATATTTATTTTCGGGGCGGTGGAGGGCGCCGCCTCTTTAGGAAGGTATGTATTACGTTAATGGTCCTCTCTCACATTTCTTCGACTTATCTCTTCCTAGGTCGGTAATAAGTCAAGTGATCTTGATCCTTTGTTGAATCATCCGCGGACGGATGGATCATACATCTACGAGGAATTCATCGACGTCGATAACTCTGAGGATATCAAAGTCTATACAGTCGGCAAGGACTACTTCCACGCTGAAACTCGGAAGTCCCCTGTGGTTGATGGCGTTGTCCGCCGAAACACGGAAGGCAAGGAGATTCGGTTTGTTACTCGGCAATTTGTAATCCCCTGTCGCTCATGGATGAATCAGGTTTATTACTCATCTGAGTGAGGAGGAGAAGACATACGCTGCGAAAATATGTCAAGCATTTGGTCAGAACGTTTGCGGCTTCGACATGCTTCGATGTGAAGGAGGCAAGAAAACTCAAATTATCGATGTCAATGGATGGAGCTTTGTCAAGGGAAATGATGGCTATTACGGTAAGCGACGATGCGACAACATCTCTAGTCAGCTCTGTGTCTGATTAGCACCACCTAGACAAGGCTGCCGAGATCTTAGCTAACCTCTGTATCCATGTGTCATCCTCGCCAGAGCGTCCGATACCTTCAGCGGACACTACAACCAAGGGGCAGCCACCAACGTGGATCCTCAAGGCAAATGTAACGGTCTTCCGACATGCTGACCGCACGCCCAAGCAGAAGTTGAAATTCAATTTTCCTATCGGTGACGTGTGGACGCAACCTTTCGTTCGGCTACTGAATGGAGAGAAGGAGGAGATAATCCTTCGCGAGACATCTCAACTGAATCTTATTGCCCAAGCAGTCGAGGAGGCAAAAGCTCTGGGCGCGAGTGGTGATGACCTGACGAAGCTCACACAGCTCAATACTGCACTTTTCAACAAGATTAATCTTCCTGGGACTAAGGCGCAACTAAAGCCTGTGTATTCGAAGAGACAGGCTGGTCAGGCAAGGAGGTTAACAAAGCTAACACTAGTCTTTAAATGGGGCGGTGAAGTGTGTCGACTCCTATACCTTTGTGCCATTCATATTGATACGAATTTCTTGGCACAGTTCACGCATTCAGCAAGATACCAATCTCGCGACCTTGGAGAGAATATGAAAAAGGATCTCACCATTATGAGTAAGTACATATCACAATGAGGAAAATGGTACCACTGACCTTTGTGTTTAGATAAGGATGCTCTTCAGAATGTCAAGGTTCGTTTATCGCCCATAGAGATAGTGGTGTTCTAAATTTACAATCAAGATCTATACTTCCTCCGAGCGCCGTGTGATTGCATCCGCCGAGATTTTTGCTGCAGCACTCGTCGACAACGTCTCTTCAAGTTTTCCCGCTTCCTCGTCAACTCCTAGCAGCTCCCTTTCCTCGCGCTCCTCTCAAGATAGCAGATTAAGCTCACAAGGAACACCTCCGGAACTGATCATCCGTAAAGACCTTCTCGACGACTCTAATGCAGCCAAGGACTTGATGGACGACGTGAAGAAGCGCCTAAAAATATTGTTGAGACCCGGTGAGCCTGAGAAGCGTCCTGAACTCACATGGCCAAAGAGCATGAAAAAGGAGCCGGTCGAAGTTGTCAAGGTCTGTCAACACATTGCATTTCCGAGGGGTGTCGAATGCTCACGCTACATCATTACAGGAGGTCATCGAACTTTTGAGCTCCTTCCGGGCAATCATGCACAAGAATTTCAGGACTGGATGTGGACACGATCCAGGAACGATGGTATGAAAATTGTTCGAACTTTGAATAATGTCAGGTTTAAATTTCTGTAGGTGTTGCGATGACGAACCCTGGTTATTCAGGGAACGCTGGGACAAACTGTTTGAGGATTTCTGCGATGTCGAACAAAAGAAATTTGACCCCTCTCGTGTAAACACATTGTAACATGCACCCGCCTGATGACTAATCCCTATCAAACTTGCAGGTATCCGAGCTTTACGATACCATCAAGTATTGCGCGCTGCACCACCGAACGTTCCTGTTCTCAATCTTCGACCAAAACGCCGGCCATGGCGAGGATCCGAGCCAGACTCAAGACCGCAAGTTGCACGAACTTTACGGGCGTGCTAAAGCTCTGTTTGATCTAGTGGCGCCTCAGGAATACGGCATTGAGGCTGATGAAAAGTGTGACTTGATAAACCACGACTCGTTTGTATAAAATTGAACTTTGTACAGGGAACAGATTGGCGTCCTAACTTCATTACCACTACTTCGGAAAGTCGTAGAAGATCTCGAGGCTGCACGAAACAATGGCGCCGTTCCTTGACCCTGTATTTCACCAAAGAAAGCCATATTCATACGCTTGTCAATCTCGTGCTACACTCCGGCCTACCAATTGCGAATAGGCGGATACCCGAGTTAGATTATTGTGTAAGTTCAGTTCATATCTGAGCTTGGAAGTATACTGATAAAGGACTCTTTGTAGTCCCATATCACGTAGGTTAACTCATTGTGTCTGTTTGCCGACTAACTTCCCTCACTCTAGGTTTGAACTCTACGAGCGCAATTTTGGGCGCGGGAATTCTGATAAGGAATATTCAATTAAACTGTCCCTTAGCGAAGGTGCCCACTCGTCGAACGTCCTGGACTCCACTTTGGATGCACGTCATTCTTTAAACGTACAGCCTCGAAGGGGCAATTTCAGTGATCATTTAATTTGCTTTATGGAGCTAATGACTCTGTAGGAAGTTGACTCAGCACCTTCCATACAGCCTCGTCATCGAGAAACTCTCTAAGCACTTTGGAAAATTACGAGGTACGTTTTAATCAGTGTGGTGGAACACGTGTCACTGCTCACTCTAGCAGGACGATGACACGGGAACGGATACCCATACGAAGCGAATAATTTCCGGGGGTATTTCCCCAGTATCAACGATACTAATAGTAGCAGTGATGATAGATGAAATACCCCGTTGTCACTTCGAGTTATAGACTCCGGGGTGGCGTCCGAACCATGATACAACTAATGCGAATAATCGCGCCTTAATGCGACTATATTATTAGACTTCCGTTGTAAGTTGCGTACATTAGGTGTGTTGATGACTAGTATACCATACTTTATAGTAGCCTGTGATGCACAACGACTCATTTTGAATATTCTGTATGGAAGGAGAGGGCCCCAAGCACTTCAACTTCATTTGGTTTCAAAGGGGTGAACTGTAACGAGTGGTTCTTCTTTGAACCTGAAGTGTCATAGAGAGCACTGGGAGATTGAGATAGCTCTGCAGATTGCTTTGCTAACGTCGCAAAAGACGTTCGATTGTCGCGATAGCTGTATGCAACGTGAATACTAACATATAGAGGATCGTGGTCACTTACAGCCTACGAAACTATCAGCAAAAAGCAACCCTCAGGACGATTGTAGACTCACTTGAAAGCTTCTTTGTTCAATACATCTTCCTCATGGAGCTTGTCTAGAGTAGGCTCCTTGAAAGTGCTCTTGATAAAATGCAGAATATGATGGATCTGGTGCTCTTTGGATCTAAACACGTCTATGAGCTCCTAGTCGACCTAAAGCAAAAGGCCACAAACCTCCATGGTCGGAACCGAGGTGCAAGACTGTAAGCTCCAGTCCGGGAGTCAACGAGGGGATGGAAAATGTCCGTCAAGAACTGCACCGTCGGGGTTCGTTCAGGATAGTCGTTGGGAAACGTTACGGTGAACTTCAGCACAGAATCCTGGTAGTATCCTGACAATGAATAGTATGAAACCGAAACGGCGCACCAGTAAGTATTTGAGAATGCTGACCTTTGTGCACAAAGAGAACGGCGTCCCATACTAGGATGCTCTCCGCAGAAGGAGTGATGTACATACCAGTTGGACAGTGATTGATGTTTCTCAGGGATGCATACTGGAAGTTGAGCGTGGCGCGGGTTGCTGGACTTATGATGGATCCTTCGGGATGCGCTGAGTCTGCAGCTTGAGCGATCTTTGCTGAAACATTCTTGCCTTTGGCAAAACCAAGGTCGATTGTGGGGGAAGGAACGAGACTGGCACTTGGCATGTTTATGTGTTGATAATTCAAGAAAGGCAATCTGCTTTCATACAGTCCTAGATCTTTGGTTTTATGTAATTGCCAATAATCAAGTTCACTGGCAGTAGCTCACCCATAGGAGCAAAGCGAGCACCAGTGCAATACTGAATATATCAACGAAGTTAATTGACGGACAACATGATGATGGTAACTTAAAGCTCAAGTATTACTAGGATCAGGTTGTTCACTAGGGACGCTGTCCCCCACTGGCATGTGTAGATGGTGACCCTAGTATACAATCCGGCTCCCTGTCAACACACATCCTAAGTCTGTTGTGAGAGCTCTGTGCCGCTATTTTCATCACACTCCCGAGTCGAGGCAAGCTCGACTTCAGAGTTGAAATCATCTATGATAACCGCCTTTATACCTGGGTCCACCACTCCCCCGTTCATGTCCCCGGTCCCGGTCCCTATCCCTGTCCTTGTCCCACTCTCGTCACTCTCGCGAATCTCGTCGTTGCCGCTCTCGGTCACGACCTGAATTTCTACGAGAATACTCACCATCCCGATCTCTAGCATTATGTGACGCTCCACGTATGCGGTAAGACTCTGGTTCTTTTGATGGACCGCGGTAGTCACCATTCGCCGTCGAGGACCGTGGTGGGGATTGTCTCCTAACCGATCAGAAGACTTTTGCGAGGTGAATCTGATGGGGGTGGCATGAAACTGGCGTCCGATGTCCTTCATCGAACTGCCGAATTTTAAAGCCTTTCGGCCATTTGACGCAGGCTTGTCATTCCGCGGTTCTTCATGTTACGGGGATTATTGAACCAATCCCCTTTGTCATCATCTTCTTGATCTCTAAACCTCTTTGCCATCATTTCCTTGTCTTTGTTCTTCCTTGTTTTCCAACGTTTGTAGGTGCGTCCATACCCCAGTCATCGCGTAAGGTAGGTCTGTCTTCTTCATTCTGCAACTCTCGCGGCCCACGGCGAATGCAAACGGGTTCGGATATCGGGTCATAGAATGGTCCAGACATGATATTGTGCGAACTGAAAGCTGAAGGCTCAGCGGGTATGTCAAAGATAAAAGCGATCTCATCGCAATCCTGAGACTTTGTCAGAAGACGAATTAGGGCTGACAAGAACACATACGTCTCCCAGGTGTCCTGTATTTCCACAATTATAACAACACAGCTCCGATGCAATGTACCCCTCGCCTCCTTTTCCGAATCCAAGTTTCTTTTTTTCTTCCCTGGTCTGTAAGATTTTTACGCGATCCTCGTCTGTAACATACTGGTATATTCTCCACAGCGTAGGACATTCCTTGCCGAAGTTGGAAAATGAACAGCAAAACATTGAAAATTAAACTGCTATCTTACATTCATCTTATGATCTTTCGATGCGCATCGGCCGCAACAATCGACCATATCTGCTGCAATCCTTGAACGCGAGAAACGATTTGGGCAGGTCTGAGACCCATAAGACTGGGTGTGAGACAGATTATAAAAAAAATTCACCTTGTTGATATGACCTTTCATTCCACAAGTGTAGCAAGTCTTGCTAATAGGACAGCTCCGCGTTGAATGTTCGTCAAGAGCACCACAAGTCAGACACTTCAAAGCAGAATGAGTGTCATTAGACTAAGGCATTAAAAAAACTGACCACTTGATCGGACATTCATACGTCTTGTGCTCGCCTCTGCACCACAATTCTTGCATACAAAACGTGATGGTTTAGTGTGAGCAGTCTCCTCTGCTTCCGTATCGAAGTATCGAACAAGCCCGGGTGCCTACAGAAGACATGAGTAACTTATCGTGATCATAACTACAGATGGCTGCACACCTTCCTATCTTCATAATCAAGATATTCAATGTAATCTTCCTCCTCAGAATCCACGGGTAGTTGGGGAACGATTTCAACCGCACTGCACCATCCTCACCAGCACTCAAGATCGACACATGAGAAGGTAGTAAAAGTCGGTCTGCTGCACTTTGGAGCTCTCTGGTTGGGAATTTGAACTTTGCGTAAGCTCTGTGACCACGAGAGCAGGGGTGGCGTCAAAGAAGAATAGTTCCTGGTCAGAAGGTGCTGGAGCTGGTGAGCGACGTTTTGGAGACGCTGATCGCCTTCGAGAAACAGTTCCAGTGCGAGAATCTGCAGTACTTCGACGCTCGAGAGACTGATTTCTTGAGCTGTCAACACCATCACATGTAGGGCCTTTGGACTTTCTCCGTTTTCGTGGTTTCCGTTTTGACTTTTGCGAGGAAGGATCATCTTGGTTGAGAGAGACCATAGGTATTTCCCCGTCAGACAATATCTCAATAGGTTCCGGCGGAGGAGGGGAGACCGTCAGGTCTATGATATCAAGCATTATAACGGCGGTTAACCACAGTGGCAAGGCCTTGCATAAAAAGGTGTGAAAGAGGTGTTACACCTTCAACTGCTGGCGGGCTATAATTGCACCCGCCTAAATAAGGCAGGTCGCTTTCTCGGAAGTCACGGTTGGTAGTTGCTGGACACAAGCTCAACACCATACGTAAAGCCCTCCTCTGTAGTCTACATAAATTTCACTGGATAGGGACGAATAATACGATTGCAATCTTGTGCTAATCGCATCTACAGAGCCGTGTACTTACTGGGACTCGCAGTTTTACTTTCCTCACACATTGGACTTATCAGAAACATGCATGTCCAATTGGAAACGATTTGTCCAAATTCTCCGGGTAGAAAACGTTGTATGTTATGCGGTGCATGTTGAATACAGGTATGGCTTGTAGTGCTATTGCTACAGGTTGTTGAAAACTAAAGAGATATAATCGTCAAATGATGCGTCCACATGAGAACTTACGGCAGCGTAATGGTGTCCTAATGACTATAATCGTATCTTTAAATGATCGTTAATATTACAGTTAGGGATTGGTTGCAACAAATTACACCCACTTCTTGTAGAACGTCTCGGAGTCTGATGGGACAAGCTAAAGTTTCATTAATCAATCAAGTTGTTGCTAAGTGAGTGGATTAAAACAAACCTCGTGTCTCGCACCGCGACTTTTTCGCCCCTGTTTCTCAAGTTCTCGGCGGTATTCACGGTCCTCTCTAAGCCACTGCAGAGCAGTGTTGTATAATGTGGGGATCTGAGGACTGTTGGTAAAGCCTGATGGCCATGCAGTAGGTTCTGTGGCAAAGGAACCGAAACGCATGTGGGCGACATGAGTAGGGAATGAATTGAGTCCGTCATAAATATGCGTTGCATCTGTGTGAATATTATTTTATTAGTGCTGAAGGACTACAAAACTTCTGACTCACAAATAATGGTAGCTCCACGGGCGATACTGTCGTTTCGGAGGAATGTAAGTAATTCATCACGAACCATGACATCAAGGTCAACAGTGACCTGCACACGCGTCGCTCAGACAATCTCACAGATATGGCATGAGAGAACGTACTTCATCTAAGAGAAGAACATCCCATGGGGTCATGAGACCCATGCAAAGTTGGATGCGGCGACGTTCTCCATCGGAAATTGCATGCATATGCCAGTCTAAGTCCACATCTAGAATGTCTAGAAGTTTGTCTCTTCTTTCCTTGTATTTATATCCTCCCACGGAGTCCAAGAAGGTGGATACCACGATATCACTCCGGACTACTGGATTCATTGCCCTAAAGAACAGGTCAATTGAATTTTGAATTATAGATTATGGTCGTGGTGAGAATAGGAAGCTACCGACCACTCTGTGCCCAGGAAGGTTACGCCGGGCGGAGAATCTCTAAAGACATCTAGACCTTTGATACGTATCTCAGCATCTTTTACTAGTCTTTTACCCGCCAAGATCTGTAGGAGGGTAGATTTTCCGGCTGTGCAATGTGTAAGATATCAGTAACTGGCGGCAAGGGGCGCAAGGTACGACTTGCCTCCATTGGCGCCAACCAAGATTGTTCGAGATCCAGGGGGAAGATGAAAAGTAATGTTATCCAAGGAAGGGGGCTCGTTAGGAATATGAAGGTAAGTCAGAGACTCGACTGTGATAGTGTACTCAGACATGGGTAAGTACAGAAACAATTAATAAGTTTATTAAATAAAAACTCTGCGGAGAGCTTATGTCGCGTGAGCGTGTTACCCATCTTGTGCTAATAAAAGATAGAAGTACAGGCAAATCACATACCGTACCGTGTTCCTGGTTCGCTGGCCAACACCAAAATCGTGGGAAGACACTCGTCACTAGGCTTGTCTCTAGACTTTCAACTTGGCTAGCATCCAGTTGCAGGCCATCCCAATCCTCCACCATCGTTGCTTGTGGTGAGCAGCTGTGGTAGGAATTTAGATTAAACAAAACTCGGTCTTAAATTTCATCGAATTACACCCACACTCATTTAGTCCCTTTCTCTTTTCTCCTTCTCTCTGCAGATCATGTTCTTGGATACCAGACAATGTGTCACTTGCCCTACAGCTCCACCATCTTGCACTTGCTCGGCTGATCAGAGCTGCATCCAGATAACTAGGTCTGTTCATTTCAATCAGTAGATCTAATCATATTTAATACCGATTTCATGCCAGAACTTGCAATGTTTGCCCAACGTTTACTTGTCAAGCAAAGACCACTGCTACCTCTAGTAACAGTGGGGGTGTTAGTTCAGGCGCACTCGCAGGTGCAGTCATTGCCATCGTTCTGGTCCTTGTAGGGGCTTTGGTACTGTACTTCTGGCACCGTCGTCGTGCCAGTGCCAATAAGGCCCTGGAGCAGGCTCAGGAAGCCAAGAATGAAGCTCCCGCCCCTGCAGAAGCCGTTCTCAATCGCCCAGATCCCACTGAAAAGCCGCAGCCACCGATGCCTTCCGACCCCAACACTGTCAGAGTGTTCATTTCATCTTCGCACAGCGTCATCGACCTCGATCCGCAGTCTGGGGGTCTATCCGCGACTGGCGCCGCCTCTCTCAATATCCCTCCTCAACCTAATCCCTTTGACGATGGCAACTCCATACAAACTACATCTACGGGTACAAATGGCACAAACGTAATCCCTATTGCCCTGGTATCCCCCGGCTCTGCGTCAGCTAATTCTATGACACCTTCATGGCCTTCGGGATCTGCTGCAACTTCTTCTCCCGTCCGGCCCGCTCGGGCTCCCGACTTGTCCTTGAATGACAATGCTTCTGCGGTGTCTGATGAATCTTTGCGTGGTCCAAAACCGTGTTACGCACAGAGTCAGCGTTCAGGATCATCGAGGATGTCATACATGTCAAATGCCAGCTACTCCAGTGATTTCCTCAACGAAGCACCGATGATTATTACGCAAGGCCAAGGTGTTAGGCAGGTTTTGGGAGTCGTTAAGGCAGAAGTCATCCAGACCCCAGGTCCATCTACACCCGTATCATCACATTTATCCGTGAACAGTATTCCGACTGTTGTTTCTCGCCCTTCGATTCGTTCACCTCTTGCAGCCAGCTCTTTTGGTCCCGCTGACGCTTTGGACGAGACAGAGGAAGAACATAAATCGCCGCGCAGCGACCCGTTCGGGGATCATCACGAATTTGAAGTCCGCGGTGACATGTCAAACCAGCCGCGCCCGGTGTCGGAAGTTTCTCTCCAATTGCCTCGTCTCCCGTGGTCTACTAATAGCGGAGAGAGCCGTCCGTCCAGCGTCAGCACACAGGCCGGGTCTATCATAGATATCAGCAGTGCCACGCGTGTTAACGTTGGATTGCTCTGCCCAAAGAACTCCGAGAAGTCGCCCAGGACAACCATGGGTAGACTGGTATCGTCGGCCTCGGCGCAGACCTCCCGCCAGTCAGCATCCCTTGAGGAACAACAGCAATTAGCCTTGGCACACGCACACGCACAAGCCCGTGCTCAGGGCTTGGATCGCAAGCGAATCTCGGGCTCCTCGGTTGTTTCTGCCACCTCAACGCGAGCAGACTCTATCTTGGAGTCATTCCCCTTCGTTCCTCCTTCGCCCATTTCATCGCTTCCTATCCGTTCTCCGCCTCGTTCTCCTCTACACCAACGGTTCTCTGCTACACAGTCGCAGCCTCCAGTGTTTGAGGCAGCACCTCTTTCACCATCTCCTGCACAGGTGCAGGATACCACTCCTTCAGACGTGCCAGAACCCACGGAGACCCAACTGCCCCCGTTAGATCCCCCTCCCAGCCGCCGCACCTTGGGACTGTCCACAGCTTCTCAGGTCTCTACGGCATCATCTGGTCTCGGGCCATTCCCATTCCAGATTCATTCCGGAAGCAATGATGGTGGCACACCACCATCTGCTTTTCAAGGACGTCAAAGAGCCAGTTTGGACACGCTTGCACTGATGAGCGATCTGTCTTCGTATCCTCTTAGTTACGACCGGGATGAACGAGAAAGCTTTTCTCAACAAATCACGAAGGGTTGAAGAGCCGATATCCGTGTGCTCTCAATATGGATGCCACGCTTCTTGACTACTTCGACCAGCTGGCCTGACGGGGTTGTGTTAGGGTTCTGTACATGAATTGTTGTATTCTGGACTTCTTTCTCCTATGTTGGTATGGGCTTTATCACTCTCGATATTTCGGAAGGTTTTATCTAGGTAGTGCTCACAGATTTACTTGCTAAGTTCTACTTCTTCGCTCAACAACTTTCCTTCTACCTAGTCAATTGAAGGAGTTTTATTCTTCTGGTCTGTGTTGGTCATTTATTTATACATTTTTATGTTTTTAGCTGCAATATTGGCTAATACCCGTCTTGTGACGAAAATGTCACATTGCAATCATATCATCACACCCTTGAGCTCATTACAATAGAAGGTAGATCCATCACCGTAACGTATACATAGTCTCTTGCAGCCACCATGGATAAGGAGGTCCGACAACTGGTGGAGATGGTAAGACCCGGTTCTGTGATCCCAGCCCAGTGCCATATTAACTGGCTGGTAGGGTGCATCTGAGGCACAAGCTCAGGCTGCTCTTCGTCGGTACAAAGATGTCATGCAAGCAGCCGAGCGGATCTTCGAAGGCGAGTTTGCCGACGTAGAAGGGACGGACGGAGACGTTAGCATGGAGTCTGCTGCTTCAGTAGCGCCCATCACCCCCTCACGAACGCCGCGTAGTATTGTGTGTAACTCATTGCTATTCGGGAAAATGGTCTTCATCAGTTTTGGTTAGACACCGAATGAGGACGGTGAAGGAGAAGACGACAATGACATAGACATGGATGAAGATGAAGACGAGGGTGAGTGACTTGCTAGATAGTTACCTCCGATGCATCAATCGCATTTCAGCGGATGACTATGTCGACTATGACTCTGATTACGACGAGAAGGCCAGAACTGTGGCCGAAGCCGATCCATATGCTGGCGAGTGCACCTTTTGTATTTTGTTCTTTCGTTTTTGATGGTTTCGAAGGTGTCTTTTTTTCAAAGGATCGTCGTGAAGAAGTCATAGAAGTTGAAGAGGAACCTGAGACAGCCTTCATGCCAGACACTAACGAGCAGGTGAAGATAATGACTCAAGGTCAGTGGATGAAGGGTTGTCCAGAGGGCGGCGAACAGGGTTTCTTGTTCGGTCTTTACAACGAGCTAAGCAGCGGTGACTGCCTTTGCCCCCAATCATGTGGGCATAAAATCCAGAGATCCAAGAGTAACTTCTTCGCCATTTTTGTGTGTAAAGCTATTTTCTTTACGATGCCTGAGCTAATTTGCATATAGCCAGATTTCTTGCTGTATATCCAACATCTTCGCCGTGTCGTAAAGCGCACTTGTCTTTCATGCAAAGTGGATTTTTGTTTTGCGTGCGGAGAACCTATCAACACTGGAGGCAATCGTGACCCTTCCTCTTCGGGTGATGATAATCTATTCCATTGTTCCAATCTGCAAGGCGTTATATTGGGCATTGGGCTCGCTATGTTGGAATCCACATTCTCTGAGCAGCGTCAACAAACTTCCGAAGAGAGTTCTCAGAAAGCAAAAACGAACAAGAGACGGAAAACCGATCTTCACTCTTCTTCGTCTACTCCGAAAGGGGACGATGATGACGATGATAGCTATTATATGTCTTTGCCAGTGGGGAAGAAGTCGAAAGGAGGCATTGGTTATGCTGGAGATGTGAAGGAAGATGTGAGTTTTCATATGAACATCATCAGTAATTTTTTTCTGAGGAGATGCAAGACTTCTGGCCAGCTAGAAGCTCAGGCCACCCAGCGCCTCAAAGACGAGAAGATCGGTACGATACTTTCCCAGATCCGTGAATATCTTCCGTCTCTACGCCGAGAAGGAGGTGCACGAACCAGCGACTATATGGTTCACCCTACGGCTCTTGCGCATCTCCGCAGACGCTTTAACTTTCTCTGCACCACTCTACTCAGGAATGATTCCCTTTCAGACATGTCAGATCGTTCTGTGCTGTACTTTGAGTTATTTGAATGGCTCGAGGTAGCGCACCATCACATCATACATTAAACCGCATTGATTGACGCCTTACTACAGACGATATCCAACCATGAAGCATTGGCAAGCATGATGGCGATGCCGATCATGGTGGTTTCCTCTGTGAAATCCGTCGCACCCAAGAAAGTAGCCAAGGGTAAGGCACCCATACGGGAACGAACTATTATCTACGAAGGTAGTGCCGGCCCGCGAGAACTCTTGGAAGCAATTGTCATCCAAGCGCAAGCTGCTATCAAAGGATTGGAAGGCATTAAAACACCTGACCCAGAGGTGCTTGAGATGACGGAGGAGCAGAAACGCATGACATCGTCCGCGAAGGGCAAGGAGAGAGAATTGACCCCTTCTTTGTCTGATGAAAACCAGAGGCTACTCTTGTTTTGTCAACGGATCTTGGCGACTGCAAGTGCTATCGATCGCTCACTGCGCGAAACCAAGGGCGACGCATTTGTTGACCGATTACACGCTGCACTGCCAAAGATCTCTTCGGAGCCGTTTGATCATTCGTCAATTACTCTTGCTACGACAGACGAGGCACGGAAAAAGGCTTACGTCGACTGGGCTACTCAAGCTCGATTCGAATATTGTGACCTTACTGTTCCAAGAGAGGAAGACAAGAAAGGGGCAGTAGAAGAGAGCTTACCCCATTACAAGTTCTACTATAATAGCGAGGCCCGAATGCTCGCCACCTCCGATATCCCTAAGCGTTCTCTAGCTATTGCAAAAGAGGTTTTGTGAAGTTTGTTTCGCAAAGGTTTTTTTGACTTAGTAGATCACGCAGCTCGCCGTTTTGACGACAAATCTACCTGTTGCATGGGATTCCTCGGTCTTCTTGAGAGTCGACGAGAATCGGGTAGACATCATCAAGGCGCTCATCATAGGTCCAGAAGGAACTCCGTCAGTGCCTTTTTCTCGATTTTTTGCGCTTCTCTTACTTTTGTGTTCTAGATATCAAGATGGCTGGTGAGTCACTCACTCAACAAATTTCTAGTGCTCAGATTCTGCAGTTTCTTGTTTGATATTTTCCTTGGACCAAATTATAACCAAGCTCCTCCAAGCGTTAAATACATGACAGTGAGTGACTGCCTTGGCTCGAATATTTATGTAGCTAAGATTCCTCGGTAGACCAACGGTGGAAAGTATCGTTTCAATCCTAATCTCTATGCAGTAAGTACAAAGATTCAGGAAATAGATTCGTTCTCATTATATTTCAGGATGGCAAAGTCTGCCTGTCTCTTCTCGGTACATGGTCTGGACCAGGGTGGGTCTCTGGAAAGTCGACATTGCTACAAGTTTGCGCTCCTCTACTCTCTCTCAGTGTTTGTGCTCACATCCTGCAGGTCCTTATATCCATTCAGTCTATGATCCTTTGCGAGGAACCTTATCTTAACGAGCCTGGATGGGCGAATGATGGTGGTACTCCCCAGTCGAGGCAGTGTGAGTGGCTAAACTCGATTATAAGCGTATTTCATAATGTTTTCGTCAGACTCTTCCAACGTCCGGAGGATGGTCGTCAAGACTGCAGTAAGATCTATGCATGATCGTCCACTGTAGTTTCTTACCTTGCTGTTGCAGATGCTCGGTAACCTCAAGAACCCTCCAGAGCCCTTTGGCGACGTGATCCGTACTCACTACCGCCTCAAATCGCAAGCCATCATCACGCAGTTGGACAAGTGGCTCGTGCTGGATGACGGTAAAGCAACTATCGGCGACTCGTTTTCCACAAGGCATGATTCTGGCGGCAGCTCCAATGGCTTTAAGAAGGATGTCGAGGAAATGCAACAGTTGCTTAGACAGTTGCAAGATGACATGTTCAAGGTCGACAAGTGAAGCTTGAAGCCCGACGCGTGGCAGAACCAGAAGCAGTGGACCCCTTAGGTGTATTTAGGTGACTAATCGCTATATGCTGTTCGTCGACTTGTCTATTCATCAAGCTCAATTGAAGTAGATATTGTATTTTATTGCATTAAGCATCGATTGTCACGGTGGAACAATGTGGATGCACGTTATATTCAACCTTCAAAGTTTCACGACTTGGACCCGCACTTTGCCCGCACTGATCAGTTTAACGTAGCTAACCCTCCAATTTATGGCAATCGTCAGCTCTGACGAAGTTTGGCTAACCCCGCCCGTGGCACGCTGTGAACACGAACATCATTATAACTTGGACTTATTTGAAGTGGTTCTGTATTTACATGTTCAGTCCGATGTTGGTACAACATGTCATTAATTTACTGGGGAAGTCCCCGACTCCACTTTAGTGGAAGACTCTGGTTCTGTAGTGCAAACGGACCCCACATTGCCAAGGAAGTGTCTGCGAGGTCTGCCCAATATGGTTCTACTACAGTGAGGAAATTCAAGAGCAACATTTATCGGACCTCTTGGATAGTGTCTTTGCTAACTGTATCTCTCATCTCTGTTTCGCAAGTGAAACGAAAAACGATCGTCCGGTTAAAAGTCCTTTCAAGATTGTAAGTCCTTGACCATTGATTTTGATAGGGTTCAACATCCTGACACCTTAGAGATGTACTATCAAACCACGTAGAGACGAACCCAACACCCGCGATGCCAGTGAGAAGTTGTGTGTGCTCCAGGTGTATACCAAATCATTCTGCAGCACATGCAACTTCTGCCTTGCATTATACAGCTCGTTTTTGTGGACTCGCTCAAAGGAAAAAAGAAAGGCCATGGATGAGATAACAGGCCAGTTGTGGGCCACTCAGAAAAAGTCGCTGTGCTTGATGTACTAGGTTAAGATGAATAGCCTGAGTACGCCACTGCGATTGGAAAAATCACATGATACGACAAGCTTAATATCTGCTGCACCCTTCAAGTGTTTCAATTTGCAAAGCCGCTGACCAAGAAGTGAAACAACACGCTGAATTGTCCACCACCAGACTTCGGAGAACTGTTCGTTTCTGATCTTTCTTTGCACGACTTCGCACGTAGCGGCATAGTCTCGCATCATTCACATCATGGTAAGCGACTCCGCCATTCATTCACTCGCAGGTGCCGCTGGTGGCATCGTCGCCATGTCCGCAACATAGTACGTAGCATCCTATATATGCGTGAGTGCAAATTCAAGTAGTCCTTTGTACTCGCAGCCCACTCATAGTCTTATCAACGCGCGCTGCAGTTGATGTGAAGAATGACTCCAAGGTGACTACAACTTGACATATGACACTCGCCTGCACCTCGTGCTCACGCGTGTTGACAGAGTGTAGTCCAACATCTTCTCGATATTGTCAAGCGTGAGGGTGTTGTGGGCCTTTATAGCGGTTTGAGCCCAAGTTTACTCGGGATAGCTGTTACAAACGGGTAAAGCTTCCCGAGCTCCCCACACTGTGTTCTGCTAACTGACAACGCTGACAGGGTGTATTATTATTTCTATGAACGTTCCCGAGGGATCATCCTGAATTCGAGGCAGGGGAGCAAGGCGCTTACTATGTTGGAGTCGATGTTAGCAGGTGTTATCGCTGGTACGTCGGCCTCGGTGCGCATGAGTGGTGTTATGACTCATAGTTGAACGCCCCACATTCTAGGATCAGCAACCACCACCATCAGCAATCCAATTTGGGTTGTACAGACGTCCCAAGCTGTTCGAGCGGAACCCTCTTCTTCCGAACCATCCAATTCACGTGCAGCACCCAGACGGCCAAGTGTCTTGCAAACCATTCGAGCCATCATCGCTAAAGACGGGCTGAACGGGTTCTTTCGTGGGCTTGGCCCTGCTTTAGTGCTCGTGATTAACCCTGTACTGCAGTACACGGTGTTCGAGCAGTTGAAGAATATTTTGATCAAGAAGAGGACCTTGAAGTTAAGGGCGGGGGGCTTTGGAAGTGCGGTTGCAGTCTTGTCCGATTGGGATTTCTTTGTCTTGGGCGCACTTTCAAAACTTGGTGAGTTCTCTGAAATATGGTGTAGTTTGGAAGGATGTTGACAATGTGCTATGCAGTCGCAACGGGCTCAACGTATCCTTACATGTGAGCCTTAGCGCTTAACCGAGCTTTATAGGCCGAGATCTGACTTGTATGCAGTGTCCTAAAGAGCAGGCTCCAAGCTGGGCAGGCACGCGCAAAGCAATATAAATCTTCTCTCGATGGTCTCGCTTCCATCTTGAAAGAGGAAGGCATACAAGGCCTGTACAAAGGCGTCGGCAGTAAACTTCTCCAGAGTGTCCTCACCGCTGCAATATTGTTTGCCGTGCAGAGGAGGCTATATGAATTCATAAAGAAGGTACGCGTTGGGGTGTCTCGTGTAGCATTGAATGTTTGACTAAAAATTGCACCAGGCTATCACGTCACTGTGATGATTGTCCGTGGGGCAATAGTGCTACCGCGAGTGTGTCGCATATAACAGGTAAGGTGGGGTCGGAACAGGCAGTCGACACAAAGGTTACAAGCATCATTCGGAGAAGATAAGTGATAATTGTGAGAGATAGGACTAGCGTTGTCGAAAGCCACCAATTCATACAGAAATCCTCAGAATGTTGAACCTATGGTTCTTAGTATTTTGGACCATGTCTACGACCGTGAGGTAACTGCCGGCGATAATGAGGAAGATCATAATATTATTATCCGTCAGGGGTGTGGTTGGGCGTTGGTTTTCTAATTCATACGTTTCAAGATTTCTGTACAGCTTCTGCATAATCAATGACAGCATACAGCTTTACTATATACCTGTAATTGTTATTTTCGTAAAAGGTAGTCGCTAGCTGACTGGGTCATGAGAATTGATTCGTGAAGCTGAACTTACTTTAACAAAGCAACCTAGCGACTAGCATATCCTTCAAGTTCCCATCGGCACTGTCAGCCAAAAAAAAGTGCAACAACTATCAGGAGATACTGAGCTGCCGACATTATCTTAATGTAATATCCAGCGTTGCGTGCAGGGTGCCATCGCAGTCCGTATATATGGTACTCCTAAACGAAGCGTCAGTTCGACTCGTCAAAAAGAAAAGAGGCACAAAATAATTTGGTCGTTAAGAATACAGCTCCAACCACTTACTGTGAAGCGGAGAGCTAAGGAAGCGTTAATGGAAAAGACTCACTCGTACAGAAGCCAATCGCTTAACGACCAAAAAATGTTGACGAGATTGGATAAGCTCGTATATTTCTGAGATCTAAGTAGTTGATGGGGTGGAAAAAGATAAAACATCAGTATGCTCTGTATTTGGATGAATCGGAACAAATTCAGACTTACCCCCCAGGTACAAGCAGTTTTGCCTTGTCATAAGTCATTACCAGCCCTTGAGGCGGGGTCGCACAGCCAGGTTTTTCGTGAGCCTCGACCAGAAGTTTAGCGTCTGGACGCGCTGGGAAACTAGGTTGAGAAAGACTAAGCCCGATGCGCCACCTCCCATTAGGTCCCATGTAGAAGCGCAACATCCATATACGTCCTGCAGGTATTGACGTCATCATCACAACGCCGAGAACGATGATAACATATATACCCCCCGCAACAAATTCTACGCCCAAATCCTGTGTAATGTGCAGACGTTTCCGAAACATCCTGATGCGGATACCAGCAACGAACTGGTTCTCGCCCAGTCCGTCTCCTTCGTGAACCTGAACATCATCAGGTGGACAACCCAAAGAGCGTCTCAAAGGCTCGTCCTTGGCTGATTAGCACATAATAAATACTATGTTAATGCACTCTCAGGACAGGCATGAACATACACTTACTATCACTATATCCCAAACCCAGCTGCATAAACAAAGCCTGGTTGTGAGTTGCCACACACGCGAGCCGCAAGTCGGAAGAGCAAACAGGCGAGAATTTGGTAATAAATACAGTAAAGGCTGAAAAAGCTCCTTGCTGCTCATTGACAATTGCCCAATACAGTGCTGTGTGACCCTCGATGTTAGGAGATTGCAGGAGGTCAGAGAACTCTGCAACTGAGAGAGAAGTAGCGCAAGCATTGACGATTGGGGCAACAGAAGGGGTGTCAATGATGTCAGGAGCGGAGACGATGTCACGGATGCGAGATAAAACAGTGGCATATTTCTGGCATTGGACAGAATCTGCTGATGATACAGATGTAGAAATTGTGTCATTCGAGGGAGGTGCATGAGTAAAGAACTTGCTGATCTTCCGCTTGATATTTAGAAAGGAAAATACAGATGGTCTATGTCGGACAGATTGTGATGTAGACGTAGGAATTGAGTCGTACGGCGGAGGCGCATTAGAATCAGACTTGCTATAATCAAGTTTGTTGGTCTTGGTAGCCATAATTGCGGAGGGGCAAGTAACGCGAGCTTGGAGGATAGTGTCATGGCAGGGTTAGACAGGCTGGCGGTTTTATAAATAACTTGCTTTGCTGTGTGAAGCACAGCCTGCACTTGCCGCAGTTTCGGCTTTGACCTGTAGCTAGTCTCCTAGTCTCTTGTAGTCAGGTTTCGAGAGAGGAAAGACGATCTTTTTCAAGCATAGTCATAAGTCAGACTCATATGCATGACCTACTACTATCGATGACGGTCCAGTAATGCAAATCGATTTGCACAAGTGTTTCACACTCAACCACAACACATAGAGCCTTGAAAATTAGTGCAAATTGTAGCTAGACGCTTATAGATCTACTTACAAAAATCCTGATTTTTTTTTTTGGGCAATGTTACACTACCTGCAAGTTATGTGCAAACGCGACGGCACGTCTCTCCCTCAAATTTGCACCGTGTCACACAATGTCACGCTTAGTCATACAAACGAACCAATGCACTGGTGATGATTTCGGTCACAATCTTTAACAGTACCTGCTGCTACTAGTACTTTGGGATTGTCTTCCTTGCGGTTCCTTTTTTCAAGGTCTGTTTATATGAACCAGCTCTTCCTTAGCTCTTCCAATCTGCAAGTATTTTTTCCATTAAGACGCTAGAACTTAATACTGTAAAATGGCACCTCCGCTGCGCCCGAATGCAGTCGCTTTCATATCGCCCCAAAATCACCCAATCCTCATCCGTACATTCGAAAAAGGCGATGAGCTGAAGTACCACTATGTAGCCCATACAAGCCTCGATGTCATTGAAGAACGAAGTCAGTGCCCCCCACCGTCTACTTTTCATTTCCCCACTGACAAGAATACCTCACCCGACAATTGGCATTAGCAAATGGTCCAACAAAAGCTAACGATTGCTACCTCGGCCTTCTCTACGCCATGGATGATATAGCTGCTTATGGATACATCACGCCTCTCAAAATGAAGATTGTTCTCGCTCTTCCACTCACAGACTCTGTCGTACGTGATGCGGAGGTGATCATGGTATGTCCTTATAAATATGGCCGTTTCTCCTCATCCACCTCATCCATTCTTTTACACATATGTATATCTAGACATTTAAAGCCCTCCACCTAGCTTATTATCATGCCTCCTCGAACCCCTTCATCCGACTTCATGATACGCCTGCGGGCGTAGGGAGCGCCAAATGGAAGCGCTTCAGACGGAAAGTAGACGAGATAAGTAGGGCTATTGGCGGTGGGAGTGTGTCCTAATGAACTATGAATCAAGGTAATGAATGTAAGAAGAATTGAACTGAACTGCCGATAACTACACATGTCTGATTGTCGTCTTATACGGCCCAGGTTCGCAACTCACCGCGCTTTGCAGGCTTCGGCCATCCTTGTGACAGTGCGCGGTCATGCCACTCATTTGTTATGTGTGGACCGAAATGGATCAAACCCTTCTGTTGACTCAGATGTCTAGCGAGCACCGCGTCTGAGACAGATACGGGGTTGATATAATTCATTGTCTGTTTTCACTCACTAGCTAGCTCTTACTACTATGTATTATGTGGAGACGTGTCTTGTGGCACGATGATGTACGGCCACCAGAATTCTCTCGCTACCTTGTGGAGTTTGCGGACGCCACTTTCCAACATGTGGGAAATTCTGATACAGTTGTCAATTCAGGTTCCAGAGGGTTGAGCACGCTTTACAGTAGTACAGGGTTCAACGTTTCTTCCTGATCGCGAACCGACCGAGAACACACTAGGGTGCAGGTCGGCCATACTGCCTGCATATAATTATAGGTGGCGCAAGCTGGTGCATGGAATCTTTCTGGCATACCACCTCACGAACGTTGAACGAAAGGTAATATTCCCCTGACTGAAATTTTGTCAGAATACAATTGACAACCGCGCCACGCAGGTTCCCCATGTCAATGTTATCAGATCCTTTGGTCGATGTTACACCTAGAAGCGCCACCACTCTCGTTGAGCAGTTTTGCGTCCGCATCGACCAAGACCTCGCCGCATTAGCGGAGTGTATGCGCATCCTTCGTTCTCGCCGGAATGGTCTCGCCCGTATATCTTGCCTCCCACCTGATATTCTCGTAACTGTCTTCAGACATTTTGAGAGCTTCGAGAATCATATAAGCACATCCCGCCATCACGGTGCCCCTATTTGTCTGATACTTACACATGTCTGCAAGCAGTGGCGCCAACTCGCTCTCGATTGTGCAACCCTTTGGACATCCATTAGCTGTGTTTCTCCTCGTTGGCTAGGCGTCATGCTTCGAAGGTCGAAAGATGCCCATTTGATTGTCACATACCATGCACCAGTCTCGCTACGAGGTTGCTTGGAGCCAGTCCTTTCACATTTACCTCGAATAAAAGTCCTTCGAATTTGCTCAATGTCATCGGATGTTGATCGTATTGTGGAGTTGTTATCATCACAGCCCGCACCATCTCTACAAATATTCGAATTCACGGTCATAGGGAACGTCCATCATTCACTGATGCCCATATCAGACACCATCTTTCAAGGACAAGTACCCCTACTTCAGAGCGTCGAGTTTGTGCTGTGCAGCTTGAGTTGGACATGGAGCATCTTTGGCGGGCTTCGATCTCTAAGTGTGAGAGGAACAACAGGTGCCCTCCCTACTCTGGCGCAGCTCCTGTCAACTCTGAGATATTTGCCTCACTTGGAACAGCTTACACTTCAGTCCCTGTCCCCAACCTTCGGGGACATAAAGCTCTGCAATAAGGTGATGCTCACCCGGTTGAAAAGTATAGCGCTAGACATTGGCACCGCCCAAACCGTTATCTCGCTCTTCGAACGTCTAGTCCTTCCGGCCGGCGTGAAAGTCGCTCTATACATTTCACAAATTGAAAGCTCTCAAAGCTTTTCTGATCTATTTTCTGCCATGGATAGGGCTTCTGACGGACCTAGTCCCGTTGTTCAGTCCCTGCGCGCCATCCGTATTTCGAACAATGGATTTGTTGTCCAGTTTAACACATCAATAGTGTTCAAATCCCATTATCATTATTCTTGGAACCCTGCTGATGATGACATACCACTCTCGATTCAATTCACATGCAACCCACTTGCTCATGTTCAGCCGACCATCGTATTTGAATTATGTCGAATCGTCTCGCAAGGGAGGATTCACAGCATGTTTCTCGAGTTATTATATGATCTCTCGGAAAACTTCTGGCGCACTGGATCGGCCGGCCTTCTGGATCTCCAATTTATCCATCTCAGCAGGAACTCCATTCGTGGCTTAATCGATGCGCTATCTATTGATGACATTCAGGCCTCAGTTATGGCATATCCTTCGCTCCGTGTTCTAGAGCTCGAGGGTATCAAATTCGGAGATCATGAACCTGAAGACCTCCAGCATATCATCAAACAACGAGCTGAATGCGGCGCCCGTATACATGGGCTTCGACTCACGGGGTGCATCAAAAATTTGACAGCTGATCAAGTGCGGCTCCTTGAGGAAGCAGGTGTGAACGTTGATTGGGATGGACATAAAGAAGAAACCTGTGCTGACCCTGGCCGTCATGGATATACACCCGGAAGATTGTTCTAATGTTTTTACCCTGGTCGAATACTGTGGTGCGCCTTGTATACTAGTATCGGACATCTTGTTAGATCGAACCCAGACCATCTCAAGTGTGATTCTGGCTGCTAAGACGGGTCTCTCAAGTCTGGCCAGCCTGGTTGAACTTGCATCTTGAATTTCAGTGTTCAATGAACCATCTCAATTGCTTAAAACTATGTAAGTTTATTTTCCCCAACTGAATTGCTACCAATTAATTCTTCAGCTTCAGATATTTGGTTGCTATTCGTCCAGGTGTTCACAGCCCAACCAAAGCCTTCTCCAGCCCCTCCAGCCCCTCTCCAACCTCTCTTGCCATGACCCTCACGACCGCATCTTCATCCACAGCTGCAATATACTCCAACACCGTGCGAGCGCGTCTCATAAATTCCCGGGGTAGTCCCCCTTCATATGACGTATTCGCACCTGTTTGCCTCCCATATATGTCCCTGATTTGGATGCCGCTCCAGGAGCCGACACCGCGTTCATATGCCTCCTGAGTAAGCGCCCGCACGAGAAGCGCGAGAAAGTGTAGCGCCGCGCGTCGGAGTGCTGGAACTTTGGGGAATGCGCTCAAAGGGGACATGTCTAGCGGGTCTGGAGGGCGTTCGGGTTGGGATCGGGGTGTTGGAGCAGGTTCAGGTTCTGCTTGTTTCGTGCTTACTTCTGTGTTCATCTCCATTCTCTTCTCGTTTACCTTAGCTTTAGGACGAGGAATGGGAGTAGTCACAGTCATCTCGACCAACACTAAGTCCAGCGTCCCCTCTGCTATTTCTTCGGTGTATCGTTCTACCACGCGTGCGCAGGTGTTGACACATTCGGAGAGCAGGGAAATCGCTGACGTGCGTAAGATGACCGGCGCGCGGGGCTCACGGAGGAGGGAAAGGAGAGGTGGAAGGAGCATATCCGCTTTTTTATCACAGTGAGCAATGACAACATGGATGAGAATAGGATAGAGAGGCAGGATGAAACTCACCATATAGCCCCAGGGCTTCTCCACAGCGTCTCACAACAACTGCGAGGGCTTCACCGATGCGGAGACGTGTGTCAACTTCACTCATCCGTTTGCCCTTTTCCCTGCCCTTTTCACCATCCTTGGGTTTTTTATCCGAGTCTACTGCGTCATCAGCGAGATCCTCCGCCCCCCTCGCATACGCATCCAGAAGCGCTTTCAACACTTCGTTCCCCGCGCCAGATCTGGATTTAGGGCCAGGGGCATGCACCAAAGCAGCCAGTCCTTGCACCGCATTCAAAAACACATACGAGTCGTCTTCCTGAATGGCTTGCAAGAATATGGAGACGATAGCAGGCTGCAGGGCACATATTGTCGCTTCCTCCTCAAGCCTCTCTCGCTCAGCCTTACTCGCACAAACCGGGGAAGATACCAACTCGCGCAGTAAGAGTAACCCGTGCGCCCGTACGGGTAGGAGCGGGTCTTGAAGGAGCTTGAGTGCTTTTTGGTATGTCTCTCGTGGATCTGCATTATTATCCTCACTTCGAACGTTAGACCTACCCTTATTTTTTGCGTTTTTTGGAGTAGACCCCGATGCGGCTAACGCCACCTCTGCCATCCTTGCCGTCAACACTAATTGTGCCTCGCGTGCGCTTGGCCGAGTCGGCGTGTGCGCCTTGAGAAGGTCGAGAATTGGCACAAGGGAGGGTGTGTTGTTTAGGGTGAGTGAGGGGTTGGCTGTGTTTTGGAGGGGTAGGGGATTGGTAATTTTATTTCGTTGAGGAGTAGGAGACACGGTAGAATGTGGACGAAATTCACAGTGAGGAATATGACACAAAAACACATAATAAACAAATTCATATTCTTCTCAATAAGAAACAATGACGAACCTTCAAGTACAGCCAACAACAATCCAACAGCAGTCTCTACCATATCTTCCTCCTCAACCTCATTGTCCTCGTCGTCGCTATCCGGCCCAATTTCCAGGTCGTCCTGCTCCTCTGGTACGATCCTTAGATCCTCCCTCAAAAGGCCTTTGCTGTGTTTGTTCATGCCTTGATCATCTGACGGGCCAGATATAGGTGCGGAGGAAGGTGTATTAGACACTTCTAACGCGTGCCTCACAAATTCCAATACATCTCTCGGGCGACTCAGGATAGCAGTGTTGTCCAGCTGAGATTGAAAGGCTATGATGAGTTGGAGGAGGAGCATCACTCTGTTCATCACGTGCATCAGCAAACATAGCTGGGCTAGCAGGTTAGGCTTACCGGAGTGGATCAGGTTCCTTCGGATCTATCAATATACTCTGTGTTTCTCCTTTGATGTCGATGTCTTGCGTATCATCAGCAGGACCAGACCCTTTTGCAGTGCGATATGCCTCCAGCAATCTCATGAACATGCCCCCTGCGATATCTGCACGATCGAGGGTCTTGATGTAGGAGACAAAGTGCGCAGGAGGTGGGTAGAGTCCCAAATCCAATGACTCATATCCATGTCTTCAGTAACAGAAGTATGCCGTAGGTCTTCTGGCGTAAGAAGAGCGAGTTTCTCTTCTCGGGTTGACCCTGTATCGAACTTGGGCTGAGACTACATGAGGATGAAGGAGCAGCAGTGGGACGAACCTCCTTACACGTTTTAGATCTTCCGCACTTCCTCC
>JABBWL010000570.1:0-25777 GCA_016758765.1 Suillus cothurnatus | reverse complement strand
ATGGAAAGTGTTCTCATCTAGATGAGAAAGGCATTCAAAATGAATAGCAGTAAGGCAAGCGGGTAGTAGGGAAAGGAAGGCATACCGAGAAATGCTCTCCTTTAATACCTCCATGAAGGTGATGTCGTGCTATGTCAAGTAGTAGTTTAGTACACGTCGTGGTGATGGAATGGAGTGCCTTTAGCAGCAGTGATACCGCTGACAGCTCTTCCTTCTTCAAGAGTATCCTTTGAACTGTGCAGCGTTTCTTTTAAATTTTGAACTCCGACTTCAGCTCCAGAACGTTCAGGGAACCAGCTCGATTGTTGCTTAGCGCTTAGCCGCCGTCTCTTGAGATTGGCCCTCCTTTCTGATTTCTGTCTGCGCTCCGTAGCACACCCCCAGAGCATCGGGACAAAGTGAGTCTATTACTAGACCCAAGATAGCTGTATTTCACCTGGCCAGGAGGAAAGCTTGGCAGTTCTCGTTACGTTTCTGCCACTTTCTGGTCTGCTCACGAGACCCCACCTTAGGTGCGTTGCTCATACTTTTTTATCCCATCCGATCACCTCACTCGCAATCTCACCCTACTCAACACTTCGCATCCTAGTGCCTGTATCAATTCCTCCTCTGCAATCCCAACAGGCTCCGATACCTGCAGTTCGGCCTATTCCCGTATATATCCATAGCAATGACATTTACTCTGACAAAAGTACGGAATCTGCTCCGTAAGCACAACCATCTGCACAAATGCAAGTTCAGTCGGACCGTCTGCGCCCGCACGTTTCTCGCTATTCACCCTCGTTGTCCCGATTCGAGTGCGGTTGATGGTAGTGTAGCAACGGATCCGCTCGGGCTCAGTGCGTAAGTTGAACCCCAGAGTAGCTAGGATGAACGGGGGTGCCAAAAGCGCCACTTGTATGGCTGAGTACTTGTGTGGAGTGCTGTCAACAGCCATCTTTCAGCAATGACATCAGGAGCGAACAGATTTCCACCAGCCGCCACGATCTTGACAACACTACTGAGATCGAGTGTGTGGACCTCAGCGTCGGGGAGAGATCTCCACTGATAGTTCTATGATCTATATCTACTTCACAACTTACATAAATAAGTACCATGACAGAAGCTGGAATAAACAAAAACAGATTCTCGCGCATTTTGCACGCTACCCTCCTATCGAAATCAATCATATCGAGCGTCTCCTGGGCTACACACTACTGCTAGTTGACACATGGACGCGTTCCTCAAAAACAATTGAAGTCATAGCGCTTGCTGTATCAGAGTTGGCCACGAGTTCAGCGTGATACTCTCGAACACCGAGGATCAGGCGTGGGTCCCAGTATATTCGCCTGCGAGACCTGGAATATCTTAGCGATACCAAGATAAATCTGAACGTCCAAAGAATATAGGTCCTACAGAAATGATGAATCATAGTCGCATGTGGAGGTCCGTGATAGATTGGCATACCGTGAAGAACGTCGGAGAAAGTGAACCTATACGGAAGCAAGAGATAGCCAAAAAACTAGCAAAGTTCAGTGGAACAAGAGAACCACGTCCACATTATGAACTCACCTTGCAAAGTAACTCACGTGAGTTTTCATTAACACTGTGAAACAGTCCCCGATAATACCTCTTGTCGAATGTCGTCGCAATTCACGGAAATGCTTCACGGCAATCCAGACTGCGAGACACAGTGCAAGGACCTCCCACACAGTGGCAAGTATCCAAGTCATGGAAGACAGAAACCTGGAATCTCCCGCGAAGTCAAGTATGCACTGATAGGTCCCAGAGAGAACAAATTCCTCTGATATTTGTCAATAAGACTGATGCACTCAAACATTTCATACATAATTAAAGCTTACCCCCTGAGATACGCATCGTCATTATCGCGTTCATCACTGTAGTGATAATTCTGAAGACCACAAAGGTGACAACGAGAAATATCAGCATCTTTCTGGATCGCTGATACATAGCATGTAACCGAGCGATCATGATGACTTGCAGGATTTTTCAGTGAAGTCAATATCATGAGGTGTATAGCTCACCACACAGTATGCCATTTAAAACCTCATCTATCCAATTACTTGTGTTGAACACGATAATGCCTGACAAATCCAGCAACATTGCTTGTCAGCTTCGGAAGATCACAGGCTCGAAACAAACTCACAGCTGTGATTCGTTATATTGAATCAACCAGTTGTTCGAGAATTTCACTCACCTCTGCATGGCAGTTCAGTGTCTGGATGCGAATGGAAGGCATCAGTTAGTACTCACAGCATCTGTTAGTGAAATTGTTGGAACTTTGACTATATGATGCCCGTCACAAAAAAGAAACAGAGTGTATGTGAGGATACATACTCAACATGTTCATCCTGATTGTGAGAGATGGGTAATGAGCGCAACGTCAATGGCTTAAACATCCAAACATACACAGCATATCCTATTCCAGCGTAGCGCACCTAGAATATATTGAAGTCAGCAAAACTTGGGCTTGCTAAATATTGAAACATAAGATACACACACTGAGATAGAGAAAGGTCATCAGGGACCAGCGTTGCCTCTGTCGTGAACAAGTTGTATTTTCACATCGTTTCTTTCATGTGAGAGTCCGCTCACCCAGATCAGTTCGACCTATAACACAATTCTAAGCAAGTTGGCTGCCCCAGTAATGGTTCGACGTACCTCTTGTCCGAACGTAAGCACTGAGAATATCATAAGGATATCAGCCATCTTTTCATGCTTAATCTTACTCACTCCAATCGTACATTACCCAGACAGAGGAAGCAACTGTGAAACCGCATTAAAGGTTGGTCACTATCATCATGCGACTGACTCTCCACACACCTATAAAATAGCTGCCAACAAGGTTCGCATTGATGAGTGGCCACCAACTAGGATCATTAGAGACTAGAGTCATATTATTATAGAACGGGAGTGAGTGAGCGGGAGAACTTGGTGGATATATAACGATCGCATTCGTGCTTTATATACCACAATCCAGCACTTACATCGCCAAAGTGATATTTAAGGGATTGATGGAAGTAAGTGTTTCAGCCTGAATTCTAAAGTTGAACATCAGCGGGTTTGGTTGTGCTACAGAGCGTTCTGAAACATGTAGCAAATTACGTTTCCCTGATGAAAGGGAACATATATGCAGAATTTCGAAATATTGATGAGAACAAAGTGGCAGTTGTTGAAATCGCAAAGCAGTAACTCGCGTGGAATGTTTGGACGCTGGGAGAACGTTCTTCATTTCGGCAAGGTGTGGTGCAGTGCGATCCAGTTTGTAGCACCCTGTCATGACTCTGAGCTAGAGAGATGTTCAATTCTTGTCAATGTCGGCTTGGCCTTAGCTTGGTTGCCAGACTTGCCTCGGACTAAAAGTAATAAACACCGGATTTGCACCGAACATTCTGTACTTCTCGAGCTCGAAGACTATAATTACATAATAAACAAAAACCTCTCTCTGCTCCCACATTAAGTGCCACATCTATGGTGCCGCGCTGCTATCGGCGCGACCACCTGTGCCATCGCCACCTCCCGCTACACCAACACATCCAAGCAAGACCTTTCCCCACCCTTTCATCATCCTGCTGTTGCTCTCCGTTGCCCCGAGACCTTACTCGTGCTCGCGCTAACCCGGTGCTGCTGCCACGACCTACCACAGTCTTCCGATTCCCACTTCGACCTCCTGCATCTTCCTGTCGCCCTCAACCTCCTGCACTTCCACAGCCCCCACGCTCCAATGGCAACATCTTGTAACCTCTCACTGGCACTACCTTGGCACGCCAACACAAATCCTTGCCCTTCCACGAACCCGGTGTTACACACCTCACCACGATCTTTCTCGTGCTACCGCTAACCTGACACAGTCTCCCCTTGCTCACTTCGACCTCCTGCACCTTCTTATTATTATCACCGCATCGTGCGGCCGTCTGTGATATCTCGTTCTTCCCCTGGTTGGTATCCTGATTCTGCGCTCTTCATCTGGTTTCCATCACGGTACCCACACATTCTTCATATGTTGTACATCACGTAGTTCAACTTTCTTGAACATAATATTGTTAACTCGCGAATTGACTAAAATTGAGTGTTGAATTCTTGCTCGGCTTGCAAGTACCCCAAGAGACACGTCAAGGAATAGATTTATTATCTGAAGCAGCAGTTGAAGCTATCCGAAAGTCACTGCGGGGGTCATGCTGGCCCACCTGTCTCCTACAAGATCTCTTGCAGACAAGGAGAACACACCAAGTATTCCTGCGCTGAAGCCCATCAAAGTCGTAAATCCACTATAAGTCATCTACCAGATTGTTTCCATCAATACTCACAATATTTTATAGTGCTACACTCACAACGGCTGCTGCTCAAATCAGCTTCCCTCCACTTCCTCCCATCTCAGAGTCTGCACCCACCAGCATGCCTGATTCTACGAAGGCCTCGACTAGTAAGGCTACAAAAACTGGAGGGCAAAAGTGCGCCCGAGCCCTACTAGGAACGGTCAGTGCGTTCAGCCATGGTACATTAATTAGTTACATTACTAACAGTTTGTCATAGCAACTTGTGCGCACTGCGCTAGCTGAAGCAAATGAAGACGAATGGAATGACAGAGGATTTCTGCATATACTACACGAATTTGACATCAGACCAGCGCAAGGTAGGTTATTTTCTTTCACTTGATTTACTATTGACTGATCGAATTGCTTTTCAGAAATACGATGATGAAGCAACTAAATTAGTGCGTCCATTACTGCCTATGTTATTATCGTTACCATTCTGAGGGCCACTGCAGGTTGCTGACAACGCTTGGGCCAAGGGTGTTTGTGAAGGCCTGCTATACTAATTCTCTTGAACATCGACTTGGATGCACTCGATCCTATTCTTGCCTCAACACCAATGATATTGTTCTCGTCTGCATATCTCTATTGGTCCTATTCCCATCGGTGTACACTCTCTGTCTGGTGGTCCCACATCCGGACCGCTATCTCATGTTTTCAGCTCGTTGATATGCTTTTTCCTCCCGGTTTCTATCCTTTCATACTTGCTTTTGAATAGTGTCAATTACGATACCTGTCGTAGATAGGATATGATAAATAATAGCAGATTTCACACTATATGAGCATACCAGCAGAGCTTGCATTATTTGAGCATATTGCAAGTGGAGGACATGAATGTGCTACATTATGTCTGTACATGTTTTTGACACATGGGAGCACCAGAGACACTGCCCCAGCTAATGCTTTTCGTCCAGCTACAGGGCGAGTCAGGGAGAGATACACCTGTATATGTTTTTCTTCTCAGGGCCACATCTCAACATATCCTGCCCTCTCCCGTCACAGCAGGTTTTGACTGGGCCGATGATCCTTGGCGTCTTCCCGTTTACTTTTGAACTCCGCCATTAGCTTCGCAGACTATCTCAGGCTGGATATAACAGTTTTTTTATTTGACCACGTCAAATGCTTCAAAGGTGATATGCTGTTTCATTTTGCATTTGCATAACGATTATCAGCTGCTCATACTCTTGCACACTTGCATGTCGAATATGGGTAACACCAACGACCTCCAGAAGATTGGCCCGACACAGATCTGAGGTCCTCGATGATTAACCCGCTCACCTTTTCGACCTCATCTCAAAATGGGCCTGACCTCAGGTATTTCTCAACTCTTCCATTTGAATACTAGTCTCGCGGACTGTTGTCTTTGTTAAATATCTCCACAACACCTCCACGATCATCCATCCACCTGCCTTTGTTTTCATAACACCCTCAATAATCATTCCCTCATGGCGTCAGGCTCGTATAGCATGGTTCGACTTTTCTGTGCAAATTGTTTTCAGCGCAGTATGAAATAAATTGCATCTTCCGTTTTGCTTTTGCCTTGTGCTACTAAAATGAGTACTACGTCTTGAACAGCCTATGATAAGGGTAGTTTGTTGGATCTGCATCACAGTACACTGCAATATATCCCCCAATTGATATTGGCGTATCGTTTTTACTTTTAACTGGCCTTCACATTGCTCTCCCGCTAATGCTAGTTTAGCCGCCTCAGCGCCTAGTGCAACCACACAAGCGCCCCAGATCCCAAACAATATGGAAACATGTGTGCAGCATGGATTAGGCCTCGATGTTCAACGTTTCAACCCTTCCTCTCCTTCTCTCCTAAACTTCATCCACAGTCCCCCGTGCTAGCCCATCCTTATCCTTGTCATTTTCTTTCATCACGCTATCATGCCTCGCAACTCAGAAGATCGATATATCAGACTTGAAGGTGAGTCACTATATCACCTTCGCATCCGTTTGACGATCCTTACGTTCTTCTCTACGGTCATCGGCGGAAGAAACCTCGAAGTCCCTTCCGATCCCATTTCAGCAGGCATCTACGTATCCTTCAATATCGACTCGAGCAGGCGCTGGAAATCAGCCATCAGAGTCTTATCATCCGACAAATCTATAGCATGGGGCGATACTGCGACCTTGTACAAGTTCATCAAGACTTTCCAACATAACTCAAGGACTGACCTTTCGTTTGTAGATCTCTAGATGCGTCACCTGCATTATCAGTAGAGGTCAGGGCTTCCTTCGAGCTCGATCGCATGCTGGGCAATGGAGAAGTTGTCGGAAAACTTCAAACATCATCATGGGATGCGCTGCTCGATCATAAAAATAAGCCTTTCGGTGAGTAACCTCCTTCTCATGCGTATATCCTCACATCTTATAGACACTTCTTCCCGTCCGTTCGTGGTGTCCACCCTTCCCTCACACTAAAGGCCACGGTTCTGCATTATTGCGACAATCATGACAGCACACTGCTTGACGTGAACGATACCACTCTCTGTGTTGTTGGCTTTTTTTGACGGAACATCTGCTGTAGCCCATCGTTGAATGTCAGATTGCCCAAGACATGGATGCGGGCCATAAACCATTTGCCACATATGTGACAAGCAAGTCGGTCTCTCACCTGAATGATGCTGTAAATCATTTTCAGTTGGTGCTGGACCAATGTCCGGTCGACCATCCTCACTGGGCTATCCTACCATTCATTTCATCCTACTCAGCATGTCCTCAACTGTTTGTTTCAATGCACTACTAAGAAACATAACGGGCTTTAAGGTGGGCAGCTAGCTTTGGTAGTCATTTAAGAATATTCTCGCACCATCTTCAGCCATCAGCAGACAAAACAACAAAGTTCCCTCCTTCCACACACTTGCAGGACTTTATGTGTCCATCGATGTCGATTCAAGGAGATACTGCAAGTCACCTGTCCCAGTTCTGTCGTCTGATGTGAGGCGATACCGTGTCCTTGTAAATACTTCTAAAGATACTTGCGGACGTGTTTTCAATACTCATCTTTCCTTCACAGATTGCCAGACGAGTCACCTAGATGTTCATGGCGTCCTTCGAGCCTGGCCGAATGCTTGAGTATGGAAAAGTCACCGGCGAACTTAAAATCCTGCAGTACGAACTGTTTGATCGTAGAGACGAACCTTTCTGTAAGTAGTATACTTTGCATGTCTATCAAACATGTTGTAGATCTATACTTTTCACCCAAAGGTCGAACTGGCATAAACCAGGATGGTGCATCATGCAGGCCACACGATGTACTTAATACCCAACAGGCAAAAGTATCTTTGACATTACCGATGCGGTAGAGAACTTACACTTTGTTCTGGACCAGTTCTGGTAGACTATCGTGACCGTGTCGTCGCTCTCATCAACCTAGTGTGTGCCGTTTTCAATGTGACATTCACAACAACGCCCACAATTCAAGTACCACGATAAAACCTGGGGTAAGTAAAAACAAATTCAACTGCTCACCCACCCATCGTAGATCAATCATATTGAGCATATCCTGTGCTACACACTACTACTAGTTGATACATGAACGCGCTCTTGAAAAGCAATGAAAGTCATGGAGGTAGCTGTATCAGAGTTGGCCACGAGTTCAGCGTGATACTCTCGAACACCGAGGATCAGGCGTGGTCCCAGTATATTCGCCTGCGAGACCTGGAATATCTGAGCGATACCAAGATAAATCTGAGCGTCCGAGGAATATAGGTCCTACAGAAATGATGAATCATAGTCGCATGTGGAGGTCTGTGATAGATCGGCATACCGTGAAGAACGTCGGAGAGAGTAAACCGATACGGGAGCAAGAGATAGCCAAAAAACTAGTTCGCGCAAAGTTCAGTGGAACAAGAGAACCACGTCCACATGATGAACTCACCTTGCAAAGTAACTCACATGAGTTTTCATTAACACCGTGAAACAGTCCCCGATGATACCTCTTGTTGAATGTTGTCGCAATTCACGGAAATGCTTCACAGCAATCCAGACTGCGAGACACAGCGCAAGGACCTCCCATACAGTGGAAAGCATCCAAGTCATGGAAGACAGAAACAGGGAATCTCCCACGAGGTCAATTATGCACTGATATGTGCCAGAGAGAACGAATTCCTCTGATATTTGTCAATAAGACTGATGCACTCAAACATTTCATACATAATTAAAGCTTACCCCCTGAGACATGCATCGCCACTATCGCGTTCATCACTGTAGTGATGATTCTGATGACCACAAAGATGACGACGAGAGATATCAGTATCTTTCTGGATCGCTGATACATGGCATGTAACCGAGCGATCATGATGACTTGCAGGGTTTTTCAGTGAAGTCAATATCATGGAGGTGTATAGCTCACCGCCCAGTATTGCATTTTACAACCTCATCTGTCCAATTAGTTGTGTCGAACACGATAATGCCTGACAAATTCAGCAACATTAGTTGTCAGCTTCGAAAGATCACAGGCTCGAAACAAACTCACAGCTGTGATTCGTTATATTGAATCAACCAGTTGTTCGAGAATTTCACTCACCCCTGCATGGCAGTTCAGTGTCTGGACGCGAATGGAAGGCATCAGTTAATGCTCACAGCATCTGTTATCGAAATTGTTGGAACTTTGTCTATATGATACCCGTCACAAAAAAGAAACAGAGTGTATGTGAGGATACATACTCAACATGTTCATCCTGATTGTGAGAGATGGGTAATGAGCGCAACGTCAATGGCTTAAACATCCAAACATACACAGCATATCCTATTCCAGCGTAGCGCACCTAGAATATATTGAAGTCAGCAAAACTTGGGCTTGCTAAATATTGAAACATAAGATACACACACTGAGATAGAGAAAGGTCATCAGGGACCAGCGTTGCCTCTGTCGTGAACAAGTTGTATTTTCACATCGTTTCTTTCATGTGAGAGTCCGCTCACCCAGATCAGTTCGACCTATAACACAATTCTAAGCAAGTTGGCTGCCCCAGTAATGGTTCGACGTACCTCTTGTCCGAACGTAAGCACTGAGAATATCATAAGGATATCAGCCGTCTTTTCATGCTTAATCTTACTCACTCCAATCGTACATTATCCAGACAGAGGAAGCAACTGCGAAACCGCAGCAAAGGTCGGTCACTATCATCATGCGGCTGACTCTTCACACACCTATAAAATAGCTGCCAACGAGGTTCGCATTGATGAGTGGCCACCAACTAGGATCATTAGAGACTAGAGTCATATTATTATAGAATGGGAGTGAGTGAGCGGGAGAACCTGGTGGACATATACCGATCGCATTCGTGCTTTATATACCACTTACATCGCCGAAGTGATATTTGAGGGACTGATGGAAGTAAGTGTTTCAGCCTGAATTCTGAAGTCGAACACCAGCGGGTTTGATTGTGTTACAGAGCGCTCCGTAGCATGAAGCGAATTACGTTTCCCTCATGAAAGGGAATATGTATGCAAAAATATTGATGGGAACGAAGTGGCAGTTGTTAGAATCGTAAAGCAGTAACTCGCGTAGAACATTTGGACGCCGGGAGAACGTTCTTCATTTCGGCAAGGTGTGGTGCAGTGTGATCGAGCTTATACTAGTAACACTCCGAGCTAGCTCGGAATTGCCAGGCTTGCCTCGAACCAAAAGTCCGAACATTAATAAACACCGGACTTGCACCAAACCCTTTACTTCACATTGAAGACTGCAATAATCAACTTGTGCCATCGCTACCTCCTGCTACACACCAACACACCCATTGAAGCGAGACCTTTCCCCACTCTTCCATCATCCTGCTGTTGCTCTCCGCTGCCCCAAGACCTTACTCGTGCTCATGCTCGTGCTAACCCGGTGCTGCTGCCACCGCGACCTACCAGTCTTCCGGTTCCCACTTCGACCTCTTGCATCTTCCTGTCGGCCTCAACCTCCTGCACTTCCACAGCCCATTTACGAGAAATAACAGACCACCATTAATATAAATAGATAACTCGAAAAAAGTATATGAAACACGGATGATGCACAGCGCAAGGAAATACTATGAGTGGCAACGCACGCTGCGATATATAGGAATTCAGCAAAGATGGGAGCAGCATGAATGTCTGTTTAGCTCATTGGGATGATATAGATGAGAGGGCGAGGGGTAGAGGCATATATATAATAGCAGACAATGTTAATGTCAAGTATGCCTTGAAGCGAATATTATGTCTCAAGTGTCCTGGGGCCTTGAACCCTGTGAATGCCGTGAGGTGTTCGGACTTTTTGTCGAGGCAGTCTGGCAACCGAGCTAGCTCGGAGTCATAACAGGGTGCTACAAACTCCCAACACAGATTTGAACAGCACCTATAGAGTCGACCTCATGGCAGACACTAACAATTACGACACGAGCAGAACCCACGACCTTTCTTCTGATTCATGTACACGCTGATTAGTACAAATGCGACCAAAAGTACATACATGCGTCGTATCCAATTCCCTGTCATGAAACACGATCGACGTGTAGCGACAGGCGCAGTCGTACAAAGAGGGGGGAAAGGGGCGATTGTACAAAAAAGGAGGTTGTTGTTGTACAAAGAAAGAACGATTAAATGATGTGGGCAGGAACGCACGTAGTAGGAACGAAAGCGATGCCGAAGGGGCGGTGATGGTACACGCTTTGAATGCAAAGTTAATGAATGTGTGATGACTCCGGTTTCAGTGGTTTCATAAGTAATGACGGGATGGGATTGATGCACTGGTGAATAAATAGATCAAGGTCGTCAACGAGCTTGAGGAGCGAATAGCCGGTTGGGAGAGGGAGAATCAGAAAGATATCTGGCGTTCGTTGGAAGGATAATTTCCTCCATCTGTAAAAAAAACCCGTCCCAAGGAGACGCCGAGACCGATATTGATGAGAGAGAGAGAAATCGAAAAATAGGGAGTGTGAATTGTGCGTTTCATGACACGCACGAGAGTGACAGTGGCCGCTTAAAGTGGAGAACGAAGGAGTGCGCAAGCGTGCATTATCACGTGTAATGGCGAATTAACGAGCGAGTGTGTGGGCATCCTAGAAAATACAGAATAAAATACGGATCGTCAGCATACACAAGATGAGGGACATGCAAGACATACCTTTGAGAATTGGGAAACAAAAAAGACCGGTCAGGAGCGAAGGCACGGGTGGGGGGGACAAGATAAACGGAAGAAATAAGAGGGAGGACGAAGTGTGGGAGGAGGCGAACAGGACGAACAGATAAAATTTGTAAAAAAGTACCGAAACCAGATCAGTTTTCAAAAAGGCGACAGCAAGAGATGATTGAGAAAAATAAGCAAACATAAGTAAAAGCAACCTGCGAATGGCAAACAAAAAGACGCAAAAAAAGAAAGACTGCCAAACAAAAAATCAAAAGAACTCGTCAGATGAAGCAGATAGAGCGATCGTAAAAGACATACAAGTACATCGAAATCCAAGATATACAAAGATGAAGTCAGAGGAGACGAAGAAATCAAACATGAAGCAGATAGGCCTGTGAGTGAGCACTGCTCATACCAGACAATCGAAAGTGAAATCAAGCAAGCTGAAACGCACTCCCAAGCGCCACCATCCCACTCTCGCCAGACAAAACAGGACTTGCAGCCCTCAAACTTCCAAACGAGATCCTACGCGCGGCATGGCGAAGCGTGCGTGGACGTGTCTGGGTAGCAAGCAGAGGCGTACTCGGGGATGCATTCACAGGAGATGCGAGGGATACCGCAACAGGAGATCCGATGGGAGATGACAGCGGGATACGTGATGGAGGCGATGGAGTCGCCTGTGGACACGGAAGTTCAGGACCAAACATCGAAGGGTTTCGCACAAGGTTACGGCGGATGGGCTTTGGCTTCGTCGTCGTCGTCTTCGGTTCCTCCTTCTCCTTTGCCTTGGGTTTTGCCTTCGGCACGGACACAGGCAAAGCAGGTGTAGAGAGCGAGACAGTTGTTGCAGCAGTCTCTACGCTGGCCGTCGAAAATTCATTGTCGTTATCCGACGAGCTAGAGGAAGCCTCGGGTAGTGAAAAAGCGCTACGTCCCGACTCACGTTTCCTAGTCAGATCCTTGTGCATAGACGATGTAGTAGTAATTTGCGTTGATGCCAAAACTGGCAGGGTCTGTTGTCTATGTACATCTGAGGACGCGTTTAACGACCACGAAGGTTCCCTCGTGCGGGGCTTCTTCGCACGTTGAGAGCGTGCTTTCTCCTCTTCGTCGGAGGAGACGGATAAGGAAGGCATGTGTCCCTTGCGAAATTTAGGCTGCTTAATGGGTGTGGCTGCTTTGATTGTGGTGGTGGGTAGCACTCGAGGTTTGGATGGAGGTGTCTTTGGCGAAGAGATTACGGACAGAGCAGGGACTTTAGGTTTTGTTTTGAATAGGGCGTTATAACGTTTTTCGTTGAGGGTGTCCTTGGAGTAGCAGACTGCGTAGGAACTTTCTTAACCTTTACACCAACGATGGCTGCACTGGAATACCCTCCGCTACGACGAAATTCGGCAGTCTTAAACAGATTCTCCCCGTCACCTTCCGGATCCACGCGCATATCACAGGAGCTTGCAAGGGTTAATGTGGATGATCTGCGCAGGGAGGACGGACGAAGAGGCGCCGATGCAGAAACAGGAGTGCCGAAGGTGGAATTCGAATTCGAGGACGCAGTGGACTTTCGAATATTGCTCTGAGAGGCATTAAGTGTTGATGAGCTGGGTGTCGAGGGAGCAAGGGAATGTTCCATTGGACGACGCAAGTGAGTAGGACGTAGGTACGGGTGGTGGAAAGTGTGCTCGTGTCGTTGCAGACGGTGTGAAAGGCTGTGTATCATGAGATAAGGGGATAGAACGGAGGGAGGGACATACCGAGCAATGCTCTCGTTATGGTCAACCTTTGCGTCTGTCATGAAATCCATGCTGGACTGCCTGTATAGTGGGTGCCGCTTAGGAGTGTTTGTGGTAGGTTGAAGTACGTCTGGCGAAGTATCGTTACGCTCAGCACATTTGCTCAAATCTGCCGGACGATGTACATTGCCGCTGAGAAAGATAACGTCCTCGTCAATGATAGACTTCCTCCGCTCCTCCATTGCTCTTGCGCGGGCCAGGTCAAGCAATTTAGCACGCGTCGCGGTGACGGAATGGGGCCAGTCATTTGGACCTTTGGCAGCAGTAATACCGCGTGCAATCTTGTCAAGAAGGTTCGGAGGCGGAATTGAGCCGTTGAAAGGCGTAATAAGATGAGAAGGTAGCGCATCCAAGGTCTAGGGGAAATTTTAGATCAATAGTTGACGGAAACCTAAATTCAACCCACCCTGCCAAGTAATCTAACTTCATCCTCCTTCCACTCTACGCTAGGGTCGTCAAAGTCATAGTTTGAGCTATTCCAAGAATCACAACTGTTCCTATTTGGAGCCGGGGGCGAAATGAAAATATGAGACGCGACTGGGCTACGAGAAGGAGTCCGTGGAGCAGAAGAAACGAAAGAACTTGTTGAAAGACGCGGTCTGATAACTGAAGGAATATGCGGACGGGGGATGATGAGAGCGAGCGGAGAAACTTGAGCAGACATCAAATGAGTGACTGGCATCGGATTTATTAGGGAACGAGTCGAATAGCACCGACAATCTTGAATGTCCTCGTCGTCGTCGTCGTCGTCCGGGGAAGAAACAATGACCATGAGGCATAAAATTACATAATCAAACATATTATTAGGTCCGACAACTCCGACCGAAGCAAACGTCGTGGCGCTGTCTATAGTATGAAATCACGAAGACTTCTCATACGTACATTGATCTTTCAAACCGGCTGTGCTTGTGGTTGAGGTCACCACTGCCCTTCTATCTATACGGCAAAACCCATCATGGGCGCTTCGCACAGACGATTGAAGGCAGATATCGGCGTTTGATGCAGTCACTTTGACGTCTTGTAACCCTCGCCCTCTCGAGTCATAATGGGTGAGCATCCCCAAATGAGAAGGCTTGAAGGGGCTCAAGAATACATAGAAAGGCCTAGAGCACCATAGATTGGGATATGAATCGTTAGAAGCAGCGGAGCATAAAATCCTCAGGAGCCGACCTCAGCGTTTAGTACACACGTGTTCTTCATAGACTGTGAAAAGTGACTGGGGTACGCACGACTCTGGAATTCCATTTCTTGGCGCCACGAGAAAATCACACTCAAGTCCAATGAAACCATCCAGATTCGTGGTGAGCCGACATGAGCGTGCTCTAACGTGTTCCTTGTGGCCTATGACAACATCTAGATCAGGTTTTGGACGACTCTGGGATCCAATCCCATGCGGCTGTAGAAAATCTACTGCTCAAGCCAGATAGAAGCAATGGAAACATATGAACACCCGAGTGCATTGTAGTAGGGACCAAAGGAGGGACAGTATGAACGCATACAGTTACCCCACTGGTCCCTACTACAAACTGTGGAAAACATCGAAAGGTAGATCCATCACCAAGTGTTCAAGGCACTGACGCCAAAAGAAATTATTTTGCGGCGTAAAGTTGGCGCATAATAAGCATGAGGTTCCGTAGTGCCCTTCTGATGCGGAAAATTTATTGCTCGATAACTAGTTCAGAAGGTTCAATGTTTAGCGCAGTGTCGAAAGATACCTAACCTAATATACACAGTACACTCCATTAACGAGGCTGGTATCCGCATACGCTATGTATGACCTTGAAGCCATAATTCAGCCCACCATCACAACAGAAAAAGAATCAAGAGCCCAAACTCACCTCCATACTGAAATCTAAATAAATCACGCAGCTTGCGCCAACTTCCGTTCTCTTCGCTCAGTAATCTCCGCACGCTTCTGCGCAAGCATAACCGCTGCACGTTCGTCCCACTGATATGCCCAATATCCAGCATAACCAAAAACGCCCATTGACAACGCGTGTCCACCGAGGTCTGTTCACGACGTCAGTGTCAGTATTATGCCCATGGCACAATGAACGCTATAGTGAATGAGGGTACGCACTCTCCATAAGATTTCTCTTCTTTATTGCGAGCTGCCCGAAACGCGCCGCAAGACCGAATAATGAGAAGCCAGCAATCGTGCCGAGGAGTGCCATCGCGCTTCTGTTTGTTTTGGTTTAATTTCCACTGAGCAGGTAAAAGGCGAGTAGAGTTGAGCTGCGCGGGGGATGTCGCGAACGTCGAGCTTGTTAACTGAGCCAAATACCGACAAATAAGCTTCTCGCTCGTGGAACTTTCTCTTGCAGATTTGACATCACTAAATTCTCAGAAACCTCTAAACTCGTGTACGGATCGTCCACCAGCACCCGAAAGAGCTCCTTGTTGACCTTGGGATGAGATTTTGTCTTGGTGTCTTCAGGGTAAACCCCCTAGTACATATTCAAAGAACAACAGTTTACTGCTCGGCCAGGCGCAATGACCCGAGTCATCTTATCCCCATGTTTGCTCTGAGTTCCGTTCTAATCTAAGGATGGTATGCTTGTGCCGTGTCTCGCAGTTTGGATTGTTGTAAAGAAATCCATGACCTGCGACGATCATCGGCAGGAGGGATTATGAGGGATTGCTTCAGTGTTTATCAAAAGTCACATAGTTTACTTTGCAAGGTGCGTTCATAAGAATCATAACGCGAGTGCTATTCTCTTTTTCTTGCACATGGTAACGACTTGGCTGTTTCTTACTTCGAGATCAGTCAATGCTCTCAGCGGTACGCCGATCTATCACTGACATCTGCATGTGCATGTGGTTAATTATGTTCACCTATAGGTTCCATATTCCTTGAAAATTGAGATTTATCTTGGTTTTCCTTACTCGCGCAATTGTTTTTGCTGGAACCACACCTCATCCTTGATGTTCGAAAATATAACGCTAGGATGCAGGGACCTCTATATTACTTTCCAGGAGTGCGTGCATGTATCAATTGGCAGCAGTGTGTAACACGGAAGATGCTCTATGTGGTTGGGTACACCGTAGGGTGGGGAATTTAAGGCAAGCTGGTCCTATTTTTAAAATAATTTATTTCGCGACCCGAAGATGTGAAGGAGAAATGGGTCTGGGCGAATCAATCTTGTATCACTCGCCGCCCGCCCACACTTACATTGAGTGATAAGCAGAAAACATGCACTTAGATTCGAAGGTCTCGCAACAAAGCAAGTCCCTTGGTACGTAATCGAACTGAATACCAGGAGCAGTAGAATTCAAGTCAAATCTAACCAAGTATATGTTGTTTTCAGGCTAAAACTACCAGCAGCAACGGCAGACAAGCGGGGTCATCCTCACGCTGGGAAATTCGCGAGTCCAGAGGGCAGGGATCATTTAGACCAGATAGTACTGTCCAACATACGGTGCATCACCCAATGGATAAAAACTGGAACATGAAAAAAAAGTCGTCAACGATAATCTCAGAAGCCTATGAGAATACTCACGTTCGAGTACGACACATGTTGATTTTAGATTCACCATGCGATCAGTGACAATAATGAGCGGAGATTAACACAGAGTGTGGAACTGTCTAGTGAAGGCCAAGACCATCTACCATTTGAACTGGGTATTGTATGGCGGCCCGATCGGGAAGGTGATGGTGATCCGTCTCTCGTCCTACATTCTCAGTGGAGATACTATTGGAAAATCCAGCGAACAGCGAATTCGTCCTACAGCCATCCTCTAATTACATCCCAGCGTGCTCAACACTCATGGTGAGCAAAGATATCATAAAATCCAGCGAGCTGCAACTTACCCATTCCCATAGCTAATTGACGTAACTGAAGCTTATCACAAAATCGCACTCATCCAGCTTTGGAGAGGTGAAGGACAGTTCCTTGGGCCCCATCCCTTTCATCGGGTGCTCTACGTCGAAACCGGTTCAGGTATCGGCAACACGTACGAGATCATAGGCGATCAGGATAGCTACACCTTAGCATGACAGAAAAGCAGCCTCTCGAAAACAAAGACTGCTATGGACGTTGTTATGTTAGAAGCCTAGACTCGGAGACGGTGCACGCTTTAATAAGAGATAACCTCAAAAAGTTGAAGTCTTCCGAAATAATCCCGCTTGGAACAGCCATGATTGGGTGGAGACAGCTTTGAGGACTCTAAGGGACTCGGGTTAACATGGAAGAGTCAATTTGAAACGAGCCTGCGTGTCTTCAAAATATCATGCTCTCTCAGCTTGAAAGCTGGCTTGGAGTTGGACGTCAGTGGAGTTATCCGATTTATCGGTTTCGAATATCTCAAGTGTGTAATGCGCTCGAGGCTCCGCGTGTTGAGCAAGAGGGAGATCGAAGGGGCATGCGGAGGATGTGTCAGTAAAGGATTGAAAAAATCTGACAAATTCCATAGTCTGTATTGTATTTATTTGTAGTTTTGTATCATCAATTAGCACTTAGCTGAGTTATGTCCCGCAGATGCCAGCTGTCAGACAAGTGGAGAGTACAACAATACTTCTGGTATACATCGCACCGCACTCGATGGAAGTAAACATTGCATCCTTGTAGGTATGGTGATCAATTGTAATAGCCACATCTCGGTCCGCGTACCAGTGAGGACAAAATCAAGCGCGAACCAGCTTTCGTCGAGAGCTAGTATAAGACACACAGGAGAAAACCACTGAGCTGGACTATTTCAACGTTGAGGACTGGCGCTGGCACCGTTACGATTCTATATAAATGATGTTTCAAGCTCAAGAGTGAAGAGAGAGTCAGTTACGTGACTGATGGTGTCGGGACTCGGCAAGACCCGAGCTAATAGGGACTAAATTTAAGTCAGTACTGCTGGTTGATTTCCCAAATTCTTATAAGTCTTACCACTAGCTATCACTACTCCTAAATTTCTCTATCCTATCATTAATTCGCCCAACGATGTCAAATCCAGACACCTCTATCTCAACTGCTCAGGCCTCGGAGATCATCGAGTCAGTGTCATCACCTGGTGTCGTGCAGGATAGCCTGCGCGATGCGAACGTCAAAGTACCTACGCAAGCGGAATTGTCTACTGTAGAGTCAAAGTTTGCCACCGCACGCTCGAAGAAAGACGCTGGTGATGCTGCATTCAAAGTGGGAGATGTCAAAAGTGGTGAGTGGCGCATCCTTTGCATTGTTAATTAGGTGATTCATATATCGTGTGCAGCATTGCGATCGTACCATGAGGTGAGGATATAACCAAGGACTTGTATGGTGTACAGACAACCTCTGACATAGCTACTACGTGAAGACGCTTCTGTATCTTCACGGCATCGATAAGTACGGTTGCACTATATTAGCTCAGGATCATGCTTTGCGAGCCTCTAATCCTGCAGAAACGCCCTTAAATCACTTGGATTAGGTGGTCCATCGTCTTCGTCATCGATATCAGCAGTAGATCAAGCTGCCGGTGCAAAAGACGTAACGACTGAGGTACGAATGCGAGGTCCATCGATCAATAGCAGGTAACAGGAGATCTTCGCTCGACAGGCAGATGTGATTCTGGAGAAAGTATACGCAAATATGTCCGCCTGTCATATCAAACAAGAGAACTGGAAGCGAGCAGTGGACACTGCTAACAAGGTTTGTCGCCCTCCGACACAAATCTTTCTCGCTTAGTTTTGTAGGCTCTCAGTAAAAATGCTGCTAATTCTAAAGCACTTTTCCGAAAAGCAAAAGCTCTTGGAGAGCTTGGATTTTTCGAGAAAGCGGAGACCGCTCTCAACGAGATCAAGAAGGTCGCTCCCAACGGTGTGTCGTGTTTTGGATTCTCTTTCGGGATATCTTGTTGACCAATGAATATGTACTAACGTCCTTCAGAGGCACCCATGGCTGACGCAGAGCTTACGCGTCAGAAAATGATGGATCGTGAACGGCAAAAGGTTCATGATCAAAAAATGAGAGGTAAAACGTTTTTCTCGGTTCCACTTTGTCCCTGCTAAGATTGGTCACAACGACAGGCTGGCTTTCACGAGAGAAGAAGCAGGCTGCGAGTGAGTAAATGGTCTGGAGCGAGGACATGTACAGCGAAAGTTGACGATACCACGTGTATATTGTAATTTTTTGAAGCAATCAGGTCTGTTGCACCTTTAAGAATTCAGGCTCAGAGTATACCGATCTTACTTCGACATACGATCAGAGAAACGAGGAGCATTAATTGCACAGCCACTTTTGAGACGGGCCTTACTAATATTCAGAATTGGTATCCTTGATCGGCACCCAAAGAAACGTCAGTTGTATCATGCCATACTAAACTCTGCTCGAAACCTGCCTGGGCGCAGTGATCGATAGTGCTTGCCAGCTTTAACTCACGCTGAGTACCTTTTTCTTACTTCAAAACCATTACCATGGCGGTTGGGTTATCGTCGCTTCCTACGGAGATAATATGCCACATTCTACACCTCCTTACCCCTAAGGACCTCTGTCGTTGTGCAACTGTCTGCTCTTTCCCTGTGTTCTGTATTTTCGCAAGGGCTAACTTCTGAATTATTGTTAGACCTGCAAAACTGTCTGGAATGCAGCTCAAAATTCGGTCCACATCCAATACAAGCTTGAGCTGTATGCCCAAGGCCTTAATGAGACTGATGCGGCGGGTGCACATTCTATCAGCGTTGCCAGAAAGATGTGTTCACTCAAGAACTTGGCATCCTTGTGGCGGTCCGGTTTCTATGTCAATACCGTTTTTCAAGATGTGGTCACTTCAGACGGTCACGATTATATTATAGAGCCGCTGTTCGTGAAATGTGGAATTTTGTGGGTATGGAGAATGAACAGTCTTTTAATTCGAGACTGCAAGAAAATGACCAAGCTTCCTCATGTGTGGCCCCAACATGACTTGTTCGAACAGTCCAGACGCCAACGCGGCCCGGTTATGCGTTCAATCGTTGTCGACCCACTGCAGGATCTTGTAGTCGCGATCTCATCGCCCGATGCGTTTGATTTTCACGATGATGAACATTACCTCGCCTTTTGGGTTGACTTTTGGCTGGCTTCATCCCAGCTTCCACATCCGAACTCTGCGTGCACTTCTTTGGAGTGCAAACATCCTTATGAATTTCCCGCACTTGATGCCCGCTTTGTTCATGTTGTGGGTAGGCCCGCAATTTGTGGTGATCGTATAGTTGTGCTCTATTGCATGAACCATCGTACTTCACGGAATACAGCGCCCAATATGTTCATACAAGTTATAGATTGGAGGAAAGGACATGTTAAAGGAGTAAGTCCACTCTACTCTCTTGAAAGCCCTACCACTTAGCATAAACAGCATACATTATGTGAACCAGGAGATCGATTACATGCGCATTTACATCTAGTCGACAAACACACAATTGTTATCATCAAGCCACAAGGTCATATAGTCTTGTATACATTACAAGGACTTGATGGATCACCTCGGCGTCGAATCACGTATCTCCTTCCGATTTTGAAACCTGCCCTTGATTATCTCCAGAGGCAGCACCCACCTTGCCACACTATGTTGTTTATACCTCCCCATCGTTCCACGGTGCAGTAGCTCGCCCAGACCTAGTGCCCAACTACGTGCCCTCTCCGGAGTCACAAATCATGGTTTTAGAGATTCTTCCTACCTCCTGGCCCGTAATAATGGTTATTGATATGGCCATGTTTTCAGAAAAGGCCATACGATCAGAGACTGCTATTGAGATTACGTGGTCAGACTGGGGACCCAAGTACACATGGTGCTTTCCGCATCATCCAAGCCACAGAATTAGTGTGTTCGGTAGCAAAATGGCCTATACACTTCCTCGAGATTGTACTCCTGAACCTGGTCAAAGGGTGGAAGCACTCTCCTCGGAGGATCACTTCTACGTACACATCTGGGACTTCAATAAGCGACTCATTGCTCGCTCAGAAAATACACACGACCCCAATTTACCAGAAGTTGTGATTCGCAAGCCTGGTCAGCTTGCTCAGTCGTGCTTTGATGAAGATTTGACCTCGAACCGTCCTTACATTACTTCTGTCTGCGCCGAGGCTTTTTCGACGCATCAATTTGACAGGGTTTTCTTGGAACAAGATCGGCTTACTTTAACGAGGGTAGGTGTTTTTGGTTATGATTCGAGTTACAGCAATGATTTAACATGGAAAAATCATAGTCGCCTACTGGCTTCATTGATATTCGGGTTGTTTTACCCGTACCGATGAAGGTTGGCTTGGAATCAGAAATGCACAAAGAAAAGTTGCTGTAGCACAGCATAAATGTTTTAAAGTGAGCCAATGAACTTATCTTGCATAGCTACACAATATACTTGGAATACAAGATCGTTGATCTCTGGGATCCTTTCATATACATAATCAGGTGTCCCTGTAGTCTACAGCTGACAAAATGACTATATCATAGTCCATCGCAGAAGCGTGTGTACAATGAGTGTTGATATCGATAACTATAACGAAGACCATCACTAAAGTGTCCGTGTAGGTAATAACGATAGCGTCCACACCGCAGTCCAAAATCGGGCAAACAAACAATGAAATGTCAACACCAAGGAGGGTTAAGATGAAACGTAGGGACAGATGTAGCTGACAGGAATGTATCCTCTTTCAAGGTGTCACTGTCCGGCAAGGGCCCGACGGTAGATATCTTCGTTGTGCAGTCATTGGCGCGTGTGGAGAGAATGTACGGGAGACAAAACGTTGCCAAAATATGAAGGACGGGCGGGAGGCAGCGGAATACACTCTTGACTGAAGTCGGACGAACCCAAGTCACTCCAGCTGAAGTCAACATCCCCTGTCGAACGAGTGGCTATCTGCACGGGAAACTCAACCCCCAAGGGTGAGCTCGCTGCTTGAGGATTTTGCAAGGCAGACGCCAAAGTAGCTGCACCCTGCATATCCTTGAGCTTGATGGGATACATTGGTTTTGGGGCCGCGATATGTAGCTGCCTAGTTATGGAGTTCCGCTCGCCTGTGTAAGATGGTCGACACAACTTGGCCACACCATAATTAAGACAGGGGTGGATTTTCGATGTTTTCATAGGTGTCCAGGTACATACCCTTCCCGCTTTTTGGCAGCTCAGACACAGTGGCTGCTTCCCGGAACACTGTGCTTTGTTGTCAGAGAATCAAAACGACGATGATGGCTGTTCCTCACTTTTTTCTTCTTCTTGCGGCATTCATCGCAGGCATGAACAACTCGAGGTTGAACACGTTTCAATCGCACTGGCCCAGTTAGCTCGTGAGCAGGAGTATATGATCCTTCAAGATAAACCGTATCGCGAGCCGGAATAGATGATTCCCCACTAGCAGGAGAAAATGTTTTGCGAGTCGGAGTAGATGATTCCCCAGGAGACATGTTCTGCTGAGTGACGGACGGACAATCTCCAGCCAGTGAAGATGCCGTGTTAATGTAGTACGGAGTTGTACCACTAAGAAATTGTTCAAAAAATTGGAGTGCGACCATGAGACTCTCGTGCCAAGTTATCTCGTCAAAGATAGGATATAATTTTATGGCCTGATCAGCAGGCGCCTGGGTCGGTATTGACAGCAATTCCGGTTCAGGCTGGTTGAGGGAGCAGAATGCGGGATAAGTCCTCATTGACATGATGAAAGATGGATGAGATAGGAGTCAAACTTGAGTGGGTGAGCAAGCTTTCCGGAGCAAGCGGTGCAACTCCAAGACCTTGAACTGCACCGCAATTGCAACATCCAAGTGAAACATTTGGCAAGTCTAAGTGCCAATGATTCTGCCCATATCATATACTTCCTAGAATCATTTACTGAAATGTAACAAACCACATGTTGTGTTATGAAAAGAGATCATGATGGTGTTTCATATGAAATTACGTCGATGTTCCGGTCCCGTGACCGGCGTGACCTCGTCGGCCTAGCAAGCTTGTGAAATCGATTACCTCCCGGTAAAACTAGGAACCAAACTGAATTCGGGATGCGAATATAAGGCTGCTCGCGTCCGGTTAGTGGTCCCGTTTCATCCATTGAAGTAGCCTCCAGCTGTATCCTCCTTGCAACCTCACATGGGTAAACAATTTCTTGCATCTGAGCTCAAGCGAGATGAGTCCCTCAGAGTCGTAGACAACCGCACTGGGAAGGAGTACACAGTCCCGTGCGTCCCTCTTTCTCAGAATTTCGACTCCAATTGACACCATGCAGGATCACTCACAACTCGATTCCTGCGAACTTCTTCAAGGGCATTCGTGCTTCCGCGGGTCCAAATGACAGACCTGAAGACGAGACAGAACGTGGTTTACGTGTCGCTGACAGAGGTTTTCTCAACACGGCCGTGATCGAGAGTCATATAACATACATTGACGGTGACAATGGGGTATTGCGGTACAGGTACGCACGCATTCTCCTCCTGTCACTATATAACTCATCAAATTTTGTAGAGGCTACCCAATCGAGCAACTCGCTGAACGCTCCAGCTTCCTTGAGGTTTCTTACCTCCTCATATATGGCGCGTTGCCTAGCGCATCCCAATTGTCTCACTTCACCAGCGAGGTCCTCCTCCACGGGCCAATACATTCCGACGCAGAAGGGTTCTTTCGCGCGTTTAGGTACGATGCTCACCCCATGTCAATGCTTACAAGTGCCTTTGCATACTTGGGAAGCTACTATGGGGAGGCAAATCCGAGTCTGCAGGGTGAGTTAGTAGACCTGGAGTATTTTCTCATTTTCGTGACCTTTTGTAGGGCAGGATTTGTTCACCAAAGCTGCCAAGGGTGATCCTGCTGCACTCCAAAATATGGATAGGCAAATCTTCAGGCTGATCGGTAAAGCTACCACATTAGCTGCGTGCGTGCCAGTAGTTGCCCACTCATTCATTCACTGATAATAGTATATGTAGCATGGCATACCGTATCCGTCAGGGCCGCGATTTTGTCGTGCCTCCGACAGGAATGAGCTATACAGAGTCGTTAGTACCATTTTACTATCTTTGCATCAGTGTATCTCAACTATTCATGCGCAAGGTTCCTATACCAGCTCGACCATCTCTCACCTACAGATCACCTATCAGAGCTTCACGCAAACAAGCCACATCCTGTTCTTGCAAAGGCACTTGACATCCTTTTTATCCTCCATGCCGACCACGAGATGAACGCGAGTTCGACGACTGTGCTTCAGACTGGGTCTTCGTTACCTGATCCGTTCAGCGCTGTTTCAGCAGGTTGTGCTTCATTGTAGTGAGTATTGTTCAGCGTACTACTGACCTTACTTCCTGGGGATTTGCTTTGTGAGATGGAGCGCACTTCTACTTGTGCTTTGTCTTTTTTTTTTTTTTTTTCATTCATGGGCATTCTTTTCTTGTCGACGCTGACGGACTTCTCTCTTAGCGGTCCACTTCACGGAGGTGCGAACGAAGCTGTTATTCGGATGCTTATTTCCATTGGCAGGTCCGTTCTTATAGCAACTAACTTTGTCGTCTCCTCACATCTTTAATAAGCCCCAAGAACGTCCCTGCCTTTTTAGAGGCAGTAAAGAAGCGCCAAAAGGTGCTAAGTGGATTCGGCCACAGAGTATACAAGACTGTGCGTAGTCTATTTCCCACTGTTTGCTGTTCTGATGATTGTTGAAAATCCGCAGTCTGATCCACGATCATTCATCATTCGCAAGGTGGCTGATGAGGTGTTTGCTGTGTAAGCGTTTATCAATTGGAGCGGGATTGTGGGATTGATATTGGGGTCAAGGACGGGCCGTGATCCATTGCTTGATACCGCGATGGCTCTGCATGATGCAGCACTGCAGGATGATTACTTCGTATCGAGGAAGTTGGCTCCGAACGTTGATTTCTGGAGGTAAAACTTACCTTTGTCCAATCATCGACATAAACTGACCAGATCTTCTATCAGCGGGCTGATCTATCGTGCAATGGGTAAGTGCCAGTATTGTACGAAAATGGAAATGTGTAATACGATAACACGTAGGCTTTCCTATGGACTTCTTCCCAGTCCTGTTCGTTGTGCCCAGAGTCGTAGGCTGGGTTGCACATTGGCGACAGGTGTGTATGCCCTTCGCCTTCTTCCATTCCACCGAATCACTGAATATCGCCCATATGTAGATGATGCTTTCTCCATCGGGAGTCAAGATCTGGCGCCCTCGACAACTTTACCTTGGTCCTTCCACACGTGACTATGTGCCTCTAGAGGAGCGCACAGGCTTTTCAAATTGGTGTTGGCATGGAGCCAAGCGTGATTGAGCATTCAGGGTATGTGCGATCTTTGATGGTGGGACAGGATACTGATACACTGGGCAGGATGACGAAGAGACGGAAATTGGCTGAGGCTGCTGGAAAGGTTAGGAGTAAACTTTGAGTGAGGGTATAATAATATTTACTATCATATACCTTGAATGCCAACGATGTCGTCCGAATATCGAACCTGCTGGCAAAGATTCTAGAATATCTCGGGCGTGACCTTTGGCGATGATTTTTTTCTCGGTTTGTTTCTGCAACACTGTTGGGTGTGTCAAGGTTTCGCATTCTGCCGGACCACTGCCATAACTTCATGAAGGTAGCACTGCATTTTCATAACCAAACTGAGATCAAGCACTCAAGCACAGCTGCCGGAT
>JABBWL010000057.1:0-405289 GCA_016758765.1 Suillus cothurnatus | reverse complement strand
ATCAATGGATGAAGTTGGGAGATACCAGCAGCTCACACACAGCATAGGCAGTCAGCAACAGACAACTATACAACTTCCACAACAATATATATATTGAACAATTGGGATGTCTCAAAAGCCAAGTGGGCATATATATATATATATCTTTGAGGAAGTTGTATAGTGTCTGTTGCTGACTGCCCATGCTGTGTGTGAGCTGCTGGTGTCTCCTGACTTCATCCATTGGTCCATGGCATCTGCTATGAGTTGCTCTGACTTCTCAGATGCCTCACCATATCCAAAGTAAAGAATGTTCTTCAGTTTATCTGTGTCTAAATCATCTTTTTCATACAGCAGGAGTGATGAGTTGCTTGCTTGCTGCAGAGCATCTGTGGTGGCAATATTTAGCATACATGTATGATAATCTCTCACCAATGTCACAGAGACAAATAAGCCACACAGCACCAGGATCCAAGATGTTTCTCATTTCAGCACTGGTCTCATTGCCTCTTTGAGCTGATGAGGCTCCTTCCAGTTACCTACTACCTTCAGGCCTAAGCAGAAGTTGAGACACTGCAATGTATAAATGTAGCAGGGCATAACCAAGCTCTGTCACTCTTACATCAGCCAGAATTTGTGTGGTGTAGAGGTGGTGCTACCCCTTCTCTTCTTCTGCCTAGGACCTGGTTAGCACACATGTATGCTAAATGACACCTTACTCATACCTCTCATCAACAGAGTGTGTCAAAGCTGCCATCAAAATCCTCCAAGATGGCCATATTAGTATCCTTGACTTCATGCTAAAAATTCTCAATCTGTCAGTCCTGATGTTCCCAGCCAGTCATTTGTTTCATCTGTGTAAGGCTGGGTTTGAGTTCAACAGGGTTGCGAGTGGATAAATGTAGTTAAAGATGTGTTAGTATGTAACATGAAGAGATATAATAGTGAGAACTTTATAGAGACAAGAACTGATGCTTTTGGTTGCACTTGGAGCAGGAAACTGGGTATAGGATTCACTTCACTTGCAGCTTTCACTGTTCTGCTCAGCTACTCAGAGTATGCTCCTCTATATGAGAATGTACATGCACTATATATACTGAAAACAACAAGGGTCCTCGGTGATGGATGAGCTGAACAATTATGTGAAAACAGAGGCACAAGGGAGTGGTGTCACAACTGACAAGGTAAAGTAGAATGAAAATAAAAAGGGTATGAAGATTTGAATGAGTCATGGTAAGAATAACAAGAGTTGCATGGCATGTGGTTGGTCTTGAACATTCTTGATTTGAGGTGTGGTCCAGGCGTAGAGGACCTCCGGTCCTTACATCTGACACACTGCAGATGAAAAATGGCATGTTCCATTCATTGAAGTCAGAACATCGGTTGAGATCGATGAAATGACTTATGACAGACTGTAATATTCGATGTTGCCGAGATGAGCAACGTGTGCCGTCTTGGAAGAATGCATGATTCGCGCTCGCATCTTCCGCGCCGTCCTCGAGTCACAATACTACTGGGATCTCGTCGTCTTGGCAATGCTATGTCATTCATGATTATCATCGGAATAGGTAGTAGTGTCCAAAATTCATTGTTATATGTTGGGTGAGGGTCAAATGTCAATAGACGATACAGCACTAAGAAGTCCTTGTGAATTAGCTACAGTAACAAACTGCAAGAGGCTCCGGAGACAAAGAAAACAGAATAAATTTATGCATAAAAGTGAAGTAAGGTGGATTACTAGGAGGGGGCCATCAGGCGTATCCGAAAGATTCGACATGTAGAGTCACGCTCGGCCCTCCGCTGAGAATACTGGAAGGTCCAGAGACAGGGAAACGAAGTGCATGACGGACCGCGCGTGCTATACCCTGCGATCCGCAAACTAATGTGATACCGTAAATTGCTCATTCTTGGAGGGCGGCGATATTAGTACTTACCGCTCACCGACATACTCCCCGAGGCCATGCTAATCTCTTCTTTGAGCAGTGCATCCAGGTTCGCTCGTCCATTTTCCATCTTGACTCCACGTAACAACAATAGCTTTGACGATGTTAAAGAACCATTTACCACATCTTGTTCGGGAGTGCCGCTCTTTTCTGTTGGAACTGAGGGACTGGAATCCTCTTGCGTGAACTGTGTCATTGATAGAGAGCTAGTGTCAAAGATACGGATGGATATTGTCAAAGAAGGCGGAGCAAGCTGGACAGCCTTGATGAGTGCTTCGTCGATCCATTGAACGTGCTCTATAAAATATGTTATTGTTATTGCACATAGAAGCTGTGGATGTCATGAATCTACGCACCAGTCTTACGTATAGACCAAATGAACACCACCCGTTTGCAGGAGCTTTTTCCCTTGCGTACGCTCCTATGAGAATAATGAGACATCAATAATAACAATCAAATTGATCCACGTGCTCGATAACGCTTAGGAATACCGGGAGGGTGTACGATATCCCAGACCCTCCTAGCTTCGATGAGTGCTGTGTCATTACGAGACGACGCATAGCTCACCTGCCACAAATATAGACATGTCGTAGGAACTGAGGTCAGAAGACGGGCCGTAAGGACCATCTACAAAGACCTTAGCTTGGCCCTTCGCAGCAGCTACCTCCTTTAGCTTTTTCGTGAACCCTCCATGCACGTTGATCAAAAACACTAGCTCCTTCCAGAACGGAGTGCTTGATCCCAGAACCTGGGTTCCGTGATTTTCACCGCTTCCCGATGGATCCTCTGTTTCTGTGGTCGACGGAAAACTAGAATCAAAACTTGCAATAGTAAAAGGGTGTGCTTCGAATGGAAGTGTGGAAACTGAGGGCATGATTAGATATGCTGTTTGTCCTGGGCACCAGTGGAAATGCGGGGGTCGACGTAGGCGCAATCGAACGACATTTTCGGAAAGTAGTTCTGTCGTCGCGTCCATTGTCCCAGTTCCTGACTTGAAGCCAAAGTAAGAGTGATTGAATACAACAAGTCGAATCATCCGGATGAAGCGATCGAAAGCCCAAATCACAAACGAGGGCCATATCCAGTACGACCCGCTAATCCTCGCCAATCAGAAATGAAGCTATCTGCATTGATTCGCACTTACTAAGCATCTTTGGTGTGGTAATATCCACCCACCAGAAATATACTGGGTTCTGTCGTTTAAAAAAATCACAAGCGCGTGAAAATTTCAGACCCACCCGATGCCAAGGAAGTGAATGTAAAAGAAGACCTCGTAGGCTCCAGTGCGAACAGGACGCAGTGATACTATGATTATAACAAGGAAAGCAGCCATGGCAATAATACCGGCGCGAAGCGATGCGCCGCTCAAATGGAAGCTTTCAATCAACTCTATTAGAAAATCGCAAGTACGAAAAAGAAGATACGTACTAAGGACTGGATATCACTTCGCCCACCGCATGTATACAAAGTAGCATGAAGCATGTCCTAGCCATCATTCGATGAATATAATTGAGCTTCATATCCATGAGAAAGTGCTCCAGGGAGAATTAAGGGTCATACCCTATCGTAACTGATGCCTGTGACCACTAATGCGAGAACTCAGCGATACATCCGATTCGTAGCTTTTCCACCTACAAGATACAAGATTGTTCTTTGTGCCGAGAGCTGTGACAATGGGAAACTGACTGGACGCCAGCATGGCTATGCGGTTGCACCAGTAGGTGACATCAAGCTTCTGACCCTCAACCGAGGTTGCTGCGTGATGTAGTGGTTAACGCTGTGTCCGTAAAACCGTACACAATCATGTGAGCTTACTATTAATGAAGGCATAGATCAATAAAAGGGCGATGTATACCACAGTCACAAAAACCTCTGCCATGTTAAGGGTATAGGATTGTCCTATTTCTAGGGTCCATCGAAAGGCAACAACACGATAGAAATTTATGATCGCGAGTGGGATATGACGAAGAGAAAATTTGTATTGAATGTCATTGGTAGTGGCTATTTCCTCGTCGGAGTCGTGGTGTCTGCGCCTGGCGAATTTGGAGTGAACGAATGACCCCCACTGAAAGCAACCAACTATGAAGAGAAACGCGGCGATAGTATACCACACTTGTTCAGGGTAGGTGGCATTTTCGTCAACGAGCACAGTTATGTCAGCTTCAGATAAATCTGAAGACATTCTAAGTCGCAAGGAAGTGGTCTGGGCCCAGGCAAAAGGGGAGAGAAGAACAGGCTAATAGTGCGAGGATCATGGTGAGACAATCAGGCAGTGGCGGCCCTGGAGTGCCTACTCCGCCACCATTCGGCTGCCAAGCCTTGGCGAAAACGTGAACTTAACTTGAAGGCATCGTAAAAATGCTGCGACTGCGGCTGCGACTGCTGCGGTACTCCCACACGGTGAATGTGTGTCAACACTGCACTACTACTAGTCACTGGAACCTCCCAGTGCTCGCCAAACGTGCAACCAATTAAGAGCAGAACCGCCATGCAGAGTTACCTATTACTACCCCTTATTTATCATCACTCTCGACGTCACTCTCGTACGTACTCATCCTTTTCTTTCACATTTTACATACACGATCACTCCTCGCTACACGAATGAGTTCATAAAAAAGATTAGTACCTTTCGCCGACACAGTCTGTGGGGTCCAATATTTACTAAATAACGTCAGTCGAATGGTAACAATGATTTCTGAGACATAGAGAGCCGATCTATTTCGGATTGCTAACACTGGCAGCTGGGCGCACATCACTCGGGCATTAAATAATGGTAAAAATATCCCCGACATTACCATGATCCTCTTGCCAACCTTCTTACGGTAGTCACTTGCGGCCCCTGTCCACTCACGGACCTACTGTAGTGTGCTGATTGGTTGGTGCTTTACAGGTGGTATTGTCGATTCTCGAATATGATTTGATCACATGGAAGCTTTAATCTATCAGGTCTGTCACGGTGCAACGTCTCCTTACCATATTTGCCTGTTGAAGACATGATTCGCACTCGTATCTTCCACGTCGTCCTCGAATCACAGTACTGCTGAAATGTCATCTTGGTACATATCATTTGATCATCGGAGTGGACAGTCAGCAGCGTGGAAAATCTTGTTCCTCAATGGGTCATCCACACTATCTTCTCAGTGAATCAACTCGGAAGGACATGCAGCCGTATCTCGCGTCCACTTTGCTCATGTTTAATTTCACATCCATGCTTCAGAAGCACATCCAAATGCCACTTATTTGAAGTGAGGACCTTCGCTAGAATTCGTTGTTTACGGCCCTCGAGACTTTTGGTCTGTGACGTGGAGGTACGGTTGCACACGACTTGATTTTATTGCGTCAAGGTACTTATCTATCGGTCCTTTGCACTCACTTTCGGAGAAGGAACAGTAGTCATTGCCTATCCAGGTGATATCCTTGGACAAGCCCCACCCCCCTGCACATCCCACATTCACAGGGTACAGTCGCAGGAACCAGTGATGACTCGTCGATTGTCATTATAGCCTAATGCTATTTCATCTACTACATTCGTTGGATTGTCTGCGGCGATGCCGGATAGCCTCCCAAGTCGACGGTCAGTAGAGTTTAACGTTGGCGATGGCGGTACGTTTTGGAAATTGTGTTGTGGATATTGTGTGGTGAGCAAGCGCCGGCTTCCTGTTCATAACCCAACTGTTCCGCGCTTGTCCGATGTCAACAATTATCGGGTCCGCGCTTTTCCGATGACCACGGTTTTGTGCGGGTGGCCGTATGTAATAGCTGGGAGCTAATCTTCGTGAGCCTCGATTAGCATTGATCTCCCCACTTGAGAAGAAGCTTAGCGTCAAAACGTTAATCGGTACCGTAGAGCGATACGGCCCGCCGACCGCTGGAAGCTCAAATCATTACATCCCAATACGCAAAATGCACTAATCACCAGAACCGTGCTAGATCACCCAGTTCCTGTGTCCTTCCCTTCCCATGCACCCTCGTATCTTCCGCGCTGGGACCAATAGCAAGGTATGCATTTGTTGCTGCATCAATTGGGTGGCTGCTTGGATCAGATAGAACATAGCCATGCGTGGAGTGTACGTACCGTGTAGACGTTCGGCTATATGTGTGGTAAGTAGCGTCAAGCTTCTGCCCGTAACATATCTCACTACCAGTTTGTGACAATGAACACAATTTCGCGATTGCCATTTCTTCACTATTCACGAATGTTCATCCCTCATTTTAGTCCCCGATTCATACTCACCAAAGTTGTGATCTGTGCCAGAGTGATACCCGAAGTCACAGAGTTGCTTCAGGGCTCCAAAGACAGGGCCTCGGACATCAGGAATCAGTAACACAGGCGTATATTTGTCTTATCGCCCCACGTCGCTACATTTTTGCCGGTTGGTTTATACTTTCCTTTCGGTAGTGGCGGAATGGTACGATCACTGAGAAGCACTGACTCGTCACGCTGACATTGGTCAATGTCCCCCTAGAATCACCTCCGTGCTTCTGCTCTTCTCTGTCACTTTCTCGTAGATTGTCTATCTTTCGCTCTCCCACTCTGATTACTGTTTTGGATTATCAGGCATTATATGCCCCAAGTGGACGCAAGGTTTCGCGCATCCATGAATCGAGAAAAGAATAACATCCAACATGCATTTGATACGGTGCTGTATCCTAACTTCTTTCTGCCACATCCGAAGTGCTCAAAAATAATGGTAAGAACTGGAAAATCCCAGGCGAGGTTCTCCATTTGTGTCGGTCACCGTGCCCAAAAATTCAGTATCAAAGGGATGATGTCAAGTCAAAAGTTTAATCTCGTTCTACAGGTTGCGAACTGCTCCCACATAGGTATGTGACTTGCGTTGACGTTGACTATTCTATACCAGGCGTGTGCCCAATGTTAACAAATGATACAGCACTGAGAGCTCATGTAAGACAGCTACAGTAACAAAGCGCAAGAAAATCTAGCGACCAAGAAAACATAATAGGTCATGCATAAAAGTGAACAAAGTGGATTACTAGAGGGATTATCAGGCGTATCCGAAAGATTCGACATATAGGGTTACGCTCGGCCCTCCACTGAGAATACTGGAAGGCCCAGAGACAGGGAAACGAAGTGCATGACGGACCGCGCGTGCTATACCCTGCGATCCGCAAACTAATGTAATACCCATAAGTTGCATATTCTTGATGCCGGTGGAATTAGTGCTTACCGCTCACCGACATACTCCCCGAGGCTATGCTGACCTCTTCTTTGAGCAGTGCATCCAGGTCCGATCGTCCTTTTGCCATGTTGACCCCACGTAACGACAATAGTATTGATGATGTTAAAGAACCCTTCCTTGTCACAACTTGTTCGGGAGTGCCTTTCTTCTCTGTTGGACTTGTAAGGCTGGAATCCTCCTCCATAGACTGCGACATTGATGGAGAACCAGTGTCAAAGATACGGATGGATACTGTTAAAGAAGACGGAGCAAGCTGAACAGCCTTGACGAGTGCTTCTTCGATCCATTGAACATAATCTTTAAAATATAGCGTTAGTATTGTTCGTAGAAGAGACTGGATGAGTCATGAATACGCACCAGCCCCGCGTATGGACCAAATGAACACCACCCGTTTGCAAGAGCTTTTTCCCTTGCGTACGCTCCTATGAGAATAATGAGACATCAATAATAACAATCAAATCAATCCACGTGCTCGATAACGCTTAGGAATACCGGGAGGGTGTACGATATCCCAGACCCTCCTAGCTTCGATGAGTGCTATGTAATTACGAGACGACGCACAGCTCACCTGCCACAAATACAGACGTGTCGTAAGAACTGAGATCAGAAGACGGGCCGTAAGGACCATCTACAAAAACCTTAACTTGACCCTTCGTGGCGGCCACCTCCTTTAGTTTTTTAGTGAACCCTCCGTGGACGTTGACCAAAAACACTAGCTCCTTCCAGAACGGAACACCTGATGCTAGAACCTGAGTTTCGTAATTTTCACTGCTTTCTGATTGATCCTCTAGTTTTGCGGTTGACAGGAGACTAGAATCGAAACTTGCAATAGTAAAAGGGTGTGCTTCGAATGGAAGTGTGGAAACTGAGGGCATGATTAGATATGCTGTTTGTCCTGGAGACCAGTGGAAATGCTGGGGTCGACGTAGGCGCAATCGAACGGTGTCTTCGGAAAGCAATTCTGTCGTTGCGTCCATTGTCCCAGTTCCTGACTTGAAGCCAAAGTAAGAGTGATTGAATACAACAAGTCGAACTACCCGAATGAAGCGATCGAAAGCCCAGAACACAAACGAGGGCCATATCCAGTATGACCCGCTGATCGCCACCAGTCAGAAATGGAGCTATCTGTATTAGTTTGCACTTACTGAGCACCTTTGGTGTGGTAATATCCTCCCACCAAAAATATCCTGCGTTCTGTCTGTCAACGACAGTTATAAGCGACTAGAAGTCCTACACTCACAGGACGCCGAGGAAGTGGACGTAGAAGAAGACTTCATAGACGTCACTACGAACGGGACGTAGTGATACTATGATCAGAATAGAGAAGGCAACCATGGCGGTGATACCGACGCGGAGCCAGTCCTCGTTCAAAGTCTCCCGGAAGCTTTCGGTAAACTCAATTAGAAAAGTGCAAGCATGAATTGAAGGTACGTACGCGGGAAAGCATACCACTTCGCCCGCCGCATGTACCCAAAGGAGCATGAAGCATGTCCTAGCCATCATTCGATGAATATAATTGAGCTTCATATACATGAGTAAGTCCCCCGTGGAGATAAATCAAGGGCCATACCCTATCATAGCTGATGCCTGTGACCACTGACACGAAAAAACTCAGCAACACGTCGGATTCGTAGCTTTTCCACCTACAAGATACAAGATTGTTCTTTGTGCCAAGAGCTGTGACAATTGGAAATTGACTAGACGCCAGCATTGCTATGCGGTTGCTCCAGTAGATGATATCAAGCTTCTGACCCTCGACTGAGGTCGCTGCGTGATTTGGTGATTAATGCGGTGCAAGTAGGACCATACACAATCCTATGAGCTTACTGTTGATGAAGGCATAGATCAACAAAAGGGCGATGTACGCCACAGTCACAAAAACCTCTGCCACGTTAAGGGTATAGGATTGTCCTATTTCTAGAGTCCATCGGAAGGCAACAACACGATAGACATTTATGATCGCAAGTGGGATACGACGGAGAGAAAACTTGTATTGAATGACACTGGTGGTGGCCGTTTCTTCATCAGAGTCGTAGTGTCTGCGCCTGGCGAATTTGGAGTAGACGAGTGACCCCCACTGGAAGCAGCCGACTATGAAGAGAAATGCAGCGATAGTATACCACACTTGTTCAGGGTAGGTGTCATTTTCGCGCACGAGCGCGGATATGTCGGCCTCGGATAACTCAGACATCCTGAAGGGGTCCGGGTTCAGGCAGAAGGGGAGAGCAGGGCAGACTAAATATGAGGATCATAGCGGTGTGACTTTGTATACCCGAGTGATCTTCCTAAGGCATTGCGAACTCCTGTGAAGATCAATTCTCAGGATCACATCACTGGAACATTCGTTTTGTTTAGAACATGATGGTCATTGAACTTCGGAGAAGTTTCTTAACCATGGGATTACCAAATGAGCGCCAAGAAGATGTCGATCTCACCTCGGCCTATCTTAAAACCGGTCTGAGGAACCGAAACGTTTCAGTAGAATGAGTGAGTGAGATAACCATTACTGCGATAAAGGAAGTTCGCCACAGTTCAACTTGGCATTCCGGATTCCGGAAGGTCATGCCGTCGTAGAACACGAATTTTGCATACTTGCCTGGACCCCATAATAAAGTATGCGAGTCGAACCACTTCGCTGAAGTAGTCGGTGAGCCTGGAAAGTTTGAATTGAACAAATTTTACAACATAACACCTTGATTTAAAAGTGGAGGTGATCAATGGATTCCGAGTCAAGGCAGCTCACTCGCGATCAGTGCCATTTGGTCATGACTCCATTCCCATTCCATGCTTGCGCTTACAGCTACTTTCAAATCGATAGACCAGAATCCATTTTTTTCGACTCACCGCTTTTGTTTAGTTGTGGGGCTGTACAAACAAAAGGGTCCCGCTTATTACGATGTTTTGTCGGGGGCGGATACCCTAGAATGGCACTGGACTGCGCAACTTCGCAGCTTTCTCATTCAACACTGTCTTCAGACATCATTTGCATCATGGTTAGAAACTGCTGTCACATTCCAGCAGTAATAAAGTAACAATGGGTCACTATGTCTGCCTAAATGTCATCCAAGGCCATAGCAGAAGTCACTAACACAAGTCACCGAACTATCAACCGAGTTCTTCGGCTCTCTCGTCTCACAGGCTCTGTTATCAGAAGGCCCTTGGAAAGCAGACGTTAATAGTCATACCAGCAGTGAGCTCAGAGGGATGTCAGACGCAGTGTCAGATGAGAAAGTTGCGAAGTTGCGCAGTCCAGTGCCATTCTGGGGTATCCGCCCCCGACAAAACATCGTAATAAGCGGGACCCTTTTGTTTGTACAGCTCCACAACTAAACAAAGGCGGTGGAGTGGTGCGGGCCTCGATGTGGCTCTATGCTGAGAAGGATGCTCTCTACTACTACACCCAAGTGTGATGGCTAGCTGCTGACAAACGCTACAAACACCGGCAAGCTCTGTGCCTAAGCAACCCTCCTCCCTAGGGGTCCCCCACTCCACGTGCCCCCCTCAAAAACAGAGACGTCCTCGTCGACCATGACCTTGTCCTCGTCTACCTCTGCTTCGTCTGTACTTCCCACATCTTCGTTTTCTTCTTCCTCTTCGTCATCTTGGTCTTCTTCGACTGGGCTGTCTTCATCCATCGGATTTTCCTCGTTCTGCGCTTGCTCTTCTTCCTCTTCCGCTCTTATCTTCCTTTGCTCTTCGTCTCTCCGTTTTTGTTCTTCTGCTAGCTTGGTTCCTTCTTTGGGGAGGAATGCTCGTAGACGCCTAGCGTGGAATTCTCCTAGGATTGGGGTGCCATCGAGGTTCTCCAATCGGTATGAGTTGCGTAACCGTTCGGTGATTCTGCATGGTATTGACCATTTGGGGAGTAGCTTCCTCTTTGCCTCAAGCGAGTTGTGTATACTACTGTGATAGAATTGAGTAAGTTGTCCCGGTGTGAATATGACTTCCCTTGGAGATCGTGCAAGTACTCGTTTATCGAACGTGGCCTTTCGCTTGATTGCGTGGTGCACGATGGCATCGTACCCATCTAATTGCTGCTGTCCCACATATGCCATGTGCGTGTTTATGTCTAAGGATCTAGTAATTGACGTACTGTTAGCTAGGTCTGTGCGGGGTGTATTGATCACTTGGCCTAATAGGAGCTCTTTCGGCGAAAATTTCAACGCGGGGAGTATGCGGTAATTCAGCGCTGTTACTGCCTCGTCAAGATGTTTCGGCCAATTCTTTGGTAGGGTGTCCCAGGATATTGCTTCGTAATCGTCTTCGCCCAGATCTGGTGCACATAGGCGTTTGAGTATGTGTAGCAGTATCTTGTTGGTACCTTCTACTAGCCCGTTAATCCATGGCGAATAGGCCGCTATAACGTGTGTTTTTCAGGACTATTTCGTGCAGAAGTCCCGAACCTCTGTGTTATTAAAGTGCTTACCGCCGTCGCTCATGAATGTCTCAGATGCGGTGAAGTTCCGGAAGATTTGAGATAGGCTGTTGATCGTTGTCTTCGCAGTACCCGCTGACTTATACTTGTATACCCACACGTGCTGTGAAAAGGTGTCTAAGTATACACCTAGCGTGCTGTAGCCTCCTGCCTTCGGTAACATTAGGTAGTCTCCTACAAGAAGTTCAAAGGGGTGTCTGCGTGTGATAGGTTCAAGAAGTGAGTGCAGATGTGGTGTTCCGAAATTCTTGCACTTAGCGCAGTCTGTGATGGCGGACATGATCGATGCATCTAATCGAGGGCTGTAGATGCGGTCTGTGAGGGCGATTTTGATTGCGTCTCGGCCCCAGTGTCCTCCCTCACTATGTTGCTTGGCTGCGAGTTGTTTTGCTTCTTCTTGTGTGACACACTCTACCCTGTCTCGTGCCCGTACTGTAGTGCCTCCGCGCAATCGCCATAGTTTCCCATCATCGATCATGTATTGGGACGCTCTGTGCTTTGCGCGTTTCCTGTCTTTGAGTGGTTCTGTCGAGCATAGTTGTGCAATGGACTCAATGACCTCTCGAAACACTGGTTCATTGATGAATCGTTCCTGTAAACTCGTAATTAGCTGTGGTTCAATTGTTAGGGCAGTAAACAAGATATCGTTAGCTAATCCGCTGTGAGCTTCCCAGTCTTCGCTAACGGTCCAATCGCTACTGTCTAGTAGTCCGATGTTCCTCGGTTGTCCTTCCCATTGTCGACTTAGTCCGTCTGCAATCACATTGAGTTTCCCGGGTACATGTCTGACATCAATTATGCGATGGGCTAAGATGCCATCTCTCCAACGTGCGTGGGCTACGTTCATGTGGTCATTGAGGAGTACGTCTCGTAATGCCTGGCAATCAGTCTCTATTTCTACTGGGAAGCCCCATACCATGTCAGAGAACTTGTCCAGACCGAATTTGAGGGCTGCAAATTCTAAAAGGAAGGGCTTATACTTTTGCTCGGGTGCTGACGTGCGTTTCGATGCAAACGCTATTGGTAGGAGTCGTTCGGACCATTTGCCCGAAGGTTTTTGGATGCGAGTCCGTTGAGACAGTACCGCTGCTAGGCCCTCTTGGCATCTGTCAGATGTCACTACAAATGGTGACCCATCATATCTGGGTGCTTGCAGTATGGGACGTGAGACCAGGGCTGCTTTGAGGTCTAAAAAAGCTTTGGTATGTTCCTCGGTCCATCTGTCCGCTAGCTTGAAATCCCGTAGTATGCGCCGATAAGTGTTTTTGGTGTATGGCATGTGCAGTGGAGCCATCTTGACCAAATTTCTTAATGGACCTTCCCGTTTGGCATATCCTTGCACGAGATCCCGGAAGTGGCTTGTAAGACCTAAAAATGATTCAAGGTTGAGGGCGTCAGTTGGTTGCTCCCAATTCACGATCGCTGTCAGTTTCTCTAAGTCCGGTTGGACACCTTGTGGCCCTACTGTAGCACCTGCGAACGTGGTTTCCGTCATGAACAGTCTGCATTTTGATGGAGAGAGGGAGAGTTTCCGATCCCTGCATCGTTCGAAGACTTGTGTGAGTTTCTCTAACATTTCGTCGAATGTGTCAGCTGCGCATGCTCCATCGTCCACGAACAATTCCATCGTATTATCTGCAATTAAATCGTGTAAGTGAGTAGCGGTCATGTCTGCGAAAGTAGATGGTGCGCCTGTAAGCCCCATTGGCATGCGTTTGTACCAAAACCAACCCCTTCCTTCAACATAGAACGCTGTGTATGGTCTTGATTCTTGTGGTACTTCGACTGCGTAGAATCCAGATGCGAAGTCGAAGACTGAAACGTATCGGTGGCCACTGAGTCGAAGCTGTTTGGCGCGAATGTCTCCTTGCGGCATGGGAGCAATGACCGTATGGCGATTGACTTCATTGAAGTTCTGGCAAATGCGCCACTTCTGCGGTTCGTCTGGTTGTGGGGGTACATCGTGCCCTGGAACTTCTCGTTCGGGTAACATGAACGCTGGTGGTATCCCGTTCTGTTGGCATTGCTCGTTGACTCTGTGTTGAAGTTCTTCTAGTGTGAGACCCCCGTGTTCGTGTGCCTTCTACGCTAGTACCGTGGTGGCTGCGCATTTCACTTGATCCGGTGGTGCTCGTTCTATGATTCCTGCCGTCAGCATTTCGTCTATCTTACCGTGAAGAAATTGCAACTGTGGGGGGGTGAGTGCTCTTTGGTGAACTCGCAAACAAAAAGTGACACCCTCTGGGATATTAAGTGAGTGTTTGGCACCTGGTACCGGTATTACCTCTCCAAGTGATCCGGCGAAAATATCTGCAAATGATGCTGTTAGTTTTTCTGCACGCTCTCGTTCTTCTACCGTTAGATCATTGCCATATTGAACTTTTTTGACTATGAAGGCTACTCGGTTTGCGTTGAACGGATCTGTAAGTCGCGTGAAAATAGCGTTATCATTTTCTAGAAAGCCCACCGGTATTTCTTTTAACAATGCCTTGACTGATTCTTCTGGCATCTCTCCGTCTTCTGATAGGATGCAAATAGGCACTTCGACTTCTGTTGGTGTGATGATGTTAGTACTTGAATCCTCATTACTTACTGATTGTCTCTTTTTCGACTCTTCGCTTGCCTTCCAGCGTCGGCCTCCTATGCTTCTCGCTGATTTGTGCCCCATTGGCTGGTTCAGTTTCGGGTTCGTCATTTCTTGCTTTTCTTGATGTGTTTCTAGCTCCTGTATCTCTTCTGCAGCTTCGTCGATAGTCGGTTTCCTCGCTAGGCTTTGATTGAGTAGTGTTCGTGTTCCTCCTTTGCCTGTAATGTCCACTTGGTCCGTCTCGTAATTGTGGATTGCTTTGAATGCGTGTAGCATTGGTTTCCCGAACAGGAACTTCCATCCGCCGCCACTATCGAACACTTCAAACTCTCCCTGTGCTTTGACTCCTGCAATCTCAACTTCTCCTCTCCAAACTGCCTGCGATGGTACGATGACACCATTAGCCATTCGTAAGCGCTTATTTGACGGCTTCCAGTTTCCAAGACGATGTTTGACTTTGTTGAATGTTGACGTGCACATTGCACTAATCATGGCACCTTCGTCAAATAGAGCCGTGACCCGTACAATTTCTCCTTGGGGTCCTGCGAATTCGATATTTTGTAGGAAGGGAAGGCACGTGTTTCGGGACTGTTCTTCATCCGCCGAGTACAAGTTAACAATATCAAATTGTTTACTACAATCAAAAGACATGGTAACGTGGTCTTTAAGGGGGAATGACTCGGCAGGATTATTATAGTCCTCGTGCGTTTCCTTGTCACGCACGAGGACCGGTGGTCCGTTATTCTGAGGTGAGACATGTGGGTGGGTCGTCGAGTGGTCCTCTACACCGACAACCCGTTCCCATTTCCCTGCTCTCTCATGGTAGGTGCGTATATATCGTCAAACACTATGTTGATCTGCGGCGCTGTTGCTCTGTTGAACGTCCCTAAAGTGCGCGTGCACAGTCCCCTCCAGATGGATTCGTTCTTCGGCAGCTGATCGTCTACAGGGATCTGGCATTCTGGGCTAATGTGGCCGTGCGCGCCGCATCTAAAACACTCTCCCGAGCAGATTTGCGCTGTTCCAGGCATTAGAGGGTAGGGGGTTTGTTTGGAACATCTAGTTCCTCTTCCCCATTGCGTTTCCCAGTGCTTCACCTGTTCTACATAGGCTGCTTGTCCTCCTGGAGTATCTGGGTGGTGTGTGAGCTCGTTGACGCGAGCTCGCACTGCATCCCGCTCCTCTTGTGTGGGCGGTTGGCCTCGTTGGCGCATAGTGCTTTGGTTTGCTGCGACATAGCGTACTTGGCGGCGAGCTGACATGTTTCCTGGATTGGGAGCGGGGCTATGCGTTGCATTTGCATTGTAAGTCGGTCTGGGCTGCGTATTGCCGGCTGGTAGAGATGGGGTGTTTGTCTGCCCGATAGTCGCTCGTTGCATCTGCAAGTGCAGTATCTCCACCGGGTCTGCCTGTCTGCTCTCTAACTTCACGATTCTCAGGTTCTGTGCCTTCTCCACTTCTTTCTTCTCCTTTTCCCGCCGCGCTTTATCTTGAACGATGTTGATGTTCGCGTTCTTGATCTCATTCAGGAACGTTGCCCAATCCGCTGGTGCAGGTGAGGTGAGGTCTCGTATGACGCGTGGAAGGGCCTCGCGGACTTGATGGATGAACACGGGTGCACCTGTTACGCCCGCATCCTGCACTAGCTTTTGCAAGCATCCATGGTAGTGTAGGTGTGACCACGTCGATACACCTGCTACTGTAATGCGCTCCCCCACGTCTTCCTCCTTCAGCCTCAGCATTAGGAGCTCTTTCTGGTAGTCTAGCTCGGACTTTGCTGCTACCACTATGGCTGGCCAGTGCGCTTGGAATGCTGTTTTGACATCTGCCCACGAGGTTGTCTGTGCAGCCGTCAAACTGTCCCACCATATATCTGCTTGCGAGCCTGCTGATATGAACGTGCTGAATAGTATAACTTTTGTCGCTTCGTCCGTGATTCTGCTGGTGTGGATATATCTTTCTACTTCTCGTAAAAAATTCTGCGGGTTCTCGTCGTCGTTTCTGCTGAACAATGATGGAGTGGGCGTAGTTGCCATTGGGAAATATTGGACTTGGGCTGGGACTGGTGGTGGTACGATACTTCTCGTTAGGGATACTCTTGGTTTGCTTGTAGTAGGGACGATGAGTTGTTGTGAATACTGCGTGAATGGGAATGGGATTTGATGAATGAACTCTGAGGTGGGGATTGTGATAGACGGGTCTGGCGCTCCTGGTAACGATTCCTCGTCGTCTTCCCGTGTCTCCAGCTGTTCGTTGACCTCGTGTTCCGATGCTGATGCGTCGTTATCTATCAAGGCACGTTCGTTGATCTCTGGGGTATCTAGTGGTGATGAGTTTCCCGATGTAGATTCTGATAGCTCTGCAGTGGAGTCTGTTTTCTTGACGAACCGTCCTCCTATGCCTCTAGGTGGGAGGGATTTCTTCTTCGTACGTTTAGCTGGGAGAAGGTTAGACATTAGTGATGTGTTTTTGTACTTCTAAGTTGGAATGCTATGCTGTGAACGTGTTGTCCTTGCGGTTCTGGCACGTTGTATTCTATCAATTCGAGTGTATACTCGTGTGTTTGAGAAGTTTCTAGGCTTTTCGAATTCGATTCCAGGTTTTGTTCTGGACTCTGCTTCTGGAAGCGGCTCTTGATTCTGCTCTAGACACGACTCTTGCTCTGCTCTAAACACGGCTCTTGCTCTGCTCTAGACACGGCTCTCGATTCTGGGCTCGAAAGGGAGGACCAAGGTACTACTTGGTTGAGACGAACTCTCTCTGTTCACCAGTTGGAGTGGTGCGGTGTGACAATTAAGTTTTCTTTGGGCTGATATTAGCTATACTTACTTACTTTACATTCTTTACATTTGTGGCTTATATAAGCATGTTTCCCTTTCACCAGTACCAGTCTGAAGTTAGATGATATTTCACTACCTCTGAGCTTGAGCCTAGATCAGAAACCCTTTAGGGTCAAACACTGTCTTCTAGGACATAGCAGCTAGGCAGGGTATTGGCCACATATTGGTTAGGGAGTGATCCTACTACCTAGCCAAGTTTGTGCATCACAGCGGGCCTCGATGTGGCTCTATGCTGAGAAGGATGCTCTCTACTACTACACCCGAGTGTGATGGCTAGCTGCTGACAAACGCTACAAACACCGGCAAGCTCTGTGCCTAAGCAACCCTCCTCCCTAGGGGTCCCCCACTCCAGTGGTGAATCGAAAAAAATGGATTCTGGTCTATCGATTTGAAAGTAGCTGTATTGGTGTCACGAAAGTGTGCTATTAATTTGAAGCGAGTGTTGTTGGAACATCGAATTCCCGAATCGATCAGCGAATGAGACTTGGTTCGAACTCCGAAAGCACTCGGATGCAGCTTATGTCACAGAAATCGCAGGTCCGACTCGTACTACCTTGTAGTAAACTGTAAGCCCCCTCTACAGATCTGAATCGATGTTTATCCGAGGGTAGAAAACCTTGTTGAATTTTCGAACGACGTCCGCCATCGCGGGACACCTTCCTAAAGGATACATCTATCACATTATACCTGAAGAGCCGGACGCGCGCGCGTCACACATTCATAATGGCCTGAACCTGATTGAGATGCACCAGGTAGTAGTGTTGTTGGCAAAACTTCAGAGTATCTGAGAGTCATAGAGATCTCAAAACGTGGTCAGTGCTTCCTTTCTTCACTTCTGAGGTCCTGGCTTGACATTGTTGCTGTAGCTGAAATCTGGGTCGCCCTAAGTAGGACTGTTCTGAAAGTCTTTTGGAGGTAGCTACCTAGTTTTGCGCCGCTTGCAACTTACAAGTAATATCATCCGACTCCGAACGAATTTATTCGACCTTTACTCATATCCTACTTCCCACCGCTGCTTCATTGCCTAGCATCACAAGTCACAGGTCATTGGTCTATTTTCAATCGGGTGGTTCTCTGGCAGCTTCTCGTGAACATCGCGTAGAAGACAAGGAGGAGATACACATTCTCCCAAACACAATGTCCTCGAGAGAATGCGACATACACATTAAATGGGGAAAAGTCTACCGCTTGGTGGTAGATCAATAATTAACTCTAAGTTATTCTCGTTCATCACTCTCGGTTTCTTAATGTATTCACAATCTCGTCTAACTGGGTGAAATCAACCTCCGCGAATCAACTGTGTTACGACCGCCGTTAAAAATGTATTGCCTAAGCTTTCTGATTCACTAAAACGACGCAAACTTAGCATTGGCCCTTCGTCGAACGAACCTTTCTAAAAGGAAAGGAGTGTCATGGTGCTCAAGCATCTTCTGACCATAACTCTCTAAATTGTGCTTTCTGAAAGTCATATCTCAACCATTTGTTTATTCTCATTACACATGTAGCATATTGTCCAGCAGCGAATTTTCCGCAACCTTTCTTGGTTGTTGCCCTGGCTCGCTACCTTCCAAAGGATACTACTGATGATGTTCAATTAGTAAACGTCCATCATCATGATTTGGTCTCGAAGGCCTGACGCTGACGTTAGCAAGCCTATCAGAAAATTAATGTTGAAAGTTTAGCCTGACATCGAAAGAGTGTAAGACAATATATAAGGATGGCCATCTCAGTACCGACTACGAGTCCATGGAAATGCGAAACGGTGCTAAAAAAGCCTGAAGATCCATGCAAAATGCTCAAGAGCATTGTAATAAGATGTAGACAAATTAGAACGAAAGCAGGGGTGAGTACAACAGTTTCACAATGTCTCTCTCCTATGATACATCGGCATCCGGCAGCAGCCAAAAAGACCTCATAAAGCCCGCGGCTCGTCCCACGCCAGTGAGCTGTCTGCCTGGTTTTGATCAGATTCTTCTGGTCGATACCGACCTTCTCCGGCATCGTAACCATGAAGTCCCTTTGGTTGAAGCTGAACAAGAGGCTGTTGGCCAGGTGCCAAGGAATGAGGGTGTGGAGGAGTCTGCAGACGCGAAGGGGATTGGGTCCGATCATGTGAGGGGCGTGTGTAAGCAAATATAGGAGCAGGAGGCTCAGGGCTCAGGGAGCGTGAGCTCGACGGCGCGGTAAGTGGTGGTTGGCTTATTTCTCTTGATGAATACTGATATAGTGAGGGCGGTATGGGTGAGGGCAGGGGGATATCGGATGCCGAGTAGTAAGAGGTATTAGGTGAGACAGTATCCTCTGCGTAGTGGGGATTTGGTAACGCGGCCCGGGGGACCAGCTCGATAGCATCTGCGCCATTGTCGTCAGGACTCTTGCTATCAGAGTCTGCGGGGGATCTTGGAACCGTCGGCTCATAAGCTTGCTGCAGAACTAATTCCGACGCTGAACGAGCGTGAGGTTCACGGAACATGGGTGCAGTCTCAAGGTCAAGATGTTTGTTCTTCGATTCTTTGCGGTGGCGGATTCCCAGGCGATCTTTAAGATCCCCTCCGACCCACATCTCGCGAACGATGTCTTTATCCAAGGGCATATATGTTGATTTAAAGAACTTGATGAGGAACCGAGGCGCTAATCGATTGCTAGTTAGGACGAGTCTACAGGAACACCATTTCGACTCACCCAGTGCCACCAAAACGGAGAAAACGATTGTCGTCCAAAACGTGACATTGGAGAAGAGGATCTCTACCTCGTCTATAAATCCATCTGTGTTAGAGAAGAAGGTGTTGACCGGAAGGAACGAATAGATCACAATCCAAAGGAGCATGACAAGGGATGATCCGATGCCGACAACCCAAGTGATAGAGGTCCAGCTAAAATAATCAACATTTAGGATTATCGGACCAATACGACAAAGCGCACTTACTAGTGAGTGTTCATCCCGACATATGTGTTCGCTGCAAAGATAGCAGCAACCGCAACAGTTGTCCCGAAGTCCGCTAAAGAGTCAATCCCTTTGCCATTGGACGACACGGCCAGTCCAAGTTGCCAGACCAAGTAGGGAATGAAGAAGACGACCGCAGACTGATAAAGACCATCGAGCATGTAGAACCAGAACTTTGTCCGCGTGTACTCCAGGCCTCTGATGCCACGAACATAGAGCTGTGGGAAAGCAAGGGCAGCTTTTGCATTGATATCTTGATCGAATGCTGAAACAAACAGTTGAGTGGGACCCAGCAACCAATGAACAAAGGCTCACATCCGAGAACGATGACAGGCAGTGAGGTAAAGATGAGGTTGTAAAACAAAATAAAGCTGTAGTCGTATAAATAGGTTGCGTCGAAGCTTTCAAAAGTATTGTTAGCTAGTGCATATAAACCAAAGAACGAAACTCACTAGCAAAACGGCATAAACCAAAACATGGCCAAAGTCCAGATAACATTCTAAAACGACGAATCAACGGCTGGCACAATCAAACAAAATTGCACAACACACCTTGTAGAAGAAGTTACTGTGCATATCAGCAATACGCTGATACGACCACCTCCCATGGACGAGTAGCAACTTCGTCAAAAACCTGAATTGACCAAAAGCATAATCGGCAGACATAGCAGCTTGTGAACCTTCATGTCCAAGCAGACCACAACCAACATTAGCTTCTTGAATCATTGCGACGTCATTAGCACCATCTCCTATTGACAGCGTCATTGCCTTCCGACCCTCCTTGACCTTGATGCCGAACCCGAGGTCAGTAGAATACCTTAGGAAGTGACGATATACTCACCAGCTTCACAGTCAATGCCTTCTGGGCAGGAGAGACACGACAGCATACGACTGTTTCGCACTGTGTACCAAGGTTCAGGAATAAAGGCTTGATATCCGGCGTCAAAGCATGATGTAAGGTTTCACCATCGATAACGACCGCAAAGGAAATCTTAGCGCCAGGGACAAACCCGCGTTCCACTGTTTTCGAGGTAGGTGGGCCCAACATTGACGCAATCTTGTTGAGACCCGCCTCTATCTGAGTAAGAGTGCTTTCGGGGCTATCAGCAGACAGGATCATGATTTCCGTATCTTGCTTCAGGAGGTTGCAGCTGAAACCTGTGGAACGATAAGATGCAGTTATGGCTATATGAAAAATCCCACCCACCAATCTCAATAGCAGTCTGCAGCTTGTCACCTGTGAGAATCCAAAGCTTGATTCCAGCGCGATGGAGTAACTCAATAGCTTCCGGGACTCCTTCTTGTAGCTTGTCCTCAAGAGCCGTAGCGCCCAGTATCTGCAATGAGTGTTCCACCTCAGCCGCTGCACTTTCAATGGCCTCGTCGCGGTTTTCGATAGTCGACTGGGCAGCTTCATACGTCCGCAGCCACCGCAAGAACTCATCCTCCTCGAGCACTCTATAGCCAATGCAAAGCGTGCGCAAACCACCGTTGGCAAAAAAGTCCATGTCCTTGGTCGTCTTCTCCTTCAAAGCAGGGTCCACATCCGCAGCAAGCCGTTCGTATATGACGCTGTCTGCCCCTTTGCAGTACAGGATGATGCGTCCATCTGACGCACGGACAATGACGCTCATGCGCTTACGTGTGCTAGTGAACTCGAGCGTCTTGAGATATGTGAACCGCTCAGGTTGTCCAAGCACCTCAATGTCAATCGTGTCCTTGTGCTTTCCGACAAAAGGAAAGCCCACATCTCGCGCAGCACCAACCAACGCTGCCTCGTCAGGGGACTCAGCCTTATACTCCAAGCGGTAAGGGCGCTCCTGCGGCTCGGGCTTATCCGCCAATACTGAGTGACACACGGCCAAAGCACGGAAAAACGCAACGATGTGAGAATATTGTTCCGTCGAGCGGTCTGCGAGGTCCTCTGCGAGCTTGGGTGACACGAGCGTGAGTTTGTCAACCTGCATATAGCGGTTCTTGAATAACTTAGTCAGCTTGGCAACCATCGTGTCCTTGAGCGCTGCAAGCTTTTCTGCTAGCTCTTCTGGTGCTACTGCATCAGCCCGGCCTTCCCTCGTTGCAGCCCCGCGTTGCGCTTCTGTGATGCCCTCTCCATATATGACCCCGTGCACCGAGCATTTTTGGAACTCCATCACGTTTTGTGTCAGCGTTCCAGTCTTGTCGGAGAATACATATTCAATTTGTCCGAGATCGTCAGAAATACCCCAGTTCTTTGGGACACAGGCGGTGTCAAGGGGCTTGTAGTACATGTCCAAATCTTGAGCAATGAAGTAGGCTTGGATAGTCTTGACGATCTCAATAGAGATGAACAGGGAAACTGGGACGATGTTCTGAAAGGCGATGAGACACGACCTGAAAGAATATCAGCGAGAGTTCAGGTGACATGATAAGGACATACACGAAAGTGACAAGTGCGTTGAGTGCGTTGGAACTAGTGGGTTGGACGCCTTGCTCGTATACATATGTACTTGTGGCTGTTAGTCCATCCATGACGCCGTTAATGGTCGCTGATATTGAACAGATAATGACCAAGAACACGAAATTCACTACGACATTGAAGTTTGTCTCTTTCGCGATCTTCGATTGCTTCGATGGGGTCCGTCCACCGTTCAGGTATATCTTGGTGTCCTGGCCCGTGAAGACCACCAGTCCGATGATCCATGCGGTGTTTCGCACGGTGCAGCCACGAAGGAGCAGCTCATTAATAGTGACAGCCTCTCTACGAGGCTCGCGCGTGGCAGCGTCTGTATATCGCAGGACCCCATTATATATATATAAATTCTGGTGCGGAGGTTCTGAATCGAGGACAAACGAGGATTTTTCGATGTCTTCTTCCGAGCTGAGGGTTGCCGTAGCCTGAATTGCCTTCCGTACCTTGAGGTTTGTTTCGCCGTCAAGGTTCTTCGTTTCGAGATAGCATAGTCCGTCTGCATCGGATGTCGACAATACGACGATATCAGCAGGAACCTGCTCATCTTCCCGTAGAAGCACAATATCGCCGACCTCCAGCTTCTTCCACAACGTCCGCTCCCAGCGGGCTGTCCCGTTTGTGCGCCTGCTCCAATCTACCACGCCCAGAGATGACCGTGAAGGAGATGACTGCACATAATTTGATAGGGACATACTGTGCTGACCCCATCCTGCAAGCTCGTTTTCTGGGAGCCCTGGAGGGTAGGTGTGCAAGTCCACGCTGCCTATACTGCTTTCAATATCCTCCAGTTGCCGGCCGCCTGCCCCTGTAGGAGGGTGAGATCCGCCCAAGCCTGTAATGCTATCGTTCATGTCTGTGGTGCTCATGCTGACCCCATCTTCGCCACCCTTGCTTAGGATGATCTGCTTTCCTTCGCCTGCTTCCTTCTCCCGTAATTTTTGCACGCCACGAGTAATTTTTCCTGGAGCATTTATGTGGAGCAGCCGTTGGTACCATGGTCGGGGATCAAGGGCCTGATTTACGTTGCGCCACTGCCCGAGTCGCGTTACTGCAGAAGTGTTCACTTCTTCATCCAGCTTGGCTCGTCTATAATCCTCCACACCGTCCTTGACTGCTGTAACGACTAAGATGAACAATATTGGGAGAGCCGCAGTCTGTGGCGATGCTGCGCCGAAAACGGAGAAAACTGCGTAAGTCTCATTAGCAATTGTTGCTCCACAAGACATTGCTCCGGTTATCCGCATGGGATATACTCACGTTGAAAAATGACGAGGGCTAAAAAGTAAATATTGGCAATTCTAGGGGCAATCAATAAGGTTACTATGTCATCGACAGTGACACGTACCGGTGAAATTGTTCAAACAAGTTCTTTGGCAGAAAGGTCAAGAGTGTGTACCCTATGAGTGACATTACACTCAAGCGGGGCTGAAATCGAAATATGAAACATACTGCTTGTGCGAACTTTGTTCCGTGCATACCGGACGAGTGGTTCGCCATGCTGGTCTGACTCCATGGCAGAGAGTGGTTGATTGACGTATATGTTCCTCCGCGCGCCTGGAATGCGCGATTGCGGGGCTGAGGGGGACTCAGTTGATTGTGCCGTTGATGGGCCTGGTTCTGAAGTCTTTGGTTTTCTTCGCATTCTTGCGAGAAAACAAGGATCTCTTCTTGGAGGCACTCCGTCTCTTGTGCGCTCGAATTTCTGAGCGTATTGATTCTGCAATAGTAGAAGCTGCCGTGTGCACTGTGCGGAGACGGAGTTGTGGGTCTACGGTATCATTCTCGTCAATGTCAGTCGGCGGCGGATGCCGCTTGAACAGAGACATTGAAATGGTGAATTAGTGACCAAGGGTATCGTGAAAGGATCCTAGGACCGAGAACCAGCACGGCAGGACAGAAACTGGGAAAAGAACGAAAAGTTGGAAAGACGGCCGATTAGTAGCTTGTATCGTTCGCAGCAAGCAGAGCTATGCAGTGCCGCTGTTGCCGCTGCCCACACCAATTTTGGCCGGGTATGTAATTAGGACCCCAGTCACCTTCAACAGGTGATAGATTTGAATTAGACTCTTGTCGTTGTTAAGAACAGCAGTACTAGTGAAGTGGAGAGTTCAAGTCGTCGACAATTTTCGCCAAGCTGCTCGATTCGATTAACTTGGCAAATAATTTACCACTGTCATGACGGCCCTTAACGCGGTTTTAACGTGTTCATCACCATCCACAAGGGTTTCCAATAACAGTGGTTATTTTCAGCACACGTTGATACACGCAGGCAACCTGACGCAGGTACCCCGCATACTGTGCACTGCGGCCCGGCATGTTAATATAGGTGATATAAGCATGCTAGCCTAGTCAAAGCTGGATGGCCCATCGGGTGTTTTCAATTAACCTCTACCAATGTTCATTTCTAGTTCACTGTGCAATCCTTACGCTATATAGTATAGCGGAAGGTACAATGGAGCTCTCATTGCCTCTCAATAGTGCGGACGGTGAGCACTGAGCAACAGGTTTCATCGTGGGTGCATAACGATAACTCCACCCACAGCTATTGATATCCCATTGAAACCCCGCAGTCTCTATCCTTCATTACGGTTCTTGGACTCCTGACTATTCGCAACTTTAACATTATGGTTCTCTCTCGTAAGGGTCATCCTCTGGTTCCCCTCGTCAAGTACTGGTTCCTTGGAAATATACTTCTCCAAAGTGAGTGCTCAGTTTTCCCGTGCATCCTACTGGGCCCGGTGAAATGGACATGGACGTGACGTGGCACTGTCATAAATGCTAGGATACAGAACATGTTCAAACACCATCTTATGTTGCTCGAAACGAATCCGAAACACCGTTGATGATCAAACATTTCAATATTCATTTGCGTACAGGCCTAGAGTGCTGTATTTGCTTTTCGCGATATTTACAATGCTTGCCCTTTGCATCATTCGTACTACTTGGCAGTGCAATGCATCTTGGTACGGCCTCTAATAACATTGGTTTTTAGATGCGGTATGAAGTATTGTCTCTCTATGTCAAGCCTCGATCCCACCTTCTCAATTCCCATGCAGCCTATGTACAGACTGTACTACATTGTCCCCCAATCATGACATGTCAAGCCTCGTTCAGGCTGCGTCAAGCACCACTCATCCTCTCCGAATGTCAATTCCACAATTAGTGCAAACATTCATCGATGGTGTGTCACTGCCTCGTCATACTTACACATGCCGCGTCAAACCCCACCCGCTATCCTGTTGACAGCTCGATTTTGAAGAAGCAGGACCTGTAGGTAGCAGCGGGGCTTGGATACTGGTCAATAATTCCCCGGTGGAATGTGTGGCTTAACATTCCTACTCCATGGGTTCTTGAAAGAGGTCACAGCGAGAGCGAACTTGAGGAGCGGCTTCGATAGGTCTCTAATTTGTGTGATTAGGGAGGCTCAAAGTAGCCGCCTAACTTCGCCTACGCCTAACTCTGCCTAACCTAGGTGTATGAGATAAGCAAGCGGATGTTGAAACTAACCCTAGCGGCGCGCAGCGCCTATGGTGAATTGAGCCAGTCTGAATCCAAACCTCGTTATTTCTAAACCTTTCTACCTGAACCTCGACATCCTAAACCTTAACCTCCACAGTTCCGAGTCAGCCTTTTCAAATCAGAATAGCCATGACCTCCATAGATTACTCATTTGTATTTTTGAATTTCATCTCACAATTTTATATGGAATTAATTAAATATATGTGCAAGCTACTAAATAAATTTGGAAGGTTTAGGATTGTTGAAAAGACCTAGGAAGTCAAGTTTCAAGGCTTGGTTATGAAAAGATTTCCTAAAGATACTGAAGTTTATGAGGTTTAGGTAGAAAGGTTTAGAAATAACGAGGTTTGGATTCAGACTGGCTCAATTCACCATAGGCGCTGCGCGCCGCTAGGGTTAGTTTCAACATCCGCTTGCTTATCTCATACACCTAGGTTAGGCAGAGTTAGGCGTAGGCGAAGTTAGGCGGCTCTTTGAGCCTCCCTATTGTCGGACTTTCTTCGCGCCGAGGATAACGAATGTACATCGTAGTTGGATGGTAGGTCTCTCACCATTTCCCTTGTGCAGCGAGTATTCACCGAAACTCGGGCTGTTATGGAGAAGGAAGACCAAATAAACCTATTCTCGCAGCTCGCAACATCATTATCGACTCTCGACATCTAAATAGGAAGAATTGGCTTTGTGCGGAGGGACAAGTTAATTTCCCCTAGTCAGACCATAACAGAAAGAAGATAGTCGTTACTTCTATGTGGGACAAGCAAACCAGCAATGGTAAGTATCCAGCTTCATACGTACAAAGAACAATAATTATGCTGGAGGTTTTGACATCCGTGTTACAGTTCTTCACATAGAGGTTTATCAGTGACGGCGGACAAGCTTCAGACCCTTCTTTGGAGGTAGATGATAAGATCCACTCACTACGCCACTCCGAACTTTTTTTTAAAAAATTGGCATCATCCCCGAGGGCGCAACGATAAAAAAACACTGGGGTGCGTACTCCCTCCATCAAGTTTGACATGATCATGCAATCGCTGATTCCCATAAAAGTTTTGGCCGGATGCAATGATGGATCGGTACACTGCTGTTGGTGGGGGACATCGGAGATGGCTGAGATGTATTGAATCTGTCCAGATCGCGAACAGGTCTATGTTCCTCAATGCTACGTTTAAAGATCAGAAGCCTATTCAAGGTCGAACTTCAGTTTGTCCTATATCTTGATTCACAGATACAAACATCAGTTCATATATTGCCACGTTGACGCACTCAAACACCAATACCCATTGATGATACATACAATAATGCGATGTTACATCAAGACAGAAGTTGTAAGTAATCCTGCCGATTGGTATCACCGGTATGTTGCACTTCGCTGGTTCACCTTGGGAAAACGGTCCAAGGTACGAGTCATCACAAGTTGAATCCGATAATAAAGTTTCTCACAATATCAGATATGATGTCATTAACATTGACACTATGCATCGGACTGCACAGCGCCAGTGAACGAACATTCTTGTCACGATAACCATATTGTAAGGTGTGTCAAATGAGTTTCTATTCTTGCCTATTTAAGTGCTGTGCTAGATTGATCTAAAGGCGCTGCATTTCACGGTGACCATGAGTCTCCAGAACTGGGTGGGAAGTTCGATCATACCTGTGTCGACAACCGTACTTAAGTGGGGTTTGCGGCGGCGTTGGTCCTTCCATGATTTGCAGGCAGATCTAAACTTTTTTTTTCTAAGATTATGTCTTCCATTTCATTATCAGAGGTCGCAGAACTACAAATATCCCAGGCATGCAAAGATCGTAGCTTGATAAACTTGACGTTACTAACTTTAACTTTATTTCTTATTTAGTTTGCCAATGGTAAGTGCCCTTGGACCAGCCGTATAGGAGACAGCGGCTGACTACGTTGTATCGTCAGTCGGTGCGTTCGCAATTCTCGTAAGCACGAAGCCCGTTCATTGTAATACCAACTCAATCATTGGCTCTGTTCGGTGTCTCAGATATTCGACTTCTGCATTACGGTCCAGGATGAGGTCAGGATTAAAATAATCTGTCCGTGACTGTCGTTTTCATCACTGTCTGCAGGTTGAGTGGACATGGTCCAGGCCTTGGGATATAACTCGTGTCATCTTCGCCATATCTCGATATCTGCCTTTCATAGGTTCTGGATTGACTGTATATGGTGAGTCGCGTACTTTGATCATCGTTATCTTTTGGATATTGTTGACGACTATCGTAGATGAATTGAGTGTCGTGGGGTCGGTAAGCATGCAGAAGAAATGGCTTCTAACGATAAGTTGATTGTATGACACAAAGCCAGCTCGCGGCCAGGCAGAAAACAGTCAGTGTCACCCAGTAATTCATTGTCGCTCAGCCTAACAACGCGATCTTCAGTGATTCATATTATAAGTATCGTTGCTGCGGAAGGTATGAGTTGTTCATATCACACATACCAAGAGCAGGTTAGATCATACTTCTTTGACAGGCTTGCTGGTTATTCGAACATGGGCATTCTGGCAAAGAAGCAAAAGAATGTTGATTGGATTAGTAACTTATAGTGTCGTGCGTGTTCCACGAGATTGGAGCATAGACCTCTAACTTTGCAATAGGTCACAGTAATCGCTGCTACTTCCATAAACGTCCTTCGAAATCAACAGTTGACAGCAGGTGAGTCCGCTTGTATTACCAAAACGTGTCGTTTTGATATAATTATTAGTATCAAATGCTGTATTGGTATATGCCTTCTTGACACTTTTTGAATCAGGTTGGTTGTTATATAGGGTGTACTGTTGGCCATCTGACCCACGAGCAAAACCTGGCAGTGATACTGGTCCTTACTGCATATAAGAAGTTCAGCGACTACCGGAAATTTAACAGTTCGATCATAATCACCCTATATGGCGGTAGCATGTTTTACATGTTGTGCATCATCGGTATGTAGAGATAACTTGCTTCAAAGTTATTGTTGTATAATTCATTTCACAAAGCCATCACCGTCACCAATATGGTCATCAACGCGGTATTTCCGGTGCGTGTGTATGTCTATTAAACCTCAGTCATTCAATGACTCATCTTTTGTTGCTCGGTTGTAGGTTGGCTATACCAACCTGCTTGATACGTATGTCACCGGCTGCACTGCGACTACTGACTATGAACTCACTGCATTTAGGCTACAAGTTGTCATTCACAGTGTCCTAGCCTCACGAATTATGTTTCACCTTCGGAGTAGTCACGATCTTATCTATGGGATGCACACATCATCGACGTCGATGGTGTCAGAAGCTATACAATACAGACAACCTTCGCAAATGCAGACGAACGACTCGGAGAGAATGAATGATGCTAGTAGTGAAGTGTGACGGCATGCAAGCGAGCTTGGTTTGTCGTCAAGATTGGACGCACTTTTGTTAGAACCCATTTTAAAATAAAGCATTCATTGTAGCTACGAATGTATTTGAATAAGTTCAAAGGACTACCATTTGACTACCATAGATACCATCATCACTGTGGCTGACCTTTGTTTACAAATGTTATCTTCCCTAGTCTTGCATCATGTGACTTTTCAAACGGTGCCTCTCATGTCGCCCCTCAACACTCGAATCGGAGACTGGGAAGGAGCCTGAGAGTGCCTTGGAGTTGATCAAATCCCCCTTCTTTCGGGCTGTGTCTGCACACTGTATATGGTATGGTGTACACCCCTTCTAAGATGTAGATAACAAGGTCCACTCACTACGCCATTGCGATCATAATATTTAATCGGTATATCTTCCCAGAGGGCGCAACGACAGAGTGCGTATTCCCTCCATCAGATTTGAAGTGATCGCACATTCGCAGGATTCCCGTAGGAGTTTTGGCCAGATGTAAGGGTGGATTGGTGCATAGCTGTTGGTGGAGGACATCAGAGATGGCTGACGTGCATGCATAGAATCTGTCCAGATCGTGTTCAGATCAAAAGTCTACCCAAAGTCGAACTTTAGTTTGTCCCCTTAACTTGATGCCTACGTCCCATATTTTGACTCACAAATATAAATATCAGTTCGTATATTGCCACGTTGACGCACTCAAACACCAATGCCCGCCGACAATACATACAATAATGCAACACTACATTAAGACAGAAATTGTAAGTAATGCTGCCGATTGGTATCACCGAGTATATTGCACTTCGCTGGTTACTGGCTGCAAGGATGAACAAAATCGAAGTTCAAACCCAATTGTCGCCGTGTCAGGCGATGCTTGTCATCTGGCCGGTCGGACCTGCTATGGTAAATAACATCATGAAGGAATGGTCATAAACTTGTACAACTTGATCTGAGGGTCGAATACGAAACATAAGAGCGCTTGCACTGGCGCGTCAGTGAACGCGTTACATGTGCATCACGCCGCGTCACAGGCACGCATCAAACTTTATAGCTGCACCTTGTTCTGAACCTTCTTCTCCGCGCCAAGGATAATGAATATACATGGTAGTTGGACAGTAGGTCTCTCACCATTTCCAATGTGTAGCGAGTATTCACCGAAACTCAGGCTATCATGGAGAAGGAAGGAAGACCAATGATAAACCTATTCTCGCAGCTCGCAACATCATTATCGACTCTCGACATCTAAATAGGAAGAATTTGCTTTGTGCGGAGGGACAAGTTAATTTCCCCTAGTCAGACCATAACAGAAAGAAGATAGTCGTTACTTCTATGTGGGACAAGCAAACCAGCAATGGTAAGTATCCAGCTTCATACACACAAAGATCAATGGTTATGCTGAAGGTTTTGACATCCGTGTTACAGGTCTTCACATAGAGGTTTATCAGTGACGGCGGACGAGCTTCAGACCCTTCTTTGGAGGTAGATGATAAGATCCACTCACTACGCCACTCCGAACTTTTTTTAAAAAAATCGGCATCATCCCCGAGGGCGCAACGATAAAAAACACTGGGATGTGTATTCCCTCCATCAAGTTTGACATGATCGTGCAATCGCTGAATTCCCGTAAAAGTTTTGGCCGGATGCAATGATGGATCGGTACATTGCTGTTGGTGGAGGATATCGGAAATGGCTGAGATGTATAGAATCTGTCCAGATTGCGAACAGGTCTGTGTTCCTCAATGCTACGTTTAAAGATCAGTATTCAGAAGCCTATTCAAGATCGAACTTCCGTTCGTCCTATATCTTGATTCACAGATACAAACATCAGTTCATATATTGCCACGTTGACGCACTCAAACACCAATACCCGTCGATGACACATACAATAATGCGACACTGCATTAAGACAGAAGTTGCAAATAATGCTGCCGATTTGTATCACCAGGTACACTACACTTCGCTGGTTACTGGCTGCAAGGATGAACGAATTCGAAGTTCGAACTCAATTGTCGCCGTGTCAGGCGATACTTGTCATCTGGCCGGTCGGACCTGACCTCCTGCTGACGGACCGGGGCCTGTCCCATCTAAGTATCAACCTTTCGTGTGTCCCGGCGGCCGCCAAGCTTTTTAACAAATTTGTGGTCAGTTGACTTCAATTGCATGTTGGATATTGTATCGGACGGTCCTCGTTATATGTTTTGGATGATTGCAAAGTCCTACAATTGAAATACGTGGCAGAGATCCGATAGCCTGCTACAATCCAAGCGAACCAAACCTGGTGCAATGTAGGTGTCAGGATATGTAAGACTGGCCGAACACCTTGGGAAAGCGGTTCAAGGTACGAGTCATCTAAAAAAAACACAAGTTGACACCGATAATAAGGTTTCTCACAACATCAGATATGGTGTCATTGACACTATGCATCGGACTGCACAGCGCCACTGAATGAATATTCTTGTCGCGATAACTATATTGTAAGGCGTTTCGAATGAGCTTCTATTCTTACTCTCTTAAGTGCTGTGCTAGATTGACCTAAAGGCACTGCATTTCATGATGATCATTGAGTTTCCAACACCGGTTGGGAAGCTTGGTCATACCAGTGTCGACAACTGTACTTAAGTGAGGTTTGAGGCGATGTTGGTCCCTCCATGACTTGCAGGCAGGTCCAAACATTTTTATTTTTGTTTCTAAGATCATGTCTTCTATTTCATTTTCGGAGGTTGCGGATCTACAAATATCCAAGGCATGTAAAGATTGCAGCTTGATAAACTTGACGTTACTAACTTGATTTCTTATTTAGTATGCCAATAGTAAGTGCCCTTGGATCACCCGTAAAGGAGACAACCACTGACTGCGCTGTATCATCAGTTGGTGCCTTTGCGATTCTCGTAAGCACCAAGCCCATTTATTATAATACCAGCTCAATCATTGGCTCTGTTCGACGTCTCAGATCTTCGATTTCTCTATCACGTTCCAAGATGAGGTAAATTTTAAAATAATCTGTCTGTGACTGTTGTTTTCATCGCTGTCTACAGGTAAAGTGGACTTGGTCCAGGCCATGGGATATAACTCGTGTCATCTTCGCCATATCCCGATATCTGCCTTTCATAGGCTCAGGATTGACTGTATATGGTGAGTCACCCACATTGATTATCCTTATCTTTTGGGTATTGTTAACGGCTATCGTAGCTGCACTGCGTGTCAGCGGGCCGGTAAGCATGCAAAAGAAATGGCTTCTAACGATAAGCTGATTGCATGACGCAAAGCCACCCCCTAGTCTGGCAGAAAACAGTAAGTCGTCACGCCCAGTGGTTAATTGACACTCAACCTAACGACGCGATATACAGTCATTCATATTATAGGTATCATTGCTGCGGAAGGTGCGAGTTGCTCGTATCACCCATACCGAGAGCAGGGTAGATCATCTCTTTTGATAGGCTTGTTGGTTATTCGGACATGGGCATTCTGGCAAAAGAGCAAAAGAGTCCTGATTGGATTAGTGGCTTATGGTGCGGTGCGTGTTCCACAGGGCTGGAGTAAGGGTATAGACCTTTAACTTTATAATAGGTAACAATAATCGCCGCCGTTTCCATGAATGTCTTTCCAAATCACCAGTTGATCTCAACAGGTGAGTTCGTTCGTATTGTCAACACGTGTCGTTTTGATATCACTCTCAGATATGTCTACTCTACCTGGGCAAGGCGGCTTCGAGTCGTCAAGAAACGCTGCATTGGTATATGCTATCTTGGCACTTTTCGAATGTGGTTAGTTACTATGCGGGGCGTACCGTCGGCCTTCTGACCCGCAAGCAAAACTTGGCAGTGATACTGGCCCTCACTGTATTTAAGAAATTCAGTGACTACCGGCAAGTCAAGAGCTCGATAATAACCACTGTTTATGGCGGTAGCATGTTTTACATGTTGTGCATCATCGGTGCGTGGAAATAACTCGCTTCAAAGGTATTGTTTGTTTAATTTATCTCACAAAGCCATCACGGTCACCAATGTGATTATTGACGCAGTATTTCCGGTGCGTGTGCATGCCTATCAAACCCCAATCATTTAATGACTTATCTTTTGTTGCTTGGCTGCAGCTTGGCTACACAAACATGTTTGATACGTATGTCACCGGTTGAACTGCAACTACTGAATCAGCTACGAACTGCATTTAGGCTACAAGTTGTCATTCACAGCGTCTTAAGCTCACGAATCATGTTCCACCTTCGGAGTAGTCACGATCATATACACGAGAGGCACACATCATCGATATTGATGATTTCAGAAGTTATACAGTATGAACAACCTTGGCAAATGCAGACGGACGAGAGGAGTAATGCTAGCAGTGAAGTTTGACGACATGCGAGCAGGTTTAGTTCGTCGTCAAGATTGGACCCGCTTTTGTTAGAGCCCGCTTTGTAAAAATAACACGTTCATTGTAGCTATGAATGTATTTGAAGTTCAAAGGACCTATATAGCACCTCACCATAGCACATATAACTTCCGCGGCCCACAAATCAAAGGAAGCTATCCGGCTTCCGCCGGATCCGACCGAAACAATTGTGATGTCGTACGGCACGCTCTCATGATATTCCCCTTCTCTTTTGTCTTGCATGACAGCTGAGACAAAGGGAGTGGGCACTGCATCAAGTTCTACCGCAGAATCGCAACCTTGCTTAAGTAGGCTTAAGTACGATATGAACGGTCAACTTGACCGCGATCCTCTTCTGCTCTCAATCCATGATGAATTACCAGATTCACCGTCCATGTCATATCAACGTCCTCCCAGTTGAGATATTATCATACATATTCACACTGGCTACCCATGACACCGTATCCAACAATGACTACAGACGAAGATATGAGGTACCCTTCACTCAGGAAAGCGTCACAATGCCAACTGTACTCGCGTCTGTACACCGCCACTGGAGAAATGTTGCACTATCTACTTCTACGCTATGGTCAAGCCTCTCAATGAGTCTTGGGCAAGTTGTTCGTGTCAAAGTTGGACCAGATGCGGATGGCGAACGCGCATATACTACCTTTCTTGATGTGCAGCGCTTAGCCGCTCATGTCGCACGGTCACGAAACTCTTCGGTGGACATTCTTATTGACACTCGAGATCCTGAATGGGACTTTGAAGATGATGAGTAAGTCATGCTTTGTTTGAAGCTCACATTGGTCCCAAATATCAATATCTTCACGCTCAGAGAAGTTTGTTCAACTCATGATTCGACGCGGTTTTCATATGCCACCTTCATCCCTCACATCCTCGACCTTCTGTTCCCGCAGATGTACAGGTGGCGTTCGCTGACTATCCTCAGCGATACGTGGGGACCTCTTCGTGTCGCTCTTGAACGTCTCAGTTTGCCCACTCTGACAAAGGGCTCGGGTGCACCGCGCCTTGAATCTTTGATGCTCATGCGATGCAATGAGTTCTTAGGTCACTCAGATGTCTTCTTTCCACGTACCCAACATATGTTTGACGGGATACCATTCGCCGCTTTGACGGGCGCGCCTCACCATGATCTCTCTCACCCCCTTCCGAAACTCCGAAACGTAACTCTTGTCGGTGTTCACATGAATTGGACGCATTTCTCTCGTTACATTCTCGGCGCAGGACTCGATAAACCACTTTCGCATGTTTCCAGCTGCATTCAGTCGTTGGAGCTTTCGCAGCACTGTCGTGAAGTCAGACCGACATTTGATGAGTTTACGGGAATTCTAAAGGCTTGTCCCCTCCTGCGAAAACTCGTGATCAGGGTCTCTGGGCCGAGGTTTGATCGAGAAGTTCAATGGAGCGATCGTCCAGTCTCGCTTCCCCTGCTTGAAGAGATTCAGTTGGGGTATACCAATGTCGAAGATGCTGCCATGCTTCTCAGTCACATCCATGCTCCTAACCTCACCATGCTCTCCATCGAGTATGCTAATCATATCGCCAGTCCTGATGACGAGGACTCTGGCCGTCTCCTGACATATCTCGCAACCGGCATCCTTGATTTATGCGACGTCTCCACGGAATACGTCTCGAGTCATGAAGCGTACAGCTACTACTCAGCCACGTCCAAAGATTCCGTCGCCAAGACAGTCAAGACGCCGTTTCCACACCTGGAGCGGTTGTCGCTCAACAGTGTCAGTGCATGCATGATTCCATTCAGTCTCCTGATGACTGCCACTCCAAAACTCCGTCACCTGTCACTATGTCGCACCCCAAATGCGCTTGCAGCTCTGTTGCCGATCCAGACTCCTTGTGCGGACGCTTGTACCCGCATCATACCTTGCCGTGCCCTCGAGTCGATCAAGATATTTTCCGCTGAAGAACAGACAAAGCACGTTCTCGATTTCGTGTTGAGGGAACGCGAGCGGAGTGGTGCACCTCGTGTGTGTAACATTGATATACACCTTGAGGTGTGCTCCGCGGATGCCAGTGAGATCGGAGGGTATCAAGTTGTTGAAGATGATATAGTTGGGAACCAGATTACATATGGGGAGTGTGAGTCAGACGAGGAAGATCCGTTTGCACCTGGTGGTGCTTTCAATGATCCCGATTTTGACGAAGCATATAATTTCTTATCGTAGGCATTGCTTGTACAGCCCTTGGATCTATATTACTTGTGGCGCGTGTAATGCATCGTAAGCAGCGCATAATGTGATTAACCTTGGTGTGAGAGTTAAGTTACAATTCATTCACACTATTTTATACTCCGGGTGGTAGATTTGATGATATCCGGCCACAATGCGTGCTTGAGATATCAAGCCATCTACGGCCACATGCCAAGATGTCACGCACGAAGGGTTCTCGTGTTACTCGGTTCTCAAGTTCAGGAATTACTGTTTTCGGGTAAGCTCGATTTTGCTGGTTACACGCTCGCCTTCAATTGCAAGTTCTGAATTTAAAGTTCCTCGCTAGAGTTTTGATTTAGTGAATCAGTTGGGGCTTGAGAGAAAGTGGGGGAGAGAGGGGTGAGAAAGATAGATCTAGACACGTGAACTCATCATCAATGATTTTGATAGACAGCGAATGAAAAGCAAGGTACGTACGCTTGCTAGTTGACGAGGAAACACGTTCTATCTTGACCGATGTGTCAACTATTCGTGTGCGATGTCTCGTGATCAGGCCCAGACGAGTTGACATCGGACGCAGAATCTGGATGTGAGCGTACTAGTGGCGAGGCCCAGACAAGGCGTAGACTCTAGATGTGATTGTGAGCGCAATCACCAGTGGGGAAATTATCTGTAGAAACGGAGGTCCCCGATCGAGATTTGAACATATGATCATGTGGTGGATTAATTCGTAGTCTACATTTATCGAACACGTCCATGCGCGATTATAGCGCATGCCACACATTCAATTCAATGTCAAACTTCCATCTCGGTGTAGTGACTCACAGAATTGTACGAAGTTAACGGCATCCACTCCACGAGCACGTCACAATATAGCAGGATGACGATTTTTTCAAGGAGCTAGTAGGTCTTGGTCCTGGTCTTGGTCTTGGTTACTAGGACCCTTTGGATAGCCTGTAGTCGGAACGTTTCGGATTGTTGAAAACGAATGCTGTCAAAGAAATTGCGTGATACGACAATGGCCATCGGACAAATTCTCCGTAGATCATCGTTCGTAACTTATCTCCGAATTCACGATGTGACCCGAATTTGCGCTCCAAAAGCATGGAAATAAAACATATCTATGATTGAAAAGTCCGCGATTTCTCGCGTTCGCTCAAAATATAGCCCTAAACAAGCCTAGGACTCCGCGTCTGATTGATGTTGTTTGGTCTTACCCGCATTTAGTACCCTAAGGGCTACAACGCTACACCCCATCGCTCAATCGTCTATTTACTTCATTACTACTGGAGACAAGCGTCTGATAGCCTATTTGGCGACATGATCAAGCACCGCGGAGAAGACCAGCACAAAGGTAATCAGGCTGTACGAATCTAAGGATGTCACGAGGAATTACATGCATATCTTCAAGAAGGGGCTGCAGATCGAAAACGCAGGATGCGGCAGGAAGCATCCGAGTCCCCCCCTGCGTATAGGACGTTTCGACCGATGAGCGGCAAAAGTCTAAAATTTATGACACTACTGCTAGTGCCGACCTTCACGACAGGCTGTTTTAAACCCAGGGCTATGCTTGCTTAAGGGAAATCGGGCCATCCGTATGCATCAGCGACGTGTCCATCACTTCACCCCTTTGCTGTTAGCCTCGTGTGCTGCTTTTAACGGCATTGGAGGCTCGTGGCGTCTAATCACGTGACGTTGCAAACGCCATGCTGTGAGCAACTACCACAAGATGCGTGAAATTCGGTCCATCATCCGGGTATGTTTTCAATTTCTTGTTGACTTGCTCTCTAGTTTAGTGTTGTATAAGCTTATGATGGATCGGTTTATTGTTGGGATACCGCGCTGTTCACGGACGGGTATATCTTCAACCTGATGTCGTTAGGGTTAATTTTCTTTGTAACCACTCACCCCAGATTTACGTTAGACGACACGTCGAAGGCTGTCGAAGTGTTAATGGTTCAGGTCCGTAGGACATTTATTGAGCGCTTTTAGCGTGGCGGGTCAAGGATGAGGCTGTATCAGCCAATCAACGTTAACGATGATGGCCCCACAACGTAACATTATGAAAGAACTCTATAATGATATGTTAGCTCCGGAGAGATGACTCGAGTTATGCTGTGTGCAAGAAGACACGAACACCCTGACACAAAGTACAAATCAGGCAACATTATAACGTCCCTTACCTTGGTTGTTACATCCCGAACGTGGTCTTTGGTAGGGGGTATACCTCAGAACAGAACTCATAACACCTTGACAGCACCTGTTTGAACTTTGGGTTGAACACATGTCCGCGGAGTTATATAGTAGCGCTGAGTTGTCTGCTCCGAGTACTGAGGACTCGGGTGCCTCAGACTTGTCATATGTTCCTCGTAGTGCGGTGTAACGTTGACAGTGGTACATGTGGCCTTTTCAATTTTTCCCTGTTTAGCTGTGTAAAATTTTCATGGTAGTATGATTGAACTTTGCACCTGTTGGATGAATGATGTCGATCTTCACTTCATGATGCGATCTGTAGAAGCATCGAGGCCCTGACTTGTACTCGGTCCGGATGAACAACAAATGTACAAAACTGATTGGGCAACACTCAACTACCCAGGAACAGACCGGGGGCCATGATTTCCCGATGTGGTAGGTACAGTTAGCTGCCGATACGGGCCGGCCATGGGAAGCATCATGGGGCAACAAAGTCCGTTGAACTTGCTCTAATACTTATTTCAGACAATCCAGTCATTCAATCCACTTTTTCAACTCTCATCTTAAAAATAATGTCTCCAGCTCAAGAGGAGCAAGAAAAGGCTTCGACGTCCATCCTCAAGGAGAGACGATTCAAGCTGAGTAGGTCAGTCGTGCCCTCCGTCTCCCAGTGTACCGATTCACTAACCCCGGGCTATCTCTCAGAGCGTGTGATCGCTGTCGGTGAGTGCTTACTAACTTTTATCTGTGATTAGCCATCGCTGACAACATTTTAGTCGAAGGAGGATCAAATGTGATGAGGGTCATCCGTGTCAGGCTTGTCTTACCGCCAATTCACCATGTACCTTTGAAGAGCCAGGAAAGCGGACACATCCTCACAAATCAAAGTTCGTGGTGTATCCATCTTGTCTCTGATATGAATACTCATTATCGGATTGCAGAAGAACTGCGACGCTAGAAGATAGGATGCATCACCTCGAGACTCTCATTCAAGCAATTCCTCCTGCAGTTTTCGCTGCAGGAGGTGCAGGTGCAGGTGCACTGACTTCCTCCCAATTGCTATCTTCGGACAACATCGCCAGCCCTTTGGCGTCCTTCGCTTCGGCAAACCACAACTTTCCCTCGGGCGTCCCACCACCATCTTTGCACGTTTTCCCACTTACCAATCCGTCTACCCACTTCAGAGCATCTCCGCCTATGAATTCCCCGCGAGCGCAAAGTCCAAACACGGCATTTTCATCGATGCTTGGGCAGTCATCTCACACCCCAAATGCATCAAACTCCGAACAACCAGAAGAGACACCACGCATGTCTATATATGCTTCCTATCTGTACTTCGACGATGAAGGCTACACTCGTTGGCAAGGAGAGACATCTGGCCTTCCTCTCTTAGATCTTTTGGTCGAAAATCATACCCCAGTTAAGTCTGAAACGGAGAAAAATTCACCAGATCCGGCATGGACAAATCCATCTTCTCGTACTGCCAACCCAACTTGGTTTCCGAACAGAACGCCAAGACGCACCGATGTCAATCCTGAAACATTATGGCGTCTTATCACTTCCTATATAGTTCCAGAACTTATGGACAGGTAGATATACTATCTTTTCCTTTTAATCTCGCTTGCACTGACATTGCATCATCAGCCTAGTCCAATGCTATTTGTGTACTTCCTATTACCTGCTGCCATTCCTACATGTTCCGACATTTTTGGCAGTGCGTCACATTCACATGGTATGCTTCCCGTACTCACACGAATTATAATTTCAGGACTATGGCAATCCCAGAAAGTGGGGTGAACCCGGTTTTGCGGCCTTTATTGTAGCTATTTGCTGCCTTGCGTCTCGCCACATCGATGATCCAAGAGTTCGATCGGATCCTAGTGATGGCATCTCTGCCGGCACCCAATGGTTTGAATTGTTTGGACGGCTACGTACTCTTCCAATCGCGGACCATCCTACATTGTACACTATCCAGGCCGATCTAATCGCCGCGGTTTATGCTGTTGGTCTGGGAAAACTCTCAAAAGCAGCAGCACTCTTATCAGAGGCTATCACTGTGTCAATCGATACTGGTTTACATCGATCGGCCGACACTTATGACCTCTTTAATCCCATCGAGGACGAAGTTCGCAAGCGCACATTCTGGTGCGTATACCTATGGGACAAACAACTATCTGCCCACTTTGGCCGTCCCCCGATGATTCGCCTTCGGGACACAGACATTGGAGAGCCTACTGTTGTAGATGACGAGTTCATCACCCATGATGGGATACTCTCGCAGCCCGCAGGAACGGAGAGCCGTATGAGTGCGTTCATCGCCTCCGTGAGGATCATGGTTGTAATGGAGTCGGTATTGGACATACCGCCTCCGCGTGACCGGACAGGTGACTCTTCTCCATTCTTGTTACGCGCCGCGGGTGTATTGTCTGGTCATGTACGTCCGAAGGACCTGCGCGAAGAGGAGATATTGCTGGACGAAATTCGCCGATCAATACCTGCGTATTGGGCCCATACGTCGGCGACATTGGCAAGTGATGATGTGATCCGAGTCACGCAGGCCGTGCGTTTGCACTGCGCTGAGCAGTATGTCAGGATGTTGATCCATCGACATCGGTTCTCGAATTTCGTGGCGGAGAGGATGTCTAGTGCGTCAATAGAGGAGGATCCCGTGGATGTAGAAAAGGAAGAGATGAGTGCCGCGCAGTCGTGTGCGCTGCAGATTATCTCGTCGCACATGCAGGTAGCGGGGAAGGGGCTGATGACGTATTGTAAGTGTCCTAATTATGGATCTTATCTTGCCTTCGTTAATCATTCGTATCAGATGGTGTGCATGTGATTCATCAGCTCACGCAAGCTGGAAGAACGCTTATCACCATATTGATTAACTGCAAGAGCGAGAAACTCCAACGCTTGATTCAGCCTGCGCTTGAAGCGCTTCGATCGTGTGTTGGGTTGTTGAGACGATTCAGTGGGCGATACGTGTGTGGACAGAGGTCAGGGGATCTCATGGAAGAATTCTGTCGTTGTGAGTTCCTTGTTCCTGATGTCAGTAGATACCCTTAGCTGATGCATGTGACCAAGTGACACAAATTCCTCTAGAGCCTTCTCGCCCAGAAGGTCAGGAACAGTCGAGTTCGCGCCCCCCCTGGATAAGACCCATCCGTAAGAAGACGCCCAGCGTCGCTGCAAAGGGTGCAGGCAGTGATGGTGGGTCGCAACATAGCAGTCCCGAGGCTTTTTCGCCCTCCGAGTTCTTCGTCGACCCCACTCTTGGAGCCACGAGCCCGCAGACGATACCGCAGAGCGCCTTTTCGCCTGCGCCTGGACCCTCATCATCACGATATCCACGGCGGTTATCGCTTTCGGCACCTTTCATGGACCCAGGAAGCATGGACATGGACGCGTCTGCGGGGATGTATTTGTCGTCACCGGCAGATATGATGAATATGTTTGGGGACGGGTCGGTGGATGTTGCGACACTTTTCTCGGGTGCATCTGATTTTAATATGGGTCAACATCTTGGTGAACCACATGAACCGTTGTACGGGCACATGAATGGGAGCAATAATCTAATCGCGTCCCCTTGAAGCGGGTCGCATTGTCTTATATACGTACTGGAGCTGTATGATTTATTGCAGACTTTTCTATTACTGTGTTCTCATTACTGTTTCGCCGTATGACTCCAGGCTTTCGCAAGACATTGATACTATAGGGTTGCTTGTTTGATGGCTTGGGAAACTTGGAGGGTCAAACCGGTTAGAGTCCAAGTCTTCGCGGTCACGTGTCAATAACAGAACCGCGAAACAACATGATGAAATGATTACACTCAACTTGTTCCTTCAATAGCTGAAACCCGCTGTGGCCAACTCTACTAGCGATTCGGCAATCCGTGCCCCGGGAATGCGCAAACGTATACGGTTCATCCTTGCAGCGTTCAATCTCTTGTACTCCGCCACCGCCGAACCTATTTCGAGGAATTCCGGCTATTCTGTGCATGGTCCAAGGCAAATGCAGGGCGGTTTACACTTGCCCTTGAGCCGGAGGCTTATTCCTAAACGAGCCACGCTCAGTGCGGACACTGGCATAGCGGGACTTGGAGATTTCTTCGATGTGTGAGTCTACGCAGACAATACTCTTTTTCTTAATTGACGCTCCACCAGAACATACAGCGTCCTTATAGACATCGGCGGCACATCCCTGCCTGTCGTCCTAGGTGAGCCTTAGAATCTATAGCAAGAGCATTGCATCTGAGGCTGAGGAGCGCACAAGACACTGGTTCCTCGGATCTGTGGGTCCTGTCCAACATATGCCAGGGACCATGCTCCTCAGCAAACACGGCTCTTTACCCACCGAACACGTTCCATGATACGGGCCTGGATGCGACCATAGTGTACGGCGATTCGAAGACTGGCACGTATGCAAGAGGGGTTATTGGATACGATGCGGTGTCGTTGGCGGGTCTTACTTTGCAAGATCAGTATTTCGCGGCGATCAATGATACCAATACGTCTGTGGTTCAGACTAGGTGCTCTGGGATTTTTGGACTTGGGTTTCCTCTTAATAGGTGAGCGATTGTTGCGAGACTGGATAGGTGCTGTATTGATGGTTTGTGGAGTGTGATCTGGACCGATATGTTCTTGAACCAGCATCAGGTTTCGAGGCGACGAAGTCTGCGTCGTGATATGGTCTCGCGTATTGCTGCCATGCGGAGAAATTTTGCAAATCGCTGGTTTGACAAGTCTATCTTCGGAATTTCCTCGTCTCGACATACCGATCCTCCTTCTTACCGATCTATACCTCAGCAGAAACGTCAGACGACGACCTCGTCCGCTATCATGTCTTCTTTTGGTGTATCCGGTCCATTCATCCATCGTCTTGTTTCGCTCGGAGGGCTTGCCTTGCCCATGTTCACGATTGCACTGCAGCGAGATACGATCGAGATCGGGGGGAACGAAGGCATGCTTTCCGTAGGTGGACTGCCACCTGGAGTCCAAAACGAGAGCTTGACGTGGGTTCCTGTGCGTAAATATACGCTTCAACAAGATGGCTTGACACAAGATGCTTCTCTGGAGGTACGTTCCACTTTGAAGTGTTTGGATATCAAGCAGTTAATCCGCCAACCCAAGGCATATCCCATTGCTTGGGAGATCCCAATAGACGATGTCTTTCTTGACGGCGTGAAACTTCCGCGGTCACAGTTATCTTCTAGTAATATCTCACTGTCAGCGCTGATTGACACAGTTCGTCGTCCATAGTCCACTGACTCGTACCTGATTTACGGTTCTGACACTTCTTTGTAGGGCAATTCTTTGATTCGTGGTCCGCCTGATGTCATTTCGTATATCCAGAACATGCTAGGGGGACCTCACTTTGCTTGTTCATCTCCTCATACACTAGCATTCCAGATTGGTGGTCGCATGTTCCCCGTCGACCCAAGAGACTTCCAGGTGCGCTCGGGAAACGCACAGGTGTGTGGGGCGAATCTTGCACAGACCGATGTGCCTGTTCTCGGAGGGGGTGGATACCTGTATAGTTGGAGTCTAGGGGATCCGTTTCTGAAAGGGTGAGTGATCATCAGTTATGTATATGTCTGCAGTTGTGGGTATAGAGCGGACGGATCCATACGGAGTTCCTCGCGTATTCCAAGCGAGTTGTATCTGGAGCTCCGGCTCACCGTGATGACCCACCGAAAATATGGGGCGGAGACCCGTCTTTCGGTTTCTTACTCTTTTGGTTTTCTTTTAAGTTTGTTGTCCGAGGGCACTCATTTCTTACTAGCGTGCTCGCAGCGTTCTATTACGGCTCTTTCATGGGACTTTCGCAAGACCCTCCGCGGATTGGGTTCCTATCTACTGTTCCATCTGACGCCGGCCAGCGCTTAGAGGATGCTATTACAGCAGCATCTGCGGAACAGTATGATCTTCCTGGTTGGTTTTCGATACATTTCATCTTGGTAGACGGTCCTATAATTCTCTTATAGGAACGAAGATGTCGCCGCCATCTTCCCTTTCTTCTCCACTGAGCACCGGAATTGGAGGAGTCCCTCTTGCAATTCCTCCACTGAGCACTGGAACTGAGGAGATCCCTATAGCATCTCCTCTTCCGGGATCTGCTCAAGCTGGGCAGGCAAATGGTGCACGAGAGGGCATGCAAGTGGGCTCTGCTGCCAGTTTGTGGTGTTCGATTTTCACTTTAGTGCTGTGGACATTTTCAAGAATACTCGCATGAACGGTGTGTTTTTATCTGTATGAACTATTCGCATTTTCAAGTCTTTGGCATTTGTATCATGTACCTTGCATTCGATATATTGTAGCCTTATTTACCTGCATACGATTTGTCATTTCTTTTGCCTGATGTTGGATCCAGTGTCGCAGAAATGTTGACTGTCGACTGTTAATCTTAGCGCGTGGCAAACCTGTTTCATTTACTTTCTGCGCCTCTAATGAGCGCTCTCGTCAAGTCTGGTTTCAAAGAACTTGTATGTTTTTACGTACAAAGAGGTAAGTTTGTCACGAGTCGTGTAGCTTAGTCAGCAGGTAGAAGCAGGCTTGGTCTATACCGTACGTATACTGCTGGCATTTCCAATGGAATCGTGATGTTCATCTTGGCGTTAGGTGACAGCACATAACGTTAATCCCCTCAGGTGAGCACTGCCCAGCTAATGATTCTCTTCCTGGATTCCTGCTATTGGCCTACCTAGGTGGCACTAGAGCTCGCTTCATTAGTCAGACTGGCCACGAGTCACTCCTTGCTCTATATATGCCATTCGTGCAAGGCGCAGTTCGTACTCCTCTTGGACTAGTATCAACGTCAACGCTCGCCTGCAGCCGGCCGCATTGATACCCCTGAAATCGAATGCTTGAGCTTCTCGAAGAACTGTATGCAGCATCATCGCCAAGACTAGCTATAGTACTATTACTATTTGCATCACCCGCAGCAGTTTGAACTTTGAAGTTCTGGCATGGTACGTACATTCCGAGTATATTACGGAAATTCCTGGGAGATTCATGGGGAATGTGGCCCGTACGCGTATTTATGCATGGCCAGCCTTTCGAACGGACCGCTGAGGGACCGATCAACGTTAACGCCCGTTCGAATTCGTTCGTCATGTGGTTTTCTTGGATCTGTCAGTTTTGCTGAAAGATCCGGCAGGGTCGTGACCGAAGCGTTCTTGGTGTTACTCATACGATCTAGGCAGTTGGCTGAAGGAGAAGATGACCTCTGAGAGTGAGTGCCTCGATGCAGGGTTACGCTTACACTATGTACACGAGAGGACGACGGTTCACATGCACAGGGGATTGGCGTTGGCATGGGCACTGAGACACGGACACGAAAATCTGAATAATGGACAATCCATAGACCATAGGCGCAACATGGGATGATGGATCAAAATCGAAACGTTTGGACACGTAGATAATATGGAGCTCGTCATGCAGTGCCAGAATGCGTACTTAAGAACCCGTTTTGCTAATATTTCTTCTAGTTTGTATCCAACCTCCTCCGAGTCCCTCTGACAAACATGATCCGATCGACAGCGACCTCCGACCTCCACATAACGTTATAACGCGACTGATCAGCGAATTCTCGTCGTCACGTTAGCCACTTCACAATAACGACAACAATCTTCCCATCCCCGATGTCAAGACCCCATTTTATAACAACACAAGTCAAATTCCACAAAAACGTGTTAAGCGACTAAGGTAAAATACAAAATCACAGCACAGCGAAAAAAGCCATGCAACGATATAATCTAGCAAGCACAGAAAAATAAAAGATCAACAACTAATAGTGCTTCCACTCCGTGATATCTCCAGGACAGATCTATGCGTGGTATCGCACACATGGTTCCTCCAAGTAACACATCCAAAATCACATTCAGATCTTTTGGTCTGTCAAAAGGAATAGACCGTGATCAATTTTACAACGATCCGCGCTTCCAGTCGACAACGTTTTTCAGTTGCTCGAGGGTCAGGAAAATGAGGATTGTGGTAGGCTGAAGACGCGACCATGCGGGGAGCCAGCCTTTGAACATGAACATTGGGCCATCGGCCGCTAAAGAGGAACGGATCACTCCGATCGTTGACTTTTCAAGTGTTTCAGCGTCATGCATGGACAATTAATCGCAAAAAAACAAGACTCACGCTCGATCCGGGCCCAGAAGCGTTCATGATACGGCTCTTCAACACGTCTGCGGGTGAGCAGACGGTTGTTGCAACCGTTCCCTGAAAGAGAATTTGAGGTGAGGTTGCAAAAGATGAGAAGAAGTAGAACGTACTGCTGCAAAACTGGCTGTGAAATGACAAGCGATGTTGTCATCGAAGTACTTTGTCTTCAGGAGCTCAGCCTTGAAAAAGTCGTACCTAAATACACATTAGACATGGCATGATGATACGATGAGAAGGGCGACTTACGAAGCCAGTTGACTGGAGTTCATCAAGATGCTCCGGAAGACATTTGGGCCCACACCTCGCACAAGCGATGATGGGCCCTCCTCGCGGACCATCTGTAATCATGAGGTCAGCATCTCAGACTCGGGAAAAACACGACCGGACGTCAGGGATAATGCAAAACAGATTGAAAGTGGATGCGAAAAGGTAAACAGAAGAGAGAAATAGCACTATATGATCCTCTATTGACAATATGCATATTGCAGTTCCAAATTGGTTCCCGCCAACCTTCTCCGAGTGATCGGCAAGTTGATGACGTTGAAAGGCTAATGATGCATATAAATCCGTTAATCCAAGTGCCCATCCGAGATGTACACGTACAGATCAGAAGCGAAAAATTGACATCAGCAAGCGTGCGAGCGGGTGCAAGCTCGGCATAGCAACAATACCACAAAGAATGACGAAAATGGCGGGGGTAGGAGATAGAACGGCGCACGGGAGTATAAAAGATGAGCAAGCGAGGAAGAATACACTCTTTCGCGTTTCCATCCTTCGCTGCGTGGCCAGTTCAAATCCGTATGACCTTGTGCCGCCCCACGATAATAATGTCCTTGGGACAAAATCGATACTAGCCGAACACCGATGTCCAAGAGGACGAAACAAGAATCACGGAACCGCGCAGGGCACGTCTAAACCACCTAGGCACGACACTTACTCTGAATAATGCATCGAAGCAGTGCTTATAGTTAAACCGCTTTTCGGGTGGTTTTGCAAAGTCTCCTTGCAGACGGACCTGATTAATATGGCGCGATTTAAATCAGAGTGGGGCGGAGACGTTTCGGGCGAGAGCGGAAGTCATGGTTCGATGTCGGAATAGTCACGTAATAGAGGGCAAATGTGAGCACGAGGCAAGGTAGTAGAACATGACCACACACCATAACGACCTCTGATCAAGCCAAATCGCTGTTCAGCGCACGAGGTCACAACATATGTCGTCGAGACTTACCGCCAGGATTACCCACGACACCCGCGATGGAGCCAGCTTACTCGGGTCTCAATAATGACGATCGTACGACACAAGATTTCGTACTCACCCATGACACCTGCTGTGGCGAGGACCCATGCAGGGCTTTGGGGTGTCGCTCCCAAAAGCTTCTTGCTCTCATCATACGCCCAAAAGCGACACAAGCTGTAGCTCATCTGGCGCATCCATGTTCCAGTGATACCGTCGAAGAGTCCCCGGACGCCGGCAGTGCGGACGGTCTTCTTTATGGATTCTATCATGCGCTTGTCACCCGACGCCTGAAGGCGGACCTTGGTAAGGTCGAGAGGGTGGGTGATAGAAGCAGCAATTGTTGCTGCAAGACCACCGAGGTAGAAGGGGTAGGGTTGCTTCTTGGGCTTCGAGGCCACGAGAGGTGGCGAAGGAGATGCTACAGCTTGTGCGGACATGGTGGTTTGTGAAAGAGAATATTGGATTCGACTGGAGTGAACCGGGCGTAGTAGCTAGTTCTTCCGATTTGAAGGACTATCAATAGGGGAATATTGGACATACTCACGCTGACTAAGCTTTAATACTCATGTGATCGCCGGGTATTAACGCCTGCTCTTTCTTTAACTTGATCATCTGGACCTTCAAGTGCTCTACAATGAGCCTCATAGTCTACTTATCGTAGGTGTTCTGTTGTTCTTACGGAATCCCGCAAGACTAGGCCTATAGTTCAGAATCAACGTTCAATTGCGATAGACAGGCATTTGCCACATTGCAAGTCGTGTGATTGTTATTCCCCTTCTATACCCTCCCGTCATTTCCCGGCTCATATTCGACTATTATTTCGGCTCTCCGCATTTTCCTCCTTCGTCTTTTGGCCACAATGAATAGCATATAATCCTTTCCTATGCTACCTTTCATCCTCTCTTCCTTGCACCCCATCTATTCAGATGACCTTTCCCGTCTTGAACCTTCAATCTTCATTTTTTCTCATAAATCCTCTAGCTAGCTAGCTCTATGAATTTGAACCGTGGGTTCGCAAAACGGCGCGCGACGAGGTACCAAAGCTCACGCACACTCTTGCGTGTACGGCGCACTTGAAAATTTTATCGCGGCCGACGGTGCGTGCGATCCCTGGTGCACATCGCGGAAGGCTTTATTGTCGTTCGGTATGTTTTGCAAGTAGTATGAGACAATTTAATCGATCGCATTGACCGATATCACCTGACCGTCAATCTTGGACGTGTCGGTGTGAAATCTACATTCTCAACAACTTGAACTTTGTTCCCTGTGCTTGTCCTTGGCATCCTTTTGAGGAATGGATTTCGTTCCAGGTTTTTTTCAAGGCACTTTACGACTCGCGCGTTGTGGATGATCATTCTCCTTATTCTGAGCAAACCGTTGCTCTGCAAGGGTGCTCGGAATGACGTGAATGGTGCATCATCTGGTGTTTGTCCCATATTGTTCAGACCAAGTGTTGCATTGAATTTGTTATTATGAGCAGAACACACCAATGAATCATTCATATCATTCATCCACGCTCCAACGGTTCCGGTCGATCCTGAGAAGAAGAAAATATCTCCCATCAATGTTGAGCACTTTTCATTCATATTGACCCCGCTGTCTGATGAGGCACTCACATATTTACAGCGCCGATTCTCAGTGCACATACATACCTAACTACAATATCGGTACTTGACACAACCTACCTCATCCCTGTCAGCGCAGGTTTATGACTGCGAAATATTAATAACGTCCCACGCAAATAATCGATCGGCGTTAATGGCTCGAACTCTTTACTGCTTCCCCACCGCAATAACACACGTTCGGGCGCCATCTTTGATAGGGGAAGCCTATCCGAAACTCGCTTACACAAACGACCATACTTGAATGCTATAACCACACCGAGGAGCTCCCACAGTTCCAACAAAGTTTGTCTCATCTTTTAGCCGCACCTTGTTCTAATGTCGGCTATTGTTTCAAGACGGAGAGGTCATGAGAATAAAACAAGCCTGGAAGCAGCATCAATATTTATCAAGGCGGGTCGTGTTAAAACCGGAAGGTGTCACGCGCGGTTTGTTTCCCTCAGAAGTAATCAAAGTTCGCCATCTTTGACACACGCTTCGTTCTTTGTTCACAGTAGATGAAAAACTAAAACTGAGAGCGCCGACGAGTCTTTGTTGGGAGCCGCAATGAACAGGCAAGAATGACTTTGCCGCATATGCGACTAAACTGGTGACCAGTCCATCTAACCCAATTAGACGGGCTGGTCACCAGTCTAATATGCGACACTCAGCGTTGCAGAATCATGTATTTGTTATTTGTGGCGTCTTCTAATTCATTGTTGCCTGAATGTATCGATGAGCGCAGTACTAGTCTCGGTACCCAGGCCCGTTCATCCATGGCATGACGTCGACGTCGACTAGAACCAGTCCAATTACTCCCTTATCTCCTCTTCCAAACCAAGGAGCATACGAGATAGGTTAAGATATGTTCCTGAGTCAAACCTCCGGCATCAATGTACTGCAGCCACAAAGGGGCAGGGAAAACCCACCTCCTGTTTTGCGTCCAATTAGCTGAGGTCACTAATCAAAAATTGACATGCTGTTTTAGGCGTGTCAATAACCCCTGTTAATCTGGTTAAGCGCCAGGCCCAGAAGGTTTTTTGTCAAATAACATATCTGGTATCGTCGAACCAGCCTTAACCGTTTAATGTCCTGGAAGTGGTACGAGAATAACTTGAGAAGGTCATCCTACATGGGTCTACTTACGTGGCAAAGCTCGCTTCAGGACTTTTTCGAACGCTGCAAGCTCACTAGTAAGAGATGCGACAGGGGATTCCCACTAGACTAGCAAGTACTCAGGATGTCCTACCTACACAGAGTACCAATCTTCCAATAGACAAAAATGGACACAAAAACAAGCTTAATAGCACTACCACCGACTCGTTCATGAGGCGGACGATACACGTTAAACCCCTACGGTCCGTGCCAGCATTGCACCGGTACCGTAAACCCTTTGATGGAGTTACGTAAAACAACATATACATATATCCAAGGCACGAACTTCGACCTCTGGGCAATCCAATGATATCTATGACGCCAAGAGATACGACGTGGACTCGAGTGGCGAGGGCCCGAGGGAGACCACAAACGCCAATCGAATCACACCGCGACACGTCGACAGCAACCTGCCCGGGGTTTTGCATGAAGAAGTTGAAGGCGAATTTTATTTGCAAAGCAATTCCGAAAGGAAAGTCCGGATCTGCATGTTTTTGGCGGGAAAGCGATCGAGAAGATCTAGCTACTGCGAATAGTAATTGATGTCAAACCCAAGTCAGATTAGTATTATTCCTTGTTCGACACTGATCCACCTCGCCAAAATCAATTCGAGCACTTCAACTTCGTCAATGCTCTGAACTTCTCCAGTCCTTTTCGACTCGTCGGAAGTCGCACTTTAGCGGCAATGTCGTCGAGCGAGATACTCTGGACCTACAAGAAGGACATTTGCACCATGGGGTTTGGTTGAGAACGGATACGCCCACGCGAAGGATCTTTCAGAATCCTGTGCAATCCCGTCGAGCAGATGGCGAGATAACACGTCACGGGATGATATATCACACAACGGTTACATATGGATTACATCGACGAACTCGTGGAAAAACTCATCATATCATCACCAACACGGAAGGGAATATTCATATTAGCATCAATACGAGGCTAATTTCATGATTTAAGCTTGACTCCCGAAGTTCAGGATGATACGACATACCGGAGCAGCTTGGCATTTGCTAGGTTACATGTATATATGGCTCATTACTCAAGCGGTAATCCATATATCCATCCAGGTTTGAAGCTTGGCGTCTCTTGATGAGAATGGCGGCGGCGGTAGAAATTTCGGAAACAAGTTGAATCAGGTGAAGAATAGCAAATATTTGGATCAGTGGGTGTTGCCTGTCTTGTATTTTTTATGACAAACATGGGTCCTGCTTGGCACAGGGGGATGGTTGCATTTGTACAGCCCTTAATAAGACGGTTCGTGCACGGCCATGGATTGGAGTGCCTGCCAGTGATGAATTATCAGTGTTGGTACAAAACTCGTTCCAGATGCTCGAAATCGTCATCGATCGCTCAGTGAAAAGAGGGGCCGTCTTCCGTGGCCAGCTGCACCACCTTGCATCAGGGAGTCGACGATCATCAATCAGTCCTCGTGCTCTATCGTCGTCATATCTAAATCATATCTCGACGAGTCTTGGATGCCCTGAAACGATTCTGCTGGCCCCCTGACGCGCGTCTTTCTCTCTAAGGAGCGCTGACATCTGACAGCGGCCGCCGGAGTCCGAATTACAGCGGCACAGTTGCAGCAACCGACCCGGAGACTAAGGGATTAAGGGAGAGAGTTGAGACTAACTCCCGAATACAATTGATTCAAATGCCATACATGTCAAACTTGTACGACTCAGGCACGCACTTGACCACTCTAAAAATGTATGCCAGTCGATATTCCGGCTTTACTGAAATCCGACCGCTGGTGTCCAGAAAAAAACTGGATAAAGCAAACAGCAATTTCTGTGAGACATGCGAGAGGATTGGACAACGAAAAATATCTACCATTCTACCGGTATTTGCAGGTGTCGCTCCTCCGATAGACTTTACAATTGCTAGGGAGTAAAGAAACGTAAAGAATAGGAAAATCATGCAAAACATATAATCACCTTGCAACCCACTGGTTATCGCACCTGAGAATGGTCGGCTAGGACGGACAGGACACGGGTTTTCCTTGCCAATTTGCACAGAAGAAAAGAAAGAGCCAAGGATGAAAGGGTTGGAATGAACAGATAAATCGATCGGCATACGAACGTGAATCATCAAATCGGATTACTGAGCCGGTGGCGCAGAGCTAGCCCTTTTCGCTGTTGTTTAACTTGTTATAACTCCTGACGTACATGTGTATGAACGTGGATATCTTCTTCGAAATTGGGTCACTGCGTCGGTAGCGAAATGCGAACCCCTTTAGTATGACGTGTGTATGCTGTACACGTCCTGCAAGCTCCGAGCTGAACTCCGATGTGAGGTCGGTCAATGACAATTCCGATCCGGAGACTGATAGCAAATCGAAATCATGTGCTTTGCTGCAGTATGTGACATCATTAGCGAGGGTGCACCAAAGCATCGACTATCACGGGTTCTGCTCCTGTCACCTGTCGATTTATTCTAGCAATATTAGAACTAACTGTCTTTGGACGTGATCTCGAGCCCAGTCCTGGTAGAAAGTCTCGGCCAAAAATTGAAGTCCAGCGGATATTTCTAGGCTTCCTGGTCTGGAAACATCACAAGCTCCTTGTACATCGCAATACAAGTTCATAACGGTCTTGACGGATGTAAAGATGACGATGGGGCGGATAACGCGACGACAGAACCTGATGGAATGGAAGAGTCACTTTGGTTTCAATTGGAAGATAAAGAACCCCTAGCAGACGCCACACAACTCAGCGCTCAGCCCTATATGTGATACCGTCGTGGAATTATAACGTGAACGACGTGCAAAAAGGATTAGGCACATTGATGTTCGTGCGCGTGAACGTTGGATTAAAGCTTAGATGCTTATGCATGCGCGGTCAGGTCACCAGTTCTATTTTCGACACGTTGAGACGTCGGCTCTAGTGGCAGCCCCTGCCCGAGTACAAAAGGTCCTGCAACCCATGAGAGAATCGCAAGAAAACATTATTTTTGCTACACACCAGGTAACGAAAATGACGTCCACACAATCCAACTCCAAAGGTGTCGCAGTCGTCACTGGATCCGCGCAAGGAATTGGACGCAGTATCGCAGTACGCCTTGCAGGAGATGGCTATGATGTCGTGATCAACGATTTGGAGAGCAACAAGGAGAATTTGGAGGAAGTCAAGAAGGAAATCGCTGCCAGTTTCCCAGAACGCAGAGTGCTGACTGTCTTTGGGAATGTCAGCGTTGAGGAGGATGTTAAAGGCCTGGTTGAGAGTACAGTTAAAGAGTTTGGGAGCCTGAATGTTGTGAGTTGTTTACGACCAGTGGTTCAATCGCCCTGCCAAGCTGATCTTATCCGGTCATAGTTCGTTGCGAACGCAGGCATTTGCAAATCAAAACCACTCTTGGAAAGTAAGTTACAGTCGTCTTACCGCCGGAATTTACTGAAATTCTGCCGCAGCTAGGGCGTGACACGGGTAGGGTTTGCCCGGGTACCCGCCCGGGCAAACACCTGCGGGTCAGTCGTGGGTCGGGTGGTACGGGTCATGGGTACCCGTTTTGGTTCACCCGCGCGGGTACGGGTAGAGGTCCTGCAAAACTTGCCTACCCGTGGGTACCCACGGGTACCCATAGGTATATTTGTGGCAGTGCTACACCAACCATAATCCATCGTTATCGATGGATTATCGATGGATTATCTTTATAAAAATCTATGCGATGTCTACTACAGTGTCTCTGATTTATTACGATAGCGCTAAGTGGTTATGGTTACAATCATTACATGGATAGCGCAACTCATAAGTCAAGACTTCCGAACGGATGTTGCAAGTTGTGACCCTCACTGTCCTCATGTCACCGGGCACCTCTCCCAGTACACCAATGAGTGATTTCGAACTTAATGCGTCACCAGCCCCAAGCGCACGGTGGTAGCTACTCCTGTGTTAGAGTCTCCCACCAAAAAACGACGAACAAAAGCTGATGTCACGGACCTTGATGTCTAAGGGAGGAGGTCATAGCTGCAGGGGGTGTTCTTCAGTACTGGGAGAATGCTCGTGCCACACGTCCACGACTTGCACAAATGGCACTGGATTTTTTGTCTGCTCCAGGTATGTTCCTTGCTTGTTGATTGATGAAGTCTGACGTAGACCAATTAGCTTCCTCGGTTGATGCAGAGCGGGCTTTTTCAGGCGGCCGTCTTCAGGTGAATCACCTCCAGCATGATGTTAGTTTGCAAACCTTCAGAGCTCAGATGGCTGTTGGATCGTGGTACAACACTCCTCTCATGAATGATCTTCGTACTGTTACATCAATCATGCGCACAAAGATGGAAAAGGGCAAAGGCAAGGCTTCAGGAAAGGAAGGGGGCAATGAGGTTGTTAAAGCATCATACATAGTACTTTTTCGCTGCTCAGCACATGTACATACCGCTATTGCAAAATATGTCTACTCACCCGCGGGTGACCCGTACCACCTGTGGGTTGGTCCGCGGGTTGACCCGCACCCACGATGCTCTAACCCGGGCGGGTACGGGTAGGCCTCTGAAAATCTTGGTACCCGCGGGTTGGGTGCGGGTATGACCCGGGTCGACCCATGTCACGCCCTAGCCGCAGCAACATCCGATGACTTTGAGTCTGTGCTTTCAGTCAACGTCAAGGGTACCTTCTACAGCTATAAATATGCGGCGCAACAGATGGTAGCTCAAGGTGGGGGTGGGCGAATTATCGGTGCAAGCTCCCTCGCGGGAAAGAAAGGCAAGTCTATATACGCGGCTGTTCCTTCTTGTATGGTGACGTATCTCTTTAGGGCATGCTTCACTCAGTGCTTACTGCGCATCCAAGTTTGCTATCCGAGGGTTGACCCAATCCGCAGGTAAAGTGCACTTAGTCTCGCAAGTACCCGAACTTAATAACGTTCACCGTAAGCCATTGAACTGGGTCGTAACGGAATTACAGTGAACGCGTATGCGCCAGGAACAATTCAAACAGCCATGCGTAAGTTTTGAGATTTGTGTATACGGTGGTAACTTTTAAAATTTTATCCCGTGTAGTCGTTGGGTTGGCTGGATCAACTGAATACAATGACGTTTACGATGAGGTAAAACACTCTCCGCCCATGATAATGAGACGCTAGTTTTGACAAATTTTCTCCAGTTCAAACGGTTGTCATCAGTAGGTGACCTCGGAACTACCCAGGACGTTTCGAGCTTGGTTTCATTTCTGGTTACCCCGGAAGCGCGTTTCATCACAGGTGTGTATATCATACATGGCCGAGGTTTCATAAGCTGATGGGTGTAACACGTTACTGCGCAGGCCAAACAGTAAGCATGTTCTCACTCATACCCAGGGACGGAGTCTAATGTGATTCACGGACAGATAACGATCGACGGCGGTATTTTCTTTGATTGATACTTACAACAAGATTTTTCTCACCCGTACCCACCGGGGACGAGATGGTATCTTTCTTGATCGAAGGACGTGTTCGCGCCCAGTTTTGTAATCATGGTATATTGCCGATCCGTTATAATGCCATTGATCGGGTTCATTACGTAAAGTATAATCCTTGAGGCAAGGCGCTCAATGAGCCTAAACAACACATCCTCCGTTAATATCTCACTTCAAATATTACTAATGGTTACTTCAGACGACCATCGTGGTGTCATGATCAGACTGTGCCAAACTTGTGGATACTTGCTGAGTGACTTCGCCGACTAGTACGCCATGTACCGACTCGAAAAGTCCTAGTCCATTGTTACAAACAGATGAGTCTAATTCACAATGCACATCAAGGACCTTTCTGACCCCGTCCGCCATCATAGCCGTGATTGGTAATCTAGAGCCCGCAGTTCGGGTACCGCAAATCCAAGACGGAGGCTGTAGGTCGTTGTACTAGATCAAATCTCGGAGACTCCGCCTCGAAAATCTTCCTTGTTCTTACATCCAATAGAGACAGCACACGACAAATGATGTGAAATCATTCAATATGGATATAGAGTTACCCTACCAGGTTAGTCAGAATGACGGCACGCTGATTTATGCTGACGAGGCTGCGGACACACAGTTATGTCGTTTGGTAACTCTTTAAGCATTAGTACCTCGCAATCATATCTTTGCTCGATAAGTTTTTGATGGTTACCCTTTATATTAATCTCCTCAACTCCCGCAGTTCACTCACCCGATTTTCTTCCTTAGTCAATCTTCCGGATACTGAACTATGATTCCCTCGCAAACCCACATTATATTCAAATTTGCAAAGTCGCACACCGCCAGTATGTTCCTCTTATTTAATCCCCTCCTCTCTCAACCTTCATCTGGTCGAAATCCACATTTCCTCCACAACTTGAGATGGCTGATGACTTTTCTGACGCTGACTTAACCTTGCTCATTAATCAAAACTCCGAGTACCCTGATCAAGTGTGGTATACTATCGCCGCCTTTCTCTCCGTGGTTGGCTTCTTCCAGTGGGGTCTATTCCTTCACTCCAAGTTCGCCAGGCGGGAACGCCATGAGTTCGACGAAGAAACGGCTATCACCAACGGCGTTCATCAGAAATTTTCTCTTCGTCGGATTCCGCTCGCGATCATAAATTTCTATCGCGTTGTTGCCTTCCGATGGACCCTAGAAATAGGCCAATCTTATACCCTCAATATGGCCGAAGTTTGTGTCACTATGGCGTACATCGCCCTTTTGTTGATCTATGCCTTCATCAACAGTAAGCTCATAGGATTCTGTATGATCATACTTGCACCGCATTAATCACTAAATCACACAGCAACCTCAATCGAGGGTCAGAAGCTTGATATCATCTTCTGGTGCAACCGCATAGGTATTCTGGCGTCCAGTCAATTTCCCATCGTCACAGCTCTTGGCACCAAGAACAATATCGTGTCTTGTAGGTAGAAAACCTGTGAATCCGATCTACCGCTGACTTTTTTGCATCAGTGATCACAGGCATCAGCTACGATAGGGTATGGCCCTTAATAATCACTCTCCACGGAGTACTTACTCACGGATATGAAGCTCAATTATATTCACCGAATGATGGCTAGGACATGCTTCATGCTACTTTGGGTACACGCCGCGGGTGAAATAGTATCTACTCCCGAGTACGTATATTCTTTCTCGTGCTTGCAATTTTCTAACCGAGTTGATCGAAAGCTTCCAAGATTCTTTGAGCGAGGCATGGCTTCGCGCCGGTATTACTGCCATGGTTGCTTTCTCTATTCTGATCATAGTATCACTGCGCCCCGTTCGCACCCAAGCTTACGAGCTCTTCTTCTACATTCACTTCCTTGGCGTTGGGTGGGTTTAGGATTTCTATGTCCTTGCGATCTTTTTTTGACCGACAGAGCCCAGTATATTCCTGGTGGGAGGATATTTCCACACCAGTGGCGCTCAGTAAGTGCACATTAATACAGATAGCTTCATCTTTGACTGGCGTTGATTAGTGGGTCGTACTGGATTTGGCCCTCGTTTGTGATCTGGGCTTCCGATCGCTTCATCCGCATGGTTCGATTTGTTGTATTCAATCACTCTTACTTTGGCTTCAAGTCTGGAACTGGGACAATGGATGCAGCGACAGAATTGCTTTCTGAAGATCTCATTCGATTGCGCCTACGTCGACCTTCGCATTTCCATTGGTCCCCAGGACAATCGGCGTATCTAACCATGCCCTCAGTTTCGACGCTGCCATTCGAAGCGCATCCTTTTACTATTGCGAGTTTCGATTCTAGTTTACTGTCAACTGCATCAGCGGAGGATCAATCCAGCGGTGAGGTTCTGGGATCAAGCGCTCCATTCTGGAAGGAGCTAGTATTTTTTGTCAACGTGCAAGGAGGGTTTACGAAAAAGCTCAAGGAGGTAGCTGCCAAAAAGGGAACTGTCAAGGTTTTTGTAGATGGTCCTTATGGCCCATCTCCCGACCTCGGTTCTTATGATACCTCTGTATTGGTGGCAGGTGAGTTGCGCATTGTCCTGTAATCACACAGTACTGATCGAATTCAGGCGGGTCTGGTGTTTCATATACCCTCCCAGTCTTCCTCAATATTATCGAGTATGTGCGTTCATCTAATTTTTGTTATTGATGTTAATTTTCTTGTTATAGGCGTGTACGCAAGGGGAAAAGCTCTTGCACGCGCGTGGTATTCATTTGGTCAATTCGCGGGGCTGGTACGTGAATTCATAACAATCCGCAGCTTCTTCTATCAAGAAAACTAAGTAACGTCATACATTGCAGATTATATCCAATGGATTGAAGAAGCACTTATCAAGGCTGTTCAACTTGCTCCGCCGTCTTTGACGGTCTCCATTCGCATCTTTATCACCGCTCCTTCATCCACGATGCAACCCAACCCATCCAGGGAGGACGATTCCAGCATCTCAAGTTCAACTGAGAAAAAAGGCAGTCCCGGACACACGATAATCAGGAAAGATTCCTTATCTCTGTCGTTCATGTCTCTACGCGGCGTTAAGATGGAAAATCGAAGACCGAATCTAGACGCACTGCTTAGGGAAGAAGTTGATGCGACTTCGGGGAGGATGTCGGTGAGCGGTAAGTACTAATTACGCCGGCTTCGAAGAACGTGCAACTTACAGTATGTGTGACATTAGTTTGCGGATCACAGGGTATAGCACGCTCGGTTCGTCATGCGCTTCGCTTCCCGGTCTCCGGGCCTTCCAGTATACTCAGTGGTGGACCGAGTGTGACACTGCATGTTGAATCGTTCGGATATGCCTGATAGTCCCCCTGTTCTTGAACTTCTTTTGTACTTTACGCATGGCCTATGTTTGCTTTGTGACGAGGGCCGGTTCCTTACGATTTGTTACTGTACATTGTAGAGACTCGTTAGCTCTGAAAAAGTTAAATACTGTATCGTTTAGACTTTAGGTTCGTCACGACGTAGATAGCTTGACGAACCGAACAGTCACAGCTGTTTTTGGGTCAACGAACCTAATTTTGTGACATAACGTATGATATGTTTTTTTTATAGAACATTCATCTAACCACTTTTTTTCCTGCTTGTTGTCATTTTTCTAGAGTACATATATTATTCTACTGAACACGTATGAATCTCCGAGTCGTGAACCTATTGTAAGCTTGTCACAGCTATCCTCGAGAGACGAACCCGTCACAACACCATTACATTAGGTATCAATATATCGAAATAATACAGTAGTAAAAACTTCTGACTTGGTCCAATCACACTAAGATCGATACCAACACATTTGATAGCACTGGCCAATACTAATGGGGAGCCCGGAGGATCGAATTCGAAGTGCCCGATCTACGGTATCAAAGGAACTTTTCAAGAAGTTCCAAAGATCATGCATATGGCCATATGCATGGTCACCATCATGCACGCTCGGAGACAGCCTTGGCAAGGGCACAGGGCACATGGACGAAAACTTAGAAGACCAAGTAGCCATATGCATCGCTGCTATTACCTCCCACAGGATACTATCCCTGAATCCATGTCGGCCTTGCTGTAGACACGTGGTGTCTGACTTGGTAATACCACTTTCGGCGCTTATTCCAGGAGTGAAGTTCGTCATGTCGCCGTAGTGGCTGATTCCATTTCTCGTCTCGTCATTTCTCTTCTCGCATTAATCTTGTACTGATTGGCGACTTGCACATATGCATGAATGCGACGAATCATTCATTGGCTTGATGCGGCTGCGGTGATATGATATATCATAAATCTTATGATTCAGCCTGAGGGACGGAATTCGATTCTCGAAGCAGCTTTTGCTTTTCATCATTAATATTGGCTGGTGACCCTTTCGCTACATTCGATTACACGACTTCTCCTGACCACCCACTATCAGTTGGTTGGTTCCGTCTACGGGTTGTCACGCACAAGTACTAGTATGGCCACCACCATGCGGAACGCGGGGCTCTACATGTGGGCTGGGCCATATACGGTGAGATTATTGTCATCGATACGGGAACCTACTATCATCGAGCGATGTCAGGACACTACTTACTTTACTGTTTCACGCATTCTCATGAAATACCACTGCTAACATCAGATTCTTCCCGTGTTTGCGCACTTTGTACGACTACGCGAGCTGGTACATGTGGGGCTGATTCTGATTCACAGTTCGCGACGCTACGGTTGGCTACTATCGTTCTCGCCCACAAAAAATCCACTGGCCTATGCCACGAGAAGTATTGTCAATTAGTCTCAAACCATTTCCGACTCCCATGATTAGTGGGGGAGAGTTCTGTCTGCAGAAAACCTAATGGATTTGAGATCTGTTCCATCAGAAAAGGAGAAGACTCAGATCATGCAGGTTCGAAACCCGCTGACGATGGTCTTTTTCTACGATCGCATCCTGTGCACGAGTAGGCGGAGAGGTCTTCGAATGTCAACCACATGACTTTTGGCCACGTTATGAATAGATTCGAAATTGTGCTTCCTGGGTAGTGCAGGTTTGATTGCGTGTATCTTCACATACTCGGCACATGTGGTGATGTCTACTTTAATGTAAAAGTTAGGAAAGGACAGAGAGCTGGAAGCAGACGAACTTGTTGTTTGTCCAATGCGTGAAAGACTCGGACGCGGGAACCACCTTGTGAGTATTGAGAATCGCAATGCAGCCCATTTCTGGAACATGTTCAATGGAGAAGGCTTCAAGCGGGTCTGCAACGTTGCCGGCGTGGCGAGTGGCGGTGGCAGCGCAGTTATTGCGTCCAGGTGGAGAACGTGAATCGAACTGTCGAAGGATGGTGAGATGTGTACTAGTAGTGTACAATATGCAACTCTCGCGGGTTGGCTCTTGAAGGAGATTTTCGGTTGGCCGGACGACGTTACCGTCCTAGACTGGGTCGGATTTCAATATCTGTCTCCCAGCTGATACTACTTCGTACAAAGCTGCACCATACACGATGCAGACATCTATCTTCAAGCTGCGAAATGCTACGACAATGGAGTTAGCTTCAAAACTGTATACCCTGCTTTACAGCCTCGTTTCGCAAACTGCAGATTGCAACCGCCTTGCATCGCTTTTCCTGTCACAAAAGTCAGAGAAGGCACAGTTAACATGGAGAGAAATGTTTCACGTTGACTCGATTCTCGCCAGCACAGCCCACCACGCAGACATTCAGATTATTGCTCATCCGTCCATGGAGTCGTCATGATCTCGGACTGTCTGATTTCTCGGACGATGCGCAGAGCGTGCTGGAGTCCACACTCTCATCACCATTAGATTCGTTCGACAAGTCCAAGTCTGCCGGAGAAAATGAGATAGATGAGATGAACAATCGTTCGCCTCGGACAACCTCTTGGCGCATTTTGGCAGCGCAGCAGCATGGTTAGGAATACAAGTGGATTGCGATAGCTTGGTACGCTTTAAAGACATGATTCCGACTGAGAACATGATGGTAGGACACTTGAGATACTGTAGTTGTACGCTTTTTGACGAACGGAAGGTGGTCAGTAGCATTTGAAGTTGATAAACTGCGTACTAATGATAGCCCAACTCATGCAGTGGGTGCTTACCCGAACTTTTGTTAGCTTTGTGCCAAGTACTTTCCTTCGAAGTTCCATCATCATTATTACCAGGAGCCTCGCAGTTATGTTGCAGTGCTGGGTATGTCATGAAGGTTGAACTCGACTGTATAAAGCTTACTAAGTGGCGAGTAGCCGTTCCGTTGAATATCTCCTTCTTTACCTAACTCGAGAGTCATCGATATCGTTTTACCTCGTTTTACTCATTTACAATGGTCACGACGTCGAGTGTAAGACGTATGTGTGGATTAATATGATCCCGCAAGGTAGTGCTCGTGCTACTACAAACACTGTTAATTTAACCTGGGACCAAATTTAGCACGCTGATTGCACCTGCTATAAACGCCAAAACTTCGCTGGAGCCATCCATCGCACCTCGGACTTCCATACGGAAGGCTCCATCTTCCTCGACGGCCATAGCAGGCACGTCACATTATTAGCCTACTTGGAAAGCTCTCAAGTTTCCATATTCAACTCTGAAATTTGCCTTCATCCTGTATATCACCGCTTACCTGCTGTCTCCAGTTGTGCCCGATGTATCATGGCATGTGGATCACTTTCATCGCCGTATGTCATTGCACGGGTCTTGGATGACTGGCATTTATGTAAGCTAGGGCTCCTCTCTCCTTGTTCGCCCGGCCTGTATTACCCTGTTCCTCTGTGGGTCTTTTCACTCTGTGGTCTTTTCACTCTGTAGCATGTTTGACATTGTTACTCATTGGTTTTTTTGCGTAGGCGCTTTGGCATGGGCAATATGCCAATGGATGTTGCCACAGACCAGAACCGAGGGCCACAACTTGCCACAGGGACAATCGTATATAAAGCCATCGAATTTATGGAAACTACTATCACCCTCTTCTTCACCAATGCCCTCACCAATACTTGCTGACTACTTACAAAGACGTGAGAAGCTTATCGCAGAGGACCGCGCGTTGCGGATAGACCGTGTTCGAGCGAATTACACCGCAACTGAATTGAAAGCAGATGAAGTTGTGCGCTCCATCCGTGCTAGAGAAGCTGTCACTGTTTGGGGGATTAATCACGAGCATGTCCCTCATCCATTTCCGGGAATGGAGTTCTTGAATGGTATGATTCTCGGCTCGTGCTTAATACTTCCTCTTACCTCCACGTACAGCCAAAGACATCATTTTACACACGGATCTCTACAGTAAAATAGTCTCCAAAGTAAGCATAGTAAATCACCGTGTTTCCTACCACCGATCATCGCCACTGCAATTTCCCTGTAGATGCCGAAGGGTGGGCTTTTGCATGTGCACCAGAATGCTTCTGTCGAGGCAAGAACACTTCTTGATCTGGCGCTGGGTCATCCAGCAATACATATCCGTGTCCCGGGTCCACTAGACGTGGCTTCTCTCGAAACTGTGCTACCCACAATCCAGCCTATCCCTGAGGAACAGTATCCTGCCGCCGATGCAATTGGTATCACGGATGTTCTGTATGCCGGCGGCTGGGTTCCTATCAAGAGGGCGCGAGAGCTGTTCGATCCTGCACTAGGTGGCCCTGCTGGATTTGACAAGTGGGTACTCAGCGCCTTTATGATCAATCCCAGTGATGCGTATAATACGTACAATACACCGATGAAAGTGAGTCTCATATTGACATGTAACCTGCTGAACACGTCCTTAATGTGAGACTTGCAGATTTGGCTGAAGTTTGGGAGTACCTTTGGTGTGACTGATGTGAGCCTGTGGCGTGCTAGAAATCAAGATGTGCGCATGTACTGATGAAACTCAGCCCATCATCCGTTTCGTGCCGATTCAAAAGGAATACTTGCGGATGTTCATTCGCTCGTCAATGGATGATGGTATCTCGTATATCGAGGTACGGACTAGTTTCTTCAAGAAGTGAGTCAGAAAGACAAGTTCATGATTGATATACCTGACATTTCGTTAGATATATACTTGCAGAGGACGCAAAGACCAAACTTGAATTACGTGAACTACTCTTGATATTCCATGAGGTTACAAACGAAATAAAAGCGGAAATGAAGGCAAAAGGTCGGGAAGGCGATTTCGCTGGGCTGAAGGTTAGCTAGGTTTCGGTTGAACCTATTCAAGTTCAGACTGATCTTTTTCCTAGATTATCTATAACACCCTGAGAATTGTCTCCCCCGAGGAATTGGAATCAGAACTAGAACAGTGCAGCAGATTCAAGCAGGAATTCCCGGACCTCATTGCTGGCAAGTCCCGCGGTCCAAGCCAACAAATTTACATAATAGTTCTATCTCCTAGGATTTGATCTCGTGGGCCACGAAGATGGGGCGGAGTGCAAACCACTTATCGATTACGCAGAGCCACTTCTGCGTTTTGCCGAGCAGCATCCGGATATCCCGTTCATCTTTCATGCCGGTGAAACTCTAGGTGATGGCACTGCAGCGGACATGAACCTGTATGATGCGATTCTTCTTGGAACAAAGCGTATCGGACACGGGTTAGGTGCATTGTATGGCATAAAGCGCTCGCTAACTCATTGCATAGTTTTTCACTGGCTAAGCATCCCAAATTGATGCAAATTTGTCGAGAGAAGAAAATAGCAATCGAAGTCTGCCCTATATCGTGAGTGACTCGTGCGAATAGATACCTCCCGTTGATTTTGATCTTTCAACAGAAATGAAGTGCTAGTAGGTCTTTCTGTATACTGCCTCAGAGCCTCATGTTGACTCCAAATAATAGCGTCTTACGTCATCGATGCCTATGCACCCCCTCCCGATAATCATGAACCAAGGCATTCCGGTGGTGCTGTCTTCCGACGATCCCGCGATGTTTAATAGTATGGGGTTGTCCTTTGATTTTTTCCAGGTGACCTCTTCCTGATTTGTCCCTTACTAGAACCAGACTCATCACTTACATACAGGTACTAGTAGCAAGTGAAGTCACAGGACTCCTTACTCTTGGCCAGATGGCCCGCGACAGCATTACGGTAAGCCACGACCTTGTCCTTGTCTCATACAATGTGTAATGTTCCCTGGGTAGTATTCCATGTTAGATGAACGGAACAAGCGCACGGCTATGGACGCATGGGAACGACGGTGGGCCAAGTTTGTAGAGGAGGTTGCGGCGATGGGTCCGTGATTCGATGAAGCTTTGGCTCTCCGAAATACCTGTCAAAATTGTGTAAATACTGAGTGCGGGCACCCCTTATGACGCTTCCATCACGAATGGAATCATACTATAACTCCTACTGGTCTCATGTAATCGCCAGCGGTCTAGGGCTGCATGCCATATCCCTTGCCATTCCAGTCTGACTAATTCCGGAGTGAGTGAAAAGGTTATCAACTTCCTTCCAGTCTTTGGTTCCATATAATGACTGTAACAACTGAGTTGATTTGAAACCTTGAAACCTACGAAGCAGCGTGGTGAGGAATACAAGAGAATTACGTCAGATAACAGTATCTTCGCGCAAGTCCGGGACATGACTTCTGTTCACGACACGATGGGTATCAGAACGCTAGGAATACTGTAGTTATGAGTATCGTAGCACAGGTTCTCTAATGCTGCATACATTATAATACTTGCAGAACACTTTCTCTAGGCATTTGTGTCATGTCTTTATGACGACATCATCGACAGAAAATCAAAACACAACGGTTGTATCATTGGTGAACCGGCACTAATTCAATGAGCGCACTAGCTGGGAAGGCATTGTCCGTCGACTACCTACCCACCCATGTGTCACTGCGTGGAGTAAAGCTGGCGACAGTACAGGTCGAGGCCGTGACTCAACGAGATTGTTCTGGGACGACGTTTGACGCGCACCTCCACAGTCACGGTATCGATATCGAAATTGCAAAATTGATCAATGCTGTTAGACTTGAAGTGGGGTATATCGACGTTCCGATGGCAGCTGATGATTCAGACACAGCAGATAAATGAGGTGCCGGAGTATCTTTTCAGCAATTCCAATTGGTGTTGGTCAACACGATAATATGTATAGGGCAGAGAAAAGCATGTAAGTATAGGGATGATTGTGGGATACAGCAGGCCGAAAGTGATGAGTTGGCTCATACTTGAGAAGTCCCTCGCATAGGCACTTCAGGTAAGTAGTGCCTGGGATGAGCACGGGATCTCCATACTGCAGAATAATAATTAGGATTGTGCAGGATAAATATAATGTTGGGGTTGGAACTCACGGATGAAAGAGTGTCAACGGAGGCGTAAGGAGATGTTGCACAGGCCCGATGGGCTGGAGCTTCCTAGTGATCGAATCATATTCGACACTACCACCTGGGAAGCACCAATCAACCGTCATAGGTCCGCGAGCGGGCCAGTATGATACAGGTAGGCGATTATAGACAGGCGCCGAGATTAGCAGGAGGATCGTGCTATTGGATATGAATAATTGTAGAGAATTCGATACCGTTCGGATCCATCATGAGTAGGTCGATCTCCGTAGTCAATGAAGTAGGTCATCTATATTTCTTGTAGTGGTGGGATGTGCGCGTCATAGAATGAGCACGGGTCATGATAAGGCTATGTTTTGGGGGCTAAGTGAAACCATTGACTGGCGTTCGTGCCAGCGTTATATAATGACACGTGACTCATGTGTGCGTCATGCCGTGTCATAATAGCTATACCCATTTCATTTCTCTTCTGGAGTCTGCGTGACTGACAAGCTCTGATAATTTGAAGTTGTTCCTTGACCAGTATCCTTGCGCTCCGCTCAGAAATGGTCGTGTTGAGGCTCCAATAACGCTCGGCGGTGGTTAATATTTGATCTAACTTGCTGATGATCCTTCCTGTACTAATCACTACAATCCGCTGGCTTGATTTAACTTGGATTACTGAGAGATGGTCATACGGTGAGTGGCGAAGTCACTAGTGTAAACCTGACATTATATATGTACAGCACGTGGACAGTTCAATCGAGTCCAATGCATACAATCAATAATGGAAGGAACGCCCGCCCATGACTCGCCTTGGGAGACTAATGGTAATGGCAGGCCGTTCCGGTAAGTTGGCCAGGATATCAAATCCGACCTAGATACCCAGCTGGCCATTCGAAATGAAATGGGAACCACCAGCACATCGATAGCCTTGCGGCTGCTTGATCCAGCGAAAGCCTGCAACGCAGACACCCATTTCCCGCAACTTCTGCTGTACTCGAGCCTCCTCACGCCTCCTCCTCTCCTCCTCCTGCTGCTTCTGCTTCAGCGCGGCCAAGGCTTTCTCTCGAGCGGCTTTAGCCTCTAGCTCTCGGATGCGAGCGGCCTCTCGTTGGCGCATGAGCTGCTCGTTGGCGGCGTTATCATTCGCTGTTTTCTGCGCCAGTTTCCGTGCGGCAGCTTCTGCAGTCCGTAGCTTATTCAGGGCATTCTGCTGCGCAATATTATGCTTTCGCAACTCTTCAGCGGCATCCTTTTCGGCTGCCTCCGCAGCCGCTTTATCCGCCTGTAGCCTTGTCCAAGTAGCATCATCTACACCAGGATCCCGTTGCACCTGGTCATTTGTCTGGGCAAGCGATATACTTTGTTTGAGTGATCTCTTCACTGTTTTATGTAAGGATTACCAATCGTTTGACGTCGGAAATAGCCGAAGTACCGCTCACCTCTACCATCATCAAGATCGTCAATATGGACCTCGTCTTCATCCTATCGTTACTTCCCATCAAGCATCGTATATTCGACCCTTCACTCTCCTCGTCTCCGTTATCCTGCTCGCAGCTGAACTGCCCCAAAACCTGTCAAATCGTAATGGACTCTCGTTATTCTATCGATACCACCTTCATTCATACTGCCGCTCACCTAATTTCGTACCCTCTCTCTCCATTCTCAGTTCGCCGCTCTGTCAAACCACTACGCGAGTCTCGTTATTTTATACCTATTCAAACGCCACTCCCTTCTGCCTCCGTTTTCACATAATCGTCGGACTATCCCTACCCGAGGACCCTTAGCTCTTCGCAGTATAAAATAGCCATGTACAGTTCCTACACTCCAGGCAATCAGATCTAGTCTCGTTCTCGCACTCATCCTTATCACTAACTATCATCTAAACGTCCCAGAACTATTACATTCATTATAGTCTAAAAACGCTCGCTGACAACTGTCTAACTCTCTAGCGCTTGTACATCCACCAGCGGTCTCCACACCCCTTCGTACTCGCGAGTCGAACGCCGACTTACATATTGGAGCCCACCGCGAGGGGTGTGTTTCAGATCTCTTTACTTATCTTAAGCGCATCCCACCATCCTTACTATCCACGCTGGCTCACATCAGAGATAATCGCGCTCTCATCGGCCCTTCCGTCCCTCAACCAGACCCAGTCACACCATCGAATCCCATTTCCCGCCCTATTCATCCCAGAATTGACTCAGACGACGACGACGACGAAGCTGACGATGAAGACGAGAATCCGTTCGCACCGGACAACCTTAGACCATATCCCACTGCTACCGCACCATTACCACAACCCTCGTTTAACTTTCAGCAACCACAACCCTTCATCTTAAAACCCGCCATCTTCACTAATATTCAAGCTCGACCTACAACCCAGCCAACGACAACAACAGCCATGTCTCACGTACATCGAGGCACAGGTGCCATGCCTGGCCCTAATTCTAGTAAAGCGCCACTGTTCAATGGCGAGACGTCGGAGCTGTTGGAGTTCTTCGAAGTGTTTGAAGACCTCGCCTCTACTTATGGTCTAACAAGTGCTGACAAGTGCAAAAGTCTAGTGCGCTATGTGGATCGTCAAACCAAGTGTTTTTGGATAACGCTTACGGGCTTCGAGAGTCGCGAATATGGGACCTTCAAGAAGAACATCTTAAGCCAATATCCAGGTGCTAGCAAAGGGCAGCGCTATACCGTTCGTGAGCTCGAACGCATTGTCGTTAATCAAGCAGATAGCGACATCAATACGGAGAAGGAGCTTATGCATTATTACAGTCAGTTTCGGGCTGTAGCCGTCTGGCTCGTCTCCAATGGCAAGATCTCTGTACGTGACCGTGACAAATACTTTTGGCAGGGGCTACCAGTCCGAGCTCGTCGTCAAATTCTTCAACGACTTGAGCTTAAGGACCCAGACTTCAATCGAAATGAGCCAGCCCATTTTGAGAAGGTCATAGAAGCCGGACGTCATGTTTTCTCAGATGAAGCTTTCGACGCCGAGTTCAATGATCCCATCACCCTTCGCATCCAGTCCATTAGAGATCGTTGTGCCCCTCCAACTACTACCAGCCATCGCCGAGTGCGAGAGAGTCCAGCATATGACTCAGATGATTCAGATGAGCCTCGTGACGCTCCTCGTGAAGTACGAACGAAGACTGTGCGTTTCACACAGCCTCAAGCACCTGTTCAAGCACCGCAGAAGTCCACTATGGATGAGGTTGATGCACTTGCTCGATGGATGCACAATCTCGATATCGGGGACATCAACTACTCCTCATGCTATACGCAACTCGTCTGCCTATTTCCCGCTGCTGCTAATGCCTGGGCTGCTCCTCGAACTCGACAACTCTGTAATAATGTATCCGTGACCACTCCAGTGCCTGCCAGTACCCCGCGTGCCCCCATACAGTGCACATTCTGTGGACAAACTCATTATCTTCGTGTTTGCCCCACAGCAGCAGAATATCTTCGCACCGGGCGTATCATACGCGAAGATCTCTTCCTTCTCAATGCAGACAGATCACGCATTCAACGGCAAGGTCTCGAGAACTTGCAGCAAGCTGTGGATAGACATGCCAAGACCATCACTTCATATGCTCCGTCTTCGAACCCTCCTCCTTCGACGATACCTTCTAGTGCCTTTATATCTGAAAGCTACTTCCTTCAATGTATCCAAGTCGCAGAGAATCATGCCATGGTCACGACAATCGAAGATGACGACTCAGGTGCAGATGCTCTTGCCATCACTCGTTCGAAGGCGAAAAACGCGGTGCTTGATAATATAGATGCAGGACCATCCCAGAAGAAGCTAAAGGAGGCCAATAGTACTACGTCTGACACCCGGGCACAAAGCCAAACTCGTTCCATCGAAGATCTCATTCCTGACACTCCTGCAGTTCCCCCAAAGAAAACTCCCGCGTACGTTTACGAGTCCAAAGCAGCCACTCCAGATGCAGCCTCTCGCATCTATCAAAACATGCTCAGCACTATTGTTCCAAATATCACGGTCGCAGACCTTCTTGCAGTAAGCCCAGACCTTCGACGAGAAGCTGTAGAGCACTGCCGCACGCACCGGGTATCCACTCATTCATCCGCTACTACTCTTGCTACCACTGTATCCGTTCCACCACCACAAATTGAGCATGCCACGCCCCTTCGTGAGCTCAAAGTGATGCTCAATGGTGTCCACACGGAAATGGCATTGCTGGACGAAGGTTCGGAGCTCGTTGTTATTCGAGAAGATGTTTGGAAGAAGACTCAAGCCCCGATTAACAAAAACATTCGCATGCGCATGCAGACTGCGAACGGAAGCTCCCAGGACATGGCTGGATGCCTGGAGATGCTCGAGATTGATGTTGACGGTATCAAAACGTGGGCCCATGCCTATGTTATCGCTGATGCTCCATATCGTCTGCTCTTAGGACGTCCGTGGCAGCGGCTCGTTCGGCTGTCAAAGTCAGAAACCGCAGACATGGTCTATGTAACCATACACGACCCTACAGATATTATGCAAGTTCGAACCTGTGCTACCCTTCCCCGTCCACCACCTTCCTTAGCTTCAGCCATGCTCTCGGCAGCAGCCTTCAGCAACTTGTCATCAGCCGAAAATTCACCTCCTGCAGTCATGCACATAACAGCCAGCCCTCTTGCTGAATGTTTGTTACAGGAATCGTTCGACTTTGACCCTGTACGACGAGTCCTTGCCTATAAAAGGGTTGCCAATCGAGTCAAGCCCGTTGCAACCACCATGCCAGCCCGTGCTCGCATTGTTTGACAGTTTCCTGAAGAACCCCTCCTATCCCTCCCTACAGTCTCTCCCAATCCTCCCGACTTTGTACCGAGCACTCGATTCACTGCAGACCGTATGAATGAGCTTGGAATCTTTCAGAACTCATTTTTATGGCCCGAAGAGCAGAAATTAGTAGCGCACATTCTGTCTCTAAATGAGTTAGCCTTAGCATGGGACGAGACCGAGAAAGGGAGATTTCGAGACGATTATTTCCCGCCCGTCGTAATTCCCACTATAGAACACACTCCCTGGGTCCATCGTCAGCCACCCATCCCTCCAGGAATTCGTGATGAAGTCATAGCCCTCATCAAGTCCAAAATTGCCTCTGGGATCTATGAACCATCCAATAGCTCCTACCAGTCAAGCTGGTTCTGCGTCGCGAAGAAAAATGGCTCGATTCGCATAGTTCACAATCTTCAGCCACTCAATTCGGTCACAGTCAAAGATGCAGCCACTCTCCCTTATGTCGAACTATTTGCCGAACAATCAGCAGGACGTTCAATCTATACTATGATGGACCTATTCGTCGGTTTTGATCACCGAGCCTTAGCTGAAGAATCCCGCGACCTCACCACCTTCCAAACCCCACTCGGAACATTTCAGCTCACAGCGCTACCTATGGGTTGGACAGATTCTCCCGCAGTCTTCCAAAATGATGTCGCATTTATCCTTCAGCACGAAACTGACATTGCTCCCAATTTTCAAGATGATGTCAATGTTCTTGGACCTCGTACGCGATATGAACTCTCAGATGGTACATTTGAGACCATTTCCCAAAACACTGGCATACGACGATTTGTTTGGGAGCACTGCTTAGATGTCAATAGAGTTTTACATCGTCTCAAGCATGCAGGAGCCACAGTGTCAGCGAAGAAGCTCTTTATTTGCGTCCCCAAGGTTCTTGTTGTTGGACAGTGTTGCACTTACGAAGGACGTATCCCAGATGACTCAAAATTGTCAAAATCAAGAACTGGCCCCCATGTACGACACGTTCTGAAGTTCGCGGATTCCTTGGCACTGCAGGTACCGTGTGCAACTGGATTAAAAATTATGCCTTCATCGCACAACCGCTTACCAATCTCACTCGCAACATTGTACCCTTCATTTGGGATGATAATGCGCAAACGGCCATGGACACCCTCAAGCATGCTGTCATTAACTCTCCTGCTATTCGACCAATCGATTATCATAGCCCCAATCCTGTTATTCTTGCCGTTGACTCGTCCCATATTGCCTGTGGATGGATCTTGCTTCAGATTGACAATGAAAATCGTCGTCGACCCTCTCATTTTGGCTCAATCACTTGGAACGATCGAGAATCGCGCTATTCTCAGGCAAAAATTGAACTTTATGGCTTGCTTCGTGCACTCAAGGCTACTAAAGTCTGGACCATAGGAATCAAGAACTTCATTGTTGAAGTCGATGCCAAATATATTAAAGGCATGCTCAATAATCCTGATATTCAACCTAACGCAGCCGTCAACCGTTGGATCGCGGGAATCTTACTATTCGACTTCTCACTCAAACACGTTCCTGGACCCAAGCACACTGGCCCAGATGGCCTATCACGTCGTTGTCGTGCACCGGAAGATGAAGATTTCAACAAAGAAGACTCAGAAGAGGTGGAAGAGGAGATAGATGAAGTACTCAGCTATGGGATATGGACAGTGTTGGATTCACGCAACGGAGGACTTGGAATGATGACAGCAGGCCAGGTTTTCGTTTCTGCCAAAGCTGACCTCAGTACGGAGCTAGAATTCCCGTGCAACGAAGACTCCAAAAAGCAGGACGATGACCTTCACACCATCCAGCTTTATCTTGAGACACTCGTGCTGCCTTCGGGCACACAGCTCTCAAATTGCTCTCGTTTTCTCAAACGAGCAGCAAAATTTTTCGTTCATAACAAACGACTTTGGCGTCGTGACCCGGCAGGTCGTCATCAACTCGTCATTTTCCCAAATGATCGTGCACGAATTCTCCAGCAGACTCACGACAATCTCGGACATAAAGGTTTCTATTCAACTCGACGAACCATTGCAGATCGTTTCTGGTGGCCAACTCTTGATCACGACCTCTCGTGGTACCTTAAAACATGCCATCAGTGTCAGCTTCGATCCGTTGAGAAAGTCATTCTCCCACCAACAGTTGCCATTCCCGCGCCCTTATTTCGCAAAGCCTACACTGATTCAATGCACATGCCAACATCTCATGGGTATTCATACATTGTTCAAGCTCGTTGTTCACTCACAGCATGGCCTGAATGGCGCATGTTACGAAGAGAAACTGGTCGCACACTCGGACTTTTCATTTTTGAAGACCTGTTGTGCCGTTGGGGAGGACTCGAGGAGATCGTCACTGACAATGGAACCCCGTTCGTGGCTGCGCTCGACTGGCTTGCGTCGAAATATCATATCCACCACATCCGTATTTCAGCCTACAATTCAAAGGCCAATGGAATTGTCGAACGTTCGCATCAAACGATTCGTGACTCACTTGTCAAAGCCTGTCAAGGTGACATCACTCAATGGCCAGTGTTTGCACCACATATCTTTTGGGCAGACCGTGTCACCACTCGAAAATCCACGGGACACACGCCGTTTTATATGGCACACGGCGTCGAACCACTGCTGCCCTTTGACATCACAGAGGCCACCTTTCTCTTGCCTGATATCTCTAAAAACCTCTCAACTCACGAGCTCCTTGCAGTCCGTGCACAACAGCTCTCCAAACGAGACGAAGACCTTGCACGCATTCACGAACGCATCCTTGCGAGTCGTTATGCCTCGGTGAAAGATTTCGAGCATCGTTTTTCAAACACCATCAAAGACCGAAGTTTCAGGCCGGGCGAGCTCGTTTTAGTTCTAAATAAAAAGATTGAGCCCTCGTCAAACGCGAAGTGCAAACCGCGTTATTTCGGTCCCATGGTCGTCGTCTCGCGCAGCAGAAACGGCGCTTACCATCTCGCCGAAGTCGATGGATCCATTTCAAAGCTCAAATTTGCGGCGTTCCGTTTAATTCCATACCATTCGCGCTTGCCGACGATGCTCGAAGTCACGCACCTAATTGATGCAGACACACAAACGCAGGAAGGATAGGAGCATCAAAGGATTAAATTGTTTGAGGGATCGACCAAGGACGGTCGATATCTGTAGTTGGAGGGAGGTGTAAGGATTACCAATCGTTTGACGTCGGAAATAGCTGAAGTACCGCTCACCTCTACCATCATCAAGATCGTCAATATGGACCTCGTCTTCATCCTATCGTTACTTCCCATCAAGCATCGTATATTCGACCCTTCACTCTCCTCGTCTCCGTTATCCTGCTCGCAGCCGAACTGCCCCAAAACCTGTCAGATCGTAATGGACTCTCGTTATTCTATCGATACCACCTTCATTCATACTGCCGCTCACCTAATTTCGTACCCTCTCTCTCCATTCTCAGTTCGCCGCTCTGTCAAACCACTACGCGAGTCTCGTTATTTTATACCTATTCAAACGCCACTCCCTTCTGCCTCCGTTTTCACATAATCGTCGGACTATCCCTACCCGAGGACCCTTAGCTCTTCGCAGTATAAAATAGCCATGTACAGTTCCTACACTCCAGGCAATCAGATCTAGTCTCGTTCTCGCACTCATCCTTATCACTAACTATCATCTAAACGTCCCAGAACTATTACATTCATTATAGTCTAAAAACGCTCGCTGACAACTATCTAACTCTCTAGCGCTTGTACATCCACCAGCGGTCTCCACACCCCTTCGTACTCGCGAGTCGAACGCCGACTTACATTTATGTGATGTGTGACACTAACCTGAGATGAAACTGTAATGTCTAGCGGAGATGGCCCACTGAAGGGAGATTTGGGTTGCTGCTGTGCTTGTTTACGAGATAACTTGGGAGCGGGGGGCTTTGGGGGAGCTGTAGTAGACACACTCTGGGAGGTTGAAGGAGGAGGAGGAGCGGTGTTTCTTGACGTAGCCATCTGTGGCACACCAGGGACTGATGACACCGTCTTGCTTGGCAAGTTGAGACGTTCTCGCTGCTCAGAGAGTTGACCTCTCATGATACTCAATGCATCTCCTGATGTAACGACCAGTGAACCCCCTGGAGCTTTCCCAGCCGAGATGAACGCAGGACGAGCCAACTTTTTCGCAAGGGATATTACGTCACGTGCATTGCCCCAGTTTTCGAGGCTCGCCATATCAGTGATGATGCTTAGCATCTCCTCGTAAAGCGATGACGACGGATCAGACAGCCCTTGAATGACAACCTTCGACCCACGTAGTTCCTTGTCAAGCAGCTCGAGGCATCGGGTTGATGATATATTAGGCAGAATGAACTCCTCAGAAAAGCGACTGGAGAGCCCAGGGTTCGCGCCCAAAAGTTGGTTCATCTCCTTCTCGTACCCTGCCAGAATGATGACCATCTTACCCATGAACTTCTCGTTGGTCATGAGCCCTACGACTTCGTCAATGGCTTCCTGTGCATAATTACCTTGGCTGAGTCGATAGGCTTCATCTACAAAGAGGACTTTGCCGATGGCCTTTTCAAACAGTTTCTTCGTCTTGGGACCTGTTTGGCCAACGTACTCGCCAACGAGATCCGATGCGGAACACTCAACCAGTTCTGTGGATGCGAGGAAGCCCATGTCATAATAGACTTGACCGAATTTTCTTGCAATGGTTGTCTTTCCAGTTCCTAAAGAGAAGGTATCAACGTACGAACAACCTCGGACATGATTTGATTACCAGGTGGTCCCTTGAAGATGAAGCTGGTAGGTATTTGCTTGCGCATCTCTAGTCCCGATGCTTTCATCCCTTGCGCCATGCTCTGGTAATCTCCCAGTTTCTGAATAACAGCTTCGCATCCAACCATATCTTCGAACAACTGAGCCAAGTTTGCTGCAGCGTGCTGATCACGGTCCCAGTTAGGATCGAAGTCTTCTGGTTCGAAGACGATGTCCTGAGATAGCTGAGAAGGTTGTGATGCCTGCCGTTTTAGATATCGATCTTTTGCAAAAGTCAGCATGTTTTCTACTTCCCCTCCATTCCCAAAGTTCGGACGGTTCTTTCTTCGGCTCAAAAGACCAAGCGCTACTTGCTTGGCTTTCTCTGTTGCGCTGAGGTCTTGATCATTTAGCTTGCGTTCAAATATTTCCTGTAGCTGAGACTCAGTGAAGTCTTCAAACATGAATGCGTCCTCAATTGCAAAGCGCCGAGCAAAGCCGGGATTGACATCCTGATTCACGTGTCAGAGCCAGGTTATGCTCATGAAGTCATGGACCTACCTTGAACATGTCTTCCATTTGCTCCTTGTATCCCAATAACAAGACACAACGATCATCCCCTGGTACGTTCTGTATCTCCGCAACCATGGTGTCAATAACACCGGTCTTATAGGGGTCTTGGGTACCACCATTCTTACTATGTAGCATGTATGCCTAGCCAGACAATAAGAACCACAAGGTGAAGGCAGACATATGTACACACCTCGTCAATGACCAAGACCTTCCCGATAGTACTCTCCAAGATGGCCTTGGTGTTCTGTTCAGATTGCCCGAGATGCTGCCCGGTAAAATCTGAAGGGTTCTTGACCACAACTGAAGACGGCAATCAGGTAATGATCTTCAAACATCCTTAAGCAGAAATACGAACCTTCCCCGTTACTAAGAAGCCCTAGGTCAGCCAGTGCTTGACCATAGAGTTTGGCGACTGTGGTCTTGCCAGTGCCTGGGGAGCCCAGGAAAACCCGATTAAGGGCCATATCAAGAGGCTGCTTTTCTGCTAACTCGCGATGATAGTTCGCCCTAATGAGGTTGAAGAGGTTGCTGACAGATTGCTTCACGGATTCAAGACCAGTGAGCTTTTGCAACTTTATCCATGAAGGGCATTGCGGAAGAACCGAATCCGGATTGGGACCAATAAGATCTTCCTTGACGAGCAAGAAATCGTCTGGTGATGATCCGTTCTTGCGCTCTTTTCCTACCCTCGCAGCCTGTCGCTGACGTATATGCGCAAACATATTTTGTAGTGCACGAGCATTTCCAAACCCTTCACGGCCACGGCCACGACCAAGGCGTCGGACTGCGATTCGACTATAAAGACCCTGGATGCCGTCTTCAACCTTCATCTTGCCTCCAAATTGTTTTTCCACTAGATCAGCGAACATATCAAGAAGTTCTTCGTCGGTGTAGTCCTCGAAGGTGAATCTATGTGGGACACGACTCGGAAGACCTTGATTGTGATTGAAGAATTTTTCCATCTGACGGCTGTACCCGGCAAGGATGAAAACTAGGCTTCCAACGCGGTTCTCCATCTCCGCTAGCAGGAAGTCGAGAACGTCAGTACCGGACCCGCCCTGTGTGCTGACCAGCTGATAGGCCTCATCGATGAATATGGCGCCACCGCCAACTTTCATAACGTCCTCGATAAGCTTCTTTGCACCACCAACGCCATCATGTGCTAGGCTCGCTCCTGTGGTTTCCTTAAATGCATTTCCTGGAAGTACTTGGATCGATTCGAGAAACTGGGCATATAGCCTTGCGACCGTTGTCTTCCCTGCAGAGAAAAAAAATTTAAAATAGTGCAAAAGAATTACTCAAAGAAGGGCTCCTACCTGTCCCTGGATTTCCCAAGAGCGCAAGATTCAGACGCTCCTTTTTTGCAGATACTCCCTGCCGTTTCATCAAGTCTAGCTTCTCCTTGGTTTGTAAAACTTGCAACTTCACTCCTTCCAGTCCAGTCATTGCCATAATACTATCAATTGCATCGTTTTGCTCGCCTAAGAGCCTCTTCTGCGACTCCCAGTCGTCGCGAGCGGCAGAGTTCTTTTGGCTGCTGGGAGGTTGCGAAGGAGCAGATGAAGTATTGGAGGATTGCTGTGAGGGAGAAGTCGTTGGGTTGGATGGGTTTGCACTACCGTCTTTTGAGGAACCTGCTATTTTCTGGGCGCGAACCTTTGCCTCTTCGATTTCTCGTTCCTTCTGCTTAAGCATGGCCTCTCTCTGCTTCGCGGTGTTGGCATCTGCAATAACTTCGACCTCGGCTTTAAGTATTGCTTCCTTTTCAGCCATCTTGGTATCAAAAGCAGCTTGCTCGGCATCACGTTTTTGCTGGAGTTCAATGTCGTGCAGTAATTGTTTTTCAGTACGCTTTGCATCCTTCTCGCATGGAGTGCATTTTGCGCGAGGCCCTTGATGACACTTCCATGAGACTTTGTGTACGCCTGCCTTACATTTCCCAAATAACACCTGTTGACAAAGTACTTTGGAGTGATCGGAGAGTTGGTGGCACTTTGAAGGACAAGGGTGCACGTTACAACTGAGCATCGTACCACTTAAGGAGCAAGATCAGTGAGATGCGCCGAACATTGTTGAAAGGACACTCACCAAGGCTCCGCACAACCTCCATCTGGACATCGGTCATCGAAATCATTAGCGTCTCGCAGAATGGCCTTCCGCGTAGGATGGCGCTCGCATTTAACCGGGAATCCTTCATAGATGTGTGATGCCTGTCTGAGAAGACTAAATAGGTGACTCCAAAGGGGGGATTTGCTCTCGAACGTGTCCATATTGCCGATGAGAATAAGACCATCACGAGCCCGAGACAAAAGAACGTTCAAACGTTCAGGGGACTTCATGAAGCCGATAGCGCCATCAGGATTCGATCGTGTTAAGCTAGCAATCACAATATCACTTTCCTCTCCCTGGTAATTGTCTGCTCCAGTCAGTTGAACTTCAGGCATTCGTTGTGGTAGAGTTCATACCTATAGTAGCAAGTCTTATCTTCCTTTTGGATGCCTTTGCAGCGTCGGGAGAGAGCAGTCCCGCACGGACCAAGTCATAAGAGTCAAGGTCGTTCAACACCGGGTCATTGTCTGCCTTAAGATATTCTCGAAGTTTGGAGAGCTGCCCAAGATAAGGTGTTAGGACGACAATATTATCTGTCCCATAACCTTGTTGAGCGAGGTATCGGACAATCTTCAGAACCATGCCGGCTTCATAAGAGTTTTGTTTCGAGGTTACAGAAGCAGGATCGCTGCGATCCTTGACTCTGCCCTCATTGTCTTCAGGGTGAGCATGGTTGACGAAGATGATATTATCTTGGATCCCACGAATGTCGTCTCTACCACGAGTGCTGGCGGCGTCAGTGAGTTCAGGGTATGTGAGTTCGCGAACAAGTGCAGAGATTTCAGGCCGCATACGGTGTTGCTCGGTGAGAGTAGCGTGAGGGAATCCTTTTAGAACAAGGCGCTCGAAAAGCGACCTGTTCAAGTCATAACCTTGGTCACTCTCGACTTGGAGGGCATAGCTATTGACTTTCGGTCTCAACTGCCTAGAATTCATAGCTCAGAATAAGGCGCAGAAGATAGTGATTGAAAACATACTTGTGGTCCCCAATAAGAATCAGCTGATTTGTGTTTTCGCCAAGAGCAGTCAGAATATGGCTCTCCAAAATCTCTCTCCAGCCTCCTCCACAAGGACAATGTCGGGAGAAGCAGTTCGAAGGTCTTCAGTGAATTTCGCAGCACCTGTCGTTGTACATGCGATGATCCTTTTTGCTGTGAGCGTTGCGACTAACGACTCGCCGAACTTCCGGGTGAGATCTATTTGACAATTGTTGTAGTCTCGGCCAACAGCGCCAATATCATCTACCATCTGCTTCTGAAGGTCGGATGTCCATTTTTCCATCAAGTTTTTACGAGCAGCTAAGGGAGTAGTCCAAATGCGACTTGATTCTTCCGTCCGCAGATGAGCTGCATGTTTGAAGATGCCTGCATCACGGCCTCTTTCCCATAGCGCGACGAGATACGTGGGGTCAATCTCTCGACCTTTGTGGCCCACAGTGGCCATGCCATCATCCGACTTGGGTACACGAAAAGCTTCAAAATAAGACTCGTCCTCGAACTCGATATGCGTCAAGATATCCTCATAACGAATCCTATTTGCCATGAACTCTGCAACAGAGTTGTCAAGGCGACTGCATAGAAAGTTAAGCCTGGTCTTGAGTTCATCGATCATGGTCCAATCCGCCTGAGTCCGCGGTTTGGACGTTTTCTGGCCTGGACTGAAGAGGTTGAGATGTGCCAGCTGCGGTTTAGCTCTACCTCCGAGTCGCACCATATGGTCATCAGGAGAAGATCGTCTAAAAACTGGTCCAGGGCATGGTTGGTATAACAAACAACAAGAATTGTCTGATCGGTGAAGTCGTGTAGAGCTTTTGCTAAGAGAGCACCCACAAATGACTTTCCGGTCCCTGACCCGCTACATAAGCATTACTTAGCATTCGCAGTGTCAAAGAACATACCTGGAGGACCCTGTATCAAAGACACCCTCTGAGTCAGGCCAGAAAGAATCGACGAGGCTTGCGAGCGATCTAACTGTATGGGGTTGGGAGTCTGAAGCAAGTGTTGCAAGTTTCCAAAACGGTTGGCTTCAATAGCTGCGATAACGCCATCAGCCATTTGCGGGGGGTTCTGCAGAGTAACACCATGCTTCCAGAACAGCAGTTCATCCGATACTGGGATGTGCTGCGTCTTCTGCAATGCCTTGAGCACCGGCTCAAAGGCAAAGAGAGCAGTGTCAATCTGGAGAAGCTTCGCGTCTTTGGCATTGCGGAGCCGAAGGATGGTTCTGCTTGTACTAGCCCGCCCGTCTAGTTGAATAACAATAGTAGGGGGGCTGCGGATCAAGAAATCTTCCACTCGGTTTACAGTGCCAAAGCCGACCACTTCGTTGTCAACCACCACGCAGACGAGTGATTGGTGACGAAGGATCTTGGAGCCAGCATGGTCATCTGTGAGATACGCTTTCCTGTCCTTCAGGGGTATGCGCTTCAGAGATGGCAGGTCATCGACACACTCCAATGTTATTCCCCACAGCATCTTCCGATTATCAATGCCATGGTAAACGCCTTTGAGTATAATACCGTCTATCAGGTTGGCGCGGTGGCGCTTAACGGTCTTTCCTTCCAGTGCTTGAAGTTCTTCTCTCATCTCTGCTATCATGTCTTCGCGAAGAAGGCGAAATGTGTTATCGAGATAATCCGCAGTACGAGTGCTTTCTCCAGATTCATCTTCTAACTCCGAGCTACGGCGCAAGAATGGTAACTGTCTAGATCTGATTTCGTCGGCTGTGGGAAGGATGGCGATTTCGCGAAAATTGACAAAATCATTGTCATGTCGTCCACCTGGACCATTGGCAGCCGAAGGAGGGGCTGAGGAGCCATACGTCGAAAGGATATGCTTGATCTTCTCTCCAATAAGCCGGACTTCTAAGTTTGCAGAACTTGTGAGTTTGGGGAGTACAGTTGGCCTGCCAGCTAGTTCGAGATAGGGTGATGTGTCGTGGTTGGAGAGGTTCAAAAGCCGAAGGAGGAGGCTAGCGAAGGCACGCTGAGCTTTTTCGTGTAGCTCCCCACGAGCAAAAGCATGGCTAAACGCTGACCAGAAGAAATCTGGCTCGACTATCTGGACGAACAAGTGATCCAGCACAATGCTGCTGATGTTTGTGGCCTGGAGGAGATATACAAGAACGTCAGCACCAATGCCATTCATAAACTCCGCCGACAAATCCAGTCGCATCGCCTCCTGCACGATAGAGGGTCCTTTTGATTCTCCCACTATCTTATTTACGCATACCGCAACATCTGGTTGGGAACATATGGAATCGAGAAATAAGTGACAGTTTCGTGGCTCGATAGGGACTTTGCCCTTGAGAACATCATAGAACCGTTTGTTAAGCAAGGCTGCTCGTCGATCAGACATCTTCTAGGTGTTCCTCAGCAGCAGATTCGAGGTTGGATGATAATGGAAAGGTTAGAGTTTGACTAGACTTGAAGAGTGCGTGTAATCAAAGAACAACAAACAGGATCTGCGCAAGCACCAGTTAGTATATGCGGGCGGATCTTTATGATAACGTACCAGACATGAGGTGAGAGAGCGCTCAAGAAGGTCGTATGTGGAGCCTGAGTCTGAGCCTATCGCCCGAGACGTACTAGTAGTAATACAGAAACTTTTGAACTGATGCTTCATCGATCATCTGCAAGAGTATCTGAATATAGGTGTTTTTGTGCTGGTTGACGCCTTGGCCAAGGATTGCAATGTACTGCGAGGCTCATTGCTCAACAACTTGAAAGTTTTCAAGTTATGTCATTGCCCGATACTGCGCCACTACCATAGATGAATGATAATTAAATGTATTCGTTCGAACCTCTGGGACATTACAGTCCAAGGTTGGCTGTGCGTTTCAAGGACTCGGATGGATGGTGTTTCGAAGTTTCACGGTCTTCAACTTCAAGCGCTCAGCGCTCAGCGCTGGTTATATTCTGGGTTGTTCCGGGGGAAGTTTGTCCCGGTTTATTCCTATCCAGGCCTAACGAAAGAATGTGAACGGGACCATCTCAGATGGCGATGGATGGCGTCACGAAAATCCAGAAAGTTTCGGATTCTCGACAGATGTCGTGAAAGCTTCCGAACCATACATTGGTTTGTTCTGGAATGTCTGAGTTAGAGAGTAGAATCCTCCATCGTCATCCAAGTGTTACGGTTCTCCCTTTACTATTTCACACTTTCACACTTTCACCTTTTCACGACGTCACATCTTCACTTTTCACCCTTCTTAGTGACGTCATACATTCTACGATATTCTATCACCTTCTATGGTACGACTTACATTCTTTTATCTCATTGGACGATTACTTAGAGCTCCGCTCTAATACTACGTATATATAGTTAGTGTACAAGTCCTGTACCCTTAACTCGACCTTAGCAATCCTAAGCTTGTCTCTTGTAGACTGTGAGCGAAGGGTTCATTGTTAAAGCGTAACAAAAGGTCGAGTTATTACCTTGCTTGCTCGACTTCTACAGTCTAGAGCACCGAGGAGCTGACGACGCGGGTGCGCCCCTGGGCCTGGGATTGGCCGGCCTGGGGGGCACTACAGACTATAGTAGCCAGGGCTACTCTTGTAACCATCGACGACGACGACAGGCCTGAGGTGCCTTAAGAAACTCATGACCAACGACCACAAGGAGACAAAACTCCTTTGAACAAATGACGATACAAGGAGAGACAACTCCTTTGAACAAACGACTTCACCTTGTCTTTCGAATAGTATAGAACTTAGTAGTTAGTAGTCCTAGACCAGGCCCTGCACTTGCAGCCGCCAGTCTATGGAGGGCGGACACATTACGTGAACGACCCGCGACCACGGTGCTGGCCCAAGACCCTGCCTGCCGTGCTCTACTATACAGTACCCTAGCTTCTGTAGATACTTTACGATAGAAAGACCCCAAGGATGTGGTAGATCCGTCCACGTATGTGGCGGGGACCCCTTGGATGAAATCTCGACTAGAGGATGTGGTAGATCCGTCCGTGTATACGGCGGGGACCCCTCTACGATATAGACCAAAGCGAATAGGGTTCCGGAATACAACCGGCGCTTTTGGATCTCCGACAAAGAACTATGGAAAGGGACCTGCCTAGAATGGAGGTACCCTAGAAACGAAATGAAGTCCGGATGACGCCCGGCAAAGGCGTGGGATAAAGAACTACGAAGGGCGGAGGAAGACCGCTCTATCCCACATAGAACACAGAACCTCCCGGGTAACTACCGGAGAAACAAGAATAGAACCTAGAATGGAGGTAGTCGCATATTTAGGAAGAAAAGTATCTGGCCAGGACGGCAGTACTTGACGAGACCAGGGTCTCAGTGACTTACCAAAACGATAGGACGATCTGGATAAAAAGATACGAAGGATGGAGGAAGACCATCTTATCCGGATAGGTCACAGTAGTGATCCCAGTTTGAAAGCTGGGTTATCAAAATTCATACCTTAGACCGAAACCGACGAATTCAATAAGCAGTCTACAATCTGCTTTGAACAAAATTGAACCTCACCACCGACCCTAGCCAGTTTAAAACCTGGATATCAAAATTTAGAACCCCGAAGTTGAATTAATCCGAAAAGGTTGCTTCCGCTCGAACTCGATGAAGTGATAATTCCTTTAGGACAGAAATAGACCTAGGAACCGGAGAAAACCGATGAAAAACAAACCCAGATTGAAACTCCGACTAGAAGATCTGAAAAGAATCCGACGGTATAGTCAAGACTTATGGCCCGGGGAAGCCGAATTGAAGAAACCCACGACTATGACCTTAGATAAGCAGAAGACAGATGGCCTGGGGACGCTGATTTGAAGAAACCCACCTGCTTTGGAAGAATAGAAAGATCGGAAGGAAGGATATAAGGACCAGAAGAAAACTGATGACAAATTGACGAACCCGGAATGACCCGGATACCAGAAGAAAAACTGATGACAAATTGAATACCGGAAGGGCCCGGTTATACCAAGAATCAAGAATTTTTTTTCGAACCTTGTACTTTTTACGAACTTTTGACGATAGATCTCGAGGGCGAGATCCTGTCTTAACAGACGGTTAGAATGGAGGTAAGAGGTAGGAGACCTCTAGGATCTAAAGGATCCATGAAATAGGACGTGAGGAAGAGATGGCCATACGTGCACAGAGGAAGTGCATAACAACGTATGTGCTAAGGATGGACAACGATGACGAAAGCGGACTATTGAATACGGACATGAACTCAAGTAAAAATTTTTTCGATACCTACGACTTGCCTGACGGGCATACTTTCAATTTTGTTGATGATTAATCCAGAGGATTAATAGGTTAGAAAGGGGGTAATGTTACGGTTCTCCCTTTACTATTTCACACTTTCACACTTTCACCTTTTCACGACGTCACATCTTCACTTTTCACCCTTCTTAGTGACGTCATACATTCTACGATATTCTATCACCTTCTATGGTACGACTTACATTCTTTTATCTCATTGGACGATTACTTAGAGCTCCGCTCTAATACTACGTATATATAGTTAGTGTACAAGTCCTGTACCCTTAACTCAACCTTAGCAATCCTAAGCTTGTCTCTTGTAGACTGTGAGCGAAGGGTTCATTGTTAAAGCGTAACACCAAGAGCCTCGGATAAGCTCGTATTTCACAGTGCTCCTGGCAGTACAGATCACTACCTTTATGCTTTGTCTCATAATAAAAAGCATCTACGCACAGGCAATGTCCAGGGGAGATGTTTCACGACGGCCCTGATAGTAGTAGATAATGTACTGCTTCGGAAGACATGACATCATGATTGCTAGTGTTGGAGCGATGTTCACACGCACTGTACAAGGCTGCGGCAGGTAAATGTCATCAATTTACCCTTGAGTAAGTGTGTACGACGCATGAATCGAGAAATGACATTTGTGCGCCAAAGCTCGTGGTGTGTTCGTATTAGTAGTAAGGCGTCAAAGAGGGCGCCAATCTCCGATGTAGTGTGTGCATTGAGGTGTAAGCACTCCTAGTCTAGGGTTCAGGATACGAGTTGCTTGCATGCCGAGAATTCTCAACCAACGAAATGTGGCATCACAAACCCAAGATGTGAATTCGGGGCGAAGACCGAAAAAGTCAATCGTGAAGCGTCCTACTCTATATCTATCATTAATGTTATAATCGAATACAGTGCGTACATGCTGTAACCCCAAAACATACTATACGCAGAATCGATGCAAAGCTAGCGGAGCTGGGAGTCGTGAATAAAATGACTGCCGCCCGCACATCGGTAACCTGATAATTGTTTGATCCACGGGTAGCCTTGCACGCAGACGCCCAGGTTTCTCAACTTCTGTTGTACCCTCTCTTCTTCACGTCTCTTCTTCTCTTGCTCCCGACGCATCTGAGAGAGTGCAGCAGCAATTCTCTCTCTTTCTGCCTTTTCCTGCACCTCTCGAATTCGAGCTGCTTCCTGCTGGCGCCTGAGTTCTTCTTGCTCGGCTTGGTCCCGTGCCATCTTCTGAGCAAGAGCCCGAGCTGCTGCCTCTGCAACTCGTTGCCTTTGAGCGGCTCTACTCAATTCGGCATCGCGCCTCTTCATTTCCTCAATTGCTTTCCTTTTTGCCTCCTCCTCCGCTGCCTTATCTGCCTCCAACTGCCTCCAGATAGCATTAGTAACTCCTGAGTCACGCTGAACATTATTGGTAGACTGGGGCTGCGGGGTACCTTGAGCTGGTAACTGCGTTTTTTTCCCTCGCTGATTTGGAGTCGGCGTGTTTACTGCCTTTTGAAAGAATAGGAGGAGCAGTTTGGGAACCTGAAATAGAGAAAGGAGGCAGACTGTACGAGCTGGACGATGCAGGCGACGCCTGTTGAGAACCTCTGGGCTGCCTTGGGCGACGAGGATTCGTTTGTGGGGTGACTTTTGCAGCGGATGAGGGAGTTGATGACAAGGGCGGCGGAACTTTTGGACGTGGTGTACTAGATGATGTACTGGGGTGCGAAGGTGGCTTATTAGGTGGCTGGGATCTGCCAGGTGTGGAGGGCGGCCCTGATTTCGGAGGAGGCTTTGGCGGCGACTGGTTGGATGAAGAACTCTTCTGCGGAGGTGGCTTAGGTGGTTGAGGTCCCTTGGTTGCGGAAGAAGACCCTGATTGGGAAGGGGGCGGAGGAGGGGCAGAATTGCTGGATGATGCCATCGGCAGTTTACTTAGCGGGGGTGAAGTGGTTATACGCGGAATATTGAGTCGCTGGCGCTGCTGATTGAGTAGGTCCTTCATGATAGTTATCGCCTCGTCTGCAGTGAGTGATGGGGTACCCCCAGAAGTATTTGCCACAGCACTGAATGCGTGATGAACGAGTCTCTGGGCAATGGTCTTGACATCTCGGGCGTTTCCCCAATTCGACAAGCGTGACATCCGGTCGATGATAATCTCCATCTCAGAGTAAGCGGAAGAAGTGGTGTCGGCTAGCTCAGACAAGACGATTTGCGTCTTCTGCAATTCCTTGTCGAGCACTTGAAGACACTTGGCCGCCGTCATGTTGGTCAGAGTGATTTCTTCAGAAAAACGACTGGCGAGACCAGGATTGATGCTCAAAAGAGCATTCATTTCTTTCTCATAGCCTGCAAGGACGATGACCATCTTGTTCATGAACTTCTCGTTGGTCATGAGCCCAACGATCTCGTCAATGGCTTCTTGCGCAAAGTGCCCGTTACTAAGCCGGTATGCTTCATCCACAAAAAGCACTTTGCCTAAGGCCTTCTCGAAAAGTTTCTTTGTCTTTGGGCCGGTGTGACCCACGTATTGCCCTACGAGGTCGGAGGCGGAACACTCGATAAGGTCAGACGAAGAGAGAAATCCCATGTCATAATACACTTGACCGAACTTCCTCGCTATGGTTGTTTTTCCGGTACCTAGGAATAAGCAAGGCATCAACATTCTGCTCCGAATGAGAAATCGTTACTGACCTGGGGGTCCTTTGAAAATGAAACTCGTTGGAATTTGTTTGCGCATATCCACACCAGTGGCCTTCATCGCACGAGCAATTTTCTGGTAGTCGCCAAGCTTTGTCACGATGTCGTCACAACCAACAAGATCTTCGAAGAGTTTCGTCAAATTAGCTGCAGCATTGCGATCGCGATCCCAGTCTGGATCAAAATCTTGAGGCTCGAATATCACATCAGAACGTTGATTAGGAGGGATTGATGCTTGACGCTTCTGATAGCGGGATTTTGCCAGACCGAGCATGTTCTCCACCTCACCGGCATTGCCGAAGTTAGGACGGTTCTTGGCTCTGTTCAGAAGATCACTGGCAACCTGTTTCGCCGAGTCAGTGGCCCCAAGGTCCTGATCCTTCAGCTTGAAGTCCAAGATATCCCGAAGTTGGGACTCGGTGAAGTCCTCGAAAGTGAATGCGTTTTCAATGGCAAACCTACGAGCGAGCCCGGGGTTCACGTTCTGAGTAGACACATTAGGTTTCACGCTCGATAATTTAAGTGAACATTTGAACGTACCTGGAACATCTCTTCCATCTGTTCCTTGTATCCCAATAACAAGACACAGCGATCTTCTCCAGGTACACTTTGGATCTCCGCGACCAAGGTGTCGATTACAGTCATTTTGAATCGGTCTTGGTGCCCAGAGTCCTTGCTATACAGCATGTAAGCCTGTCAGATAAGGTCAATATTACCACCGGCTAGCAAATCTAGGGTTGCATACCTCATCTATAACCAAAACTTTACCAACAGTACTGTCCAAAATAGCTTTGGTGTTCTTCTCTGTGTGACCAAGGTACGCGCCCACAAAATCAGATGGATTCTTGACAACGACTGATGGAATGTCGTCAGTCAACGGGTAGTCAACAACACAAGTATTGATTATCACCTTCAGCGTTGCTCAAGAGCCCTAATTCTGCGAGTATTTGTCCATAGAGCTTTGCAACTGTCGTTTTGCCGGTTCCCGGTGAGCCAAGAAAGACGCGGTTCAAAGACATCGCAAGAGGCTCTTTCTCTTGAAGCTCTCGGTGATAGTTCGTGTCGACGATGTCAAAGAAATTACGGACAGAGTCTTTCACAGAATCGAGACCTATCATTTTCTGTAGCTTCTCCCAGGGAGCGCACTGTGGAAGGACCTGGGATGGGTCAGGACCAATGAAGTCCTCTTTGGTGATCAGAAAATCATCAGTGATCCACCCCCATTGGCGTTGCTTCTTAAGTCGTTCGGCTAGTCTCTGAGCAACCTTCGCAAACATGTTTTGTAGTGCCCGAGCGTTTCCGAACCCCTCGCGACCACGTCCACGTCCAAGTCGACGCACTGCAATTCGAGCATATAAGCCCCTGATGCCATCCTCCACCCTCATCTGACCCGAATATCGTTTCTCTACGAGCGCCTCCAGCATCGTCAGAAGCTCCGGATCAGTGTAGTCCGCAAACTTGAGAGTGTACGGAACACGACTGGGAAGGCCAGGGTTGTGCTCGAAGAACTTCTCCATCTGCTTGCTGTATCCCGCAAGAATGAAGACTAGAGTACCCACTCGATTCTCCATCTCAGCAAGGAGAAAGTCCAGCACTTGACCTCCTGTGTGCTGGTGTTCACTAACGAGCTGGTATGCTTCGTCGATGAAGATAGCGCCTCCTCCAACTTTCATGGCGTCTTCGATGAGCTTTTTTGCTCCACCCACCCCTTCATGCGCCAAGCTTGAACCGGTCGTTTCAATGAACGCATCGCCTGGGAGAACCTGGACTGATTCGAGGAATTGCGCATACAATCTGGCAACCGTGGTTTTTCCTGAAGGAATGTGAGCAACCCATTCACTAAAAATCCCGACAAGTACTTACCAGTTCCTGGATTACCGAGCAAAACCAGATTGAGACGCTCCTTGTTCAGAGGGACACTTTGCCGTTTCATCAAGTCAATATGGGCCTTGATACGGAGCACTTGGGCTTTCACATCCTCAAGCCCTGTCAACTCCATGATGCCGTCAATGGCACTGTTTTTTTCACCATTGACTTGCTTCTGATGCAACCAATCCTGGTGGGCGGCCGATGTAGGTGTTACGTTCATCGGTGATGCCGAGGAAGGCCCAGGTTGTTGAGGCTTTGACTGATTAGAATTCGAAGGAGTCTGGGTAGCCGAAGGTTTCGTTTTTGGCTGAGGTTTTGGCGGTGGCGATGGAGGAGTAGGGTTTGATGGAGGTACGTTTGATTGCGTGTTGGATGGGGGTGTTGGAGGTATGGGATTTGTCATATTAGACAACGAAGCAGAACGGGCAGCGTCAGCATGCGCCTGCGCATTTGCAGCCGCCTTCTGTGCATTGGCTCTGGCTGCCTCGATATCCTTGGCTTTCTGTTTCAAGATATTCGCTCGCTGCTGCGCAACCTGGGCATCAGCAATCGCCTCCAATTCTGCCTTCAACTTAGCATCCAGCTCAGCCATGCGTAAATCGTGCTCCAGCTGCTCCTGTTGGCGTTGTATCTCACGTTGCAGTTCCTCTTCTTCCAGTTTCTGCTTCAGTTCGAGTTCGCGTTTTCGCTTCTCCTCTGCGCGTTCGGCTTCCTTGACACAGACTGGACAAGGGTCTGGCTTTGGCTGATGGCATTTCCACTTCAGTTTGTGATTGACAGGACACATGCCCGAGTACGGGTGTTGACATGGCATTTGTGAATGGTCCGAGATCTGATGACACTTTAGTGGGCAAGGATGCAAGCCGCAGTTCAACATGATGTCACTAGAGATAATGTGAGTAAGAGCATTCCCAATTCCCAAGTTCTTACCATATCTCTGCGCATCCACCGTCAGGACAAAGAGTATCAAATTCCGACGCAGATTTGATGAGGACTGTTCGATTTGGATGCCGTTCGCATTTGATTGGGAAACCTTCGTACATGTAGTCGCCTTGTTTGACAATCTCGAAGAATTTCCCCCATAACTCCTTACCCTTCCGAGCATTTATAAATGTCCGTGAGTTCCCGATCAGAATGAGTCCATCTCGAGCACGGGAGATAAGCACGTTCAGACGTTCGGGGGAGTTCATGAAACCGATGTCGTTAGATTTATTGGACCTTGTCAGACTGGCGATGACGATATCACTCTCTTCGCCCTGATAATTATCTATTCAAACAATGTCAGATGCGCACTGGGTCCAGTAGCAGATACATACCTATCGTGGCAAGCCTGATGCGCCTTTTGGACGTCTTGTCGTCTGGGGACATGAGTCCAGCGCGGATGAGATCATGCGAATCAAGATCATTGAGTACGGGATCATTGTCCCTCTTCAGGACATCTCGAAGCTTTGATAGCTGCCCAAGGTATGGTGTGAGAACGACTAGCTTCTCCGTCCCATAGCCTTGCTGAGCGAGGTAGCGTACGATTTTCCAAACCATTTCTGCTTCATAGGTGTTCTGTTTCGACCCAGATGAAGCCTCATCGCCTTTGTCTGAAATGCGAGACTCGTCATCTTCGGGATGAGTGTGGTCGATGAAGATGATGTCATTCTGAATACCGCGAATATGGTCGCGGCCCTGGGTCTTGGGAGCATCCGTGAGGTCGGGGTATGTAATTTTCCTGATAAACGCTGAAATTTCCGGACGCATGCGATGTTGGGCTGTCAGAGTTTCGTGAGGAAAGCCCTTGAGAACCAGACGCTCGAATAGTGATCTGTTGAGTTCAAACCCATCACCCTTTTCAACAGTCAGCTTGTAGTTGTTGACTTTCGGGCGCAATTGCCTGTGAGGAGTCAGCTTCAGTGAGATGTACTGAAAATCGGCATTGACTCGCGTACTTGTGATCACCAATGAGAATCATTTGGCTCGTATTCTGACCCATCGCGGTGAGGACATGACTTTCTAGAATTTCACCAGCCTCCTCGACGAGAACGACATCAGGATTCGCCGCACGAATTTCCTGTGCAAACATAGCTGCTCCAGTCGTTGTGCATCCAATGATTCTCTTCCCCATGAGGGTTGCCACCCTGGCTTCCCCAAATTTGCGTGTCAGTTGATCTTGACATTCGTTGTAGTTTGAACCAAGTGTGCAAATCTCCTCGAGGATTGATTTGCGTATCTCCGACTTCCATCCCTCCATCATGTTCTGGCGAGCGTCCGGAGGCATGTTCCAAATATCTTGCGCCTCACGTACATTGAGCTCGGATTTGAACTGCCCAGCATCAAATCCTCTGGCCCATCGAAAGATGAGTTCCTCAGCATCGACAGGTTTGCCGTCCTTGCCAACACGAGTCATTCCCGAATCGTCGAATTCAGGTACGTGGAATGCGTCAAAGTAAGTCGGCTCTTGGAATTCGATGTACGTGAGGATGTCTGTGAAGCCAATCTTCGAAGCTATGAACCTGCCCATGGCGGTCTCTAGAGCTTTGCAGTGAAACGTCGACGAACTCTTCAAGTTGTCGACGATAGTCCAATCAGCTTTGGATCGTACGAAACGCTCTTTCTTCTGGCCTGCAATCCCAAGATGGGCGACCTGCGCATTTGCTCTACTGCCGAGGCGGACCATGCTAGTGTCTGGAATGCCGATCTTCATGAGATCTTCCAGGAATTGATCTAGGGCATGGTTCGTATAGCAGACTACGAGGATTTTTTGTTCAGTGTGATCATGAATGGCCTTTGCAAGCAGCGCGCCAATGAATGACTTTCCAGTCCCTTTGGGGTGTCAACAAATCGCTATGAATATGCGGTTAATAAACGCACCTGGAGGGCCTTGGATGAGAGAAAGGTTCTGCGTAAGTCCTGCCAATAGCGATGCCGCCTGCGACTTATCAAGGACAATACTAGATGAAAGCCCTAGGAGCGGCTTCAAATCCACAGACGGATTCATAGCAAGCGGACGTGTAACCTGAGCCGCGGTCACCGCAGCGCTGCCGATGGTGTTCCCTTCCTTCCAGAACAAGAGCTCCTCCGACAGTGGGATGACCTGCGTCTTCTGCAGAGCCTTTAAGACCGGCTCGAATGCAAAGAGGGCGGTGTCGATCTGAACGAGTCGAATGGCATTGGATGATTGTAACTGAAGGAGGGTCTTTGAGATGCTAGCCTCTCCTTCCAGCTGAAGTACTATAATAGGAGGTTTCTGTGCAAGCAGTGCCTCGACGCGGTGAACGCTTGCGAGACTGATGATTTGATTTCCCGAAAGTATGCATACGAGAGACTGGTTTTTGAGAATTCTAACACCCGCAGGATCTTTTTCGAGATAAGTCTTGCGCTGCTTGTCAGGGACATTCTTCATCGACTTGAAATCGTCTTGACATTTGAGCTTGATGCCCCATCGAGTTTTTCTATCATCTGTACCACTGTAAACGCCGTCGAGTGTGACGCCATCGATGATGAGCCCACGGTAACGCCCTTTCTTCTTCCCTATGGCAGTCTGAAGCTCTTCCCTTATCTCATATAACATGTCTTCACGCAGCAAGCGGAAGGTATTATCCAGGTAGTCAGCTGTACGAGTTGCCTCGCCATCAGGATCCTCCAATACGCTGCCCGGGCGAATGAAAGGAGGCTGCTGGCAGAGGATCTCGTCTGCAGTTGGAAGAATGGATATCTGCCTGAAATCATTGAAATCATTATCATGGCGACCACCAGGTCCACCGACTGCAGCAACAGGTGTACCGGACTTGAATGTGGAAAGAATGTGCTGGATGCGGTAGCCATTGTCTTTGACAATCAATTGCGATGAATTGAGAAGCCTCGTAAGGATACTGGGCTTTTTCGCAAGGTCGCGGTAAGATGAGGTATTCCCAGTAGTCAGGCACAGGAGGCGGAGGAGGAGTGCCGCAAATGCTTCCTGGGCTTGCTCACTGAGCTCACCCTGATCGAATGCTTGGCTGAAGGCAGTCCAAAAAATGGGAGGATCAACTATGGCGATGAGCAAGTGATCCAAGACGTCACCGAGGTCTGTTGCTCGGAATAGATATAACAGAAGTGTGGTTGCAGTTCCATTGAGAAACTGGATGTTAGTATTGTGACGCATGGCAGCCTGAACTGCGCTCGAGCCATGGGAGCTTTCAACGATTTTGTTTATGCAGGCTGCAGGGTCTTGCTGTGCACAAATCGCTTCCAAAAAGTGAGCGTAGCTCCGTGCATCCGCAGTAACTCTGCCTCTGAGAATGTCATTGAAACGTTTCTCAAGCTGAGCTGTTCGATTCATGAGAGGTAAATCAGTAGTGATATGACTCGTTGTAGGTTGTGGGTAGTTGAGTGTTGAGAGAAAAACTGCGGGCGGTCGTACGTGGGCACTAGGGCTACTTCGGCAGCGTGATACTATTAATAATAAGTATGTTAAACGCCGCGAGGCAACTGGCACACGAGGTCCAGGATCTGCGTACCATTAGCAATTGGACGAAAGTCTGCATGCTGTTCGCAAATGATGGATGTAAAATGCAAATAGTAAGGCTAGAACAGAAAATGGTTAATTACGAGCTCCGAATGCTCAGCTGGGCTTACATTATATTCTAAGTAAGTTCGAGGCACGAGAACGTACGTAGAATGAGGTCTACGCGGCGGCACAGCTTTTCGAGTTTCCCACCCTTCTTGCTTCGTACTATCACTTAGTACTTGCAAGTTCTCTACCGCTAGTCTACACTCGCGTTTCGTCGCATTTTGGCAGGGCGGTTTAATATTAATCAAAATCTAACATGCCAAGGATATGCAACGATCCCAACTTCAACGTGTGCCCAGATTATGCTTCGGATGTCTTTGCTAATTCTCGGGCCCAATTAGTCAATGATAATACCAATGAGGCGCAGGCAATACAGCTACTCAAAGATATCTGGGAAGCTAATAACAACAGTGACAAGGTTGCGTGGCAACGTCAAGTAGCGGAAGATAGAGAAGAGCGCGCGCATCATGAACAAATGGAAGAGGAAGAACGAGAGAGGCTTGAACAATTACGAGCGGAAGAGGAAGAGACCGCGCGCAAGGAAGATAGAAAGAAGAACAAACACAAATTCACGCCAATTCTTCCGACAGGAATCCCTGATGAACCGGCCATCATGCCATGCTCATATGCGCTTAGGAAACTGGACAAGGGAGAATACGTCGAACTATGGTACTTTACCAACGACGGACTCGACGAGGCCAATCTCAAGAAGACAGTAGATGATGACGCTATGATAATGTCGACGTTAGCGGACGGTTCGACGGCCTGGGTCTCAGCAGCGTCTACGCGCAATGCTCGAGCCGTAATCAACGACGAAGACTTACCGTTCGAGGAATTCTGTCAGGCCTGCCCTCGCATGCTTACAGCAATGGAACAAGCGGATTGGCCGGAAGACAGAGTCAGAATGATGGCAAAGTTTTGGAGGAACATTCAAGTTCATAAGTATCGATCCTTGCGGAGCTCGATAGCGCAGAAAGCCTTGCTCGTATATCAAGCAGAGCAACGCAAACGCTGGCACGTCGCAATCAAAACGTCAGTCGGTCCATACGATTTAGCCCTCGTTAACGAGAAGGTTCTCAAGGAAACGAGGGAGAAAGTATATTGGGAGGAACGCGATAAGAAAGATAACACTAGGAACTACAAGGTCAGTTTATTCCCCTAAAATAGTTGGGACACGAATATACGCTAACTGGTTTTCTAAAATTTTCGATCATTTTGCATTGATACCGTTCGATGCTTTGCCACACGCTACACATCACCCGCTACACCTTTACATGCACCATACCTCATGCCTCATGCCACATGCCACGCCGTTGAACGTAGTCCGATCAACGAGATAGCATGTCGCACAAGACGCGCGACATGAGAGACGCACGCAAGCGTTCAGCCTCACCTGAGCACGTCAGTAGGGGAAAAGACCGAGGCAGGATTTTCGCACAAGCACAAGCAGAGGCGCCCTCTCGGCTTGTGCGGTATGCCTTGGGCGAAACCCGCACAAGATCATCGAATGCAAAGCAGCTCGAACGTGGGACAACGCCTGGGACACCATATGCTCGAGAGTCAGCAGAGTTCTCACCATGCGCGATGGGAAACCCGTATGCAGCGACTGGCAGCGCGTCATCGGTTGCGCCGAGGTCACTCACGACCGAAGGCATTTTTGCTCGGGATGTGGAGGGTCGTCTCACGGAGCTCAAGCGTGTCCTCGAGCGGAGAAAGCTCAAGGCTCTCACGCCGTATAATCCAGAAGCTTGGGAGAAGGAGCTTGATGCGGCCGGTCTTCTTAGCAGATATCCGCACATCCCTGAAGGACTACGTCGAGGATTTCACCTGGATATACCTAATGTTAGATGCACGCAAGTGCCGGATAACAAAGAATCTATTGTTACATATCAACAAGAGTTCGATTTCATTGTACAAACTGAGATTAAGAAAGGAAGATATATCGGTCCCTTCAAGGCAGATGAACTGGAACGTCTCATCGGCCCCTTCCAATCCTCCCCTTTTTCAATTATACCCAAACCAGGACGCCCAGGACGTTATCGCGTTATTCAAAATTACTCTTTTCCCCACATCACTTCGGCAAAATTCCCAAATGCGTCAATCAACTCCTACATCAATCCAGACAATTTCCCTAGCACTTGGGGAACGTTTCACGTTCTCGCTCTTACAATCAGCCGTTTGCCACCAGGATCGCAATTTGCCATTAGAGATGTATCGGAAGCATACCGTACGATTCCCATTCACGCATCGCAATGGCCAGGAGCCGTTGTTCGGATCTCGGACGAATTATTTTGCATTGATACATGCATGTGCTTCGGATTACGACCATCAGCTGGAGCTTACGGAAGCCTTGCGGACGCGGGCCTTGATCTTTTTCGCGCAAATGGCATTGGACCGGCGTCAAGATGGGTCGATGATCACTTATTTTTTCGTATTCTTAGAGAACATATTGCGGCTTACAATGAACAGAGGAAACTATGGCACCAAGAGATCATTAAGGAGGGGCAACATCAAGACAAAGGAAGAATATGGTTTGGTGGGCACGTGTTTGAGGACGGGACCCTGGAGGAATTTGATGAGGATTGCCGATTCGACATCAAAGATTTATCCGGAGCATCACCGAGATCAGAAGAGGACGCTCGGTTTTCATGCAATGTATCGGACATCGACAAAGTTTCTAAAATCCTTGATATCCCTTGGGAATATCTCAAGGACAAGTTATTCGCATACATCAATCCATATATCGGTTTCATGTGGGACCTTGCAAAGAACGAGGTATTTTTGGCAGACGAGAAGAAGGATAAGTACCTACAGGCAATCAGAGTCTGGCAGGAACGCGTCACGCACACTCTCATTGACGTTCAACAGCTATATGGAAAACTTCTTCACGCCACACTCGTCGCTCCAATGGGTCGCGCGTATCTTACGTCCCTGGAGGCCATGCTGCGACTCGCTGCGGATAAGCCTTTTCTCCCACGACGGCCAGTTAAAAGTCTTACGATGGAGCTTAATTGGTGGAAAACGGTGCTCGAGAAACCGTTTGTTGGACGAGCAATCCCCAAACCACTCAAATTACACGATCCGAAAGCATATTCAGATGCGAGCTCGGGCGTTGGAATTGCTATCGTCATTGGGAACAGATGGAGAGCTTGGAGATTGCGAAAAGGATGGCAGACACTCGACGGTGCCAAGGACATCGGGTGGGCAGAGGCAATTGGCTTCGAGCTCCTTGCTCTCTACCTTATGCAGATGGGAGGATCAGAACGAAATTTCAGAGTATACGGAGACAATCAAGGAGTCATCGAGGGCTGGAGGAACGGGTGTAGCAGGAACTCGGCAGTCAATTCTGTCTTCAGAAGACTCTTATCCTTTATCGACGATTCCCCAGGATCTTATTCTTTTCACCCCGCATACGTGCAAAGCAAGTGCAATCCAGCGGATGATCCATCCAGAGGAATCTACAGTAACGCAGAACTCATGCTTCCGACCTTTCCCATCCCAACAGCGCTCCAACCGTTCATCTCGGACCCATTCGTCGTCTCAACAAACCCAGCGGAATATGAAACAAGCAGAACCTGTGCAGACGTCAGCAATAGAACTCCTGTCAGCTATACAAATAGTCGTTCCAACGCACAAGAGAGCGATACCGCAGATTCACTCTATCACATCCACGAACTCCAACAGCGGACCTGTTAATAAAACACGATTTCAAGCCATACTCCCTGTAGAAAAACCGGCCATACCTCAGCCTTATAGACAAGGTTTAATCCCTTCGTCGTCACAATTGAGACCCCACTGTCTAGCTCGGGATCGACTAAGACAGTGGTTCCCGATAGAATCGAGGGCAGCGAATACGCTAGATGGGAATTCGTTAGCGATATCCGAAGAAGATTTTCAAAGGGTACTGACAGTGATGAACATGTCGTGGGCTCCGAGCACGAGAGAATGTTACGGAGCGGGTTTGTTGGTGTTTCACGTCTTTTGTGACGAGAGGAAGGTACCCGAGGAGCAACGTTGTCCTGTTGACACACGGACGATGTTGAACTTCATATCAAGTTGTGCGGGCTCGTACTCTGGAAAAACGTTAGCAAATTACGTGTATGCTATCAAGGCATGGCATACCTTGCACGGGCAACCATGGAGGATCCAGCAAGACGAGTTGAAAGCGGCGTTAGATGGAGCATCGGAATATACGCCTGAAACATCCAAGCGTCAGAAGCGCGAACCCTTTTCGACAGATCTTATCCTAAAAATCCGGACTTACCTCGACCTGTCGAAACCGTTGGACGCGGCAGTTTATGCATGCCTGACCACATCATTTTATGGTTTATGTCGTCTAGGAGAAATCACGGTTAGGGCCTTGAAAGCTTTCGATCCGGAAAAGCATGTCAAACGATCCAACGTTAAGATGGACGTTAAAGATAGGAATGATCTACTAGTCACCGAGATCTTTCTTCCGCGGACCAAAACCTCGAACATAGGCCAGAGCGTGTTCTGGGCGCAACAAGACAATTTAACTGATCCCAAATCAGCGTTACTCAATCACTTTGAGGTCAACAATCCAGAACCGAATGCGCACCTTTTTACATGGAAGCACGTCAAAGGAATGAGACCTCTAACGCGAACGGAATTCTGGAAAAAGGTCAGCGGCATAGTGAAAAGGGAAAGTTTAGGAAACTTGAAGGGTCACGGTTTGCGCATAGGAGGGACCTTGGAATATCTGTTGCGAGGAATTCCTTTTGACGTGGTCAAATCTATGGGGAGATGGTCAAGCGAAGCCTTCACGAGCTATTTGCGCAAGCACGCACTCATATTAGCGCCCTACTTGCAGAATTCTCCGGCACTAGAACCTTTCACTCGATATACCATGCCCCCAGTGTATTAACAAGGTATGTCAATACGTCGCCCTTCTCCTTCGAAGTGGGAGTCCATGCCGTGCCTGACGCGTCGCTGGGCTCCTTCACATAGGGAATCACGGCTCACCCTGGACTCTCAACAGGTTCGAAACGATGTTTCGGGTCGCGAACCCTTCGGGTTTGAGCCCAAATAGCTACAAGCATCAGCTGTTACTATTGTGTATCAATCAGATATATGCGGCAGTCAATAAATCTGATTGTTTTGAGTGATTACCTCGAAAACTGTTAGCAACGCATAGAGTATATACTACACACCATCAGCCCAAGATGGCCCGCCGTGACTCCGAGTCGGACCATCCGTCGGTGAACGAAAACTCGACCTGTGACAATCATTAGAACGCTATACTATGATATGTTTAGTACCTATCATCATGCAAAGGAACAGCGAGTGACATTCCGAGTCTGCAGATAAAGAGCTGATGGAAGATTGAACTTCATTAACGCCAACGATGGTCTCGTCGAACGTAGCGGTCGCACTTGCTCAGCCATTGTCACTGGCCAGTGAGTTGTCTAGTTCTTGTGAATGTGTATAATTGACATCAATCATGTGCACGAAATGCATGATCATCGATATCATTCGCGATCTTATCTTTTGAAATACAGAAAAATCAATAATGATCCAATTCCTCGGTTTCACTAATACTATCGATTCGATAGATCATGCCGCCTCATACATTTTGTTGGTTCAAGAAGATCACTCTGGTTCAATCGCATTGGCTACAAAACCATACCCTGTCATGCCGTACTATCTCGGACCTTTGCGTATGTGCAGCTCCGCCTTGAAGTTTACTGAATACTATTTTTGACGTTTTTCGAGACCCATGACCTGATGGACGCTTAATGATCTTATAGTTATAATCGCAGGCTGCAGACATGATTCCCAGCACTGACTCTTACACCACTGGCTACCATGTCTAAAGGTGTCGCTCTAATCACTGGCGCTGGTCAAGGCATTGGCCGTTCCATTTCTCTTAGGCTGGCTGCCGATGGCTTCGACATTGGACTCAGTGATATTCCTACCAACAAGTCGAACCTCGAGGAGGTCGCGCGGGAGATAACGAAGTCTTATGCAGGACGAAGGGCCTGCGTACTTCTTGCAAATGTCACAGTCGAGGACGACGTTCGTAAGATGGTGGACGGCGTCGTGAACGAGCTTGGTGGTCTGGATGTCGTGAGTACAGATATCCGAGCATTGATTTATTCTCATAATTGATGCCACTTTGAGATGGTCGCAAATGCCGGTATCCTTTCAGCTGCACCATTGGTAGAAAGTAAGAAATGTGGCTTTGCGAATCGTATCTGCAAACATTATGTTGATTTCGTTTGACTAGCTACATTGGCAGACTGGGAAAAGATCTTTGCTGTCAATGTCACGGGCGTATTTTTAAGCTACAAATACACCGCTCAAAAGATGATTGCCTTGAATGAGACCCACAAACGAGGTCGCCGCATTATCGGCGCCAGCTCCATAGTAGGGAGAAGAGGTGCGTATGTCCATCCGTAGGTTCTAACGCTCTATATATTTCTCGCACAGGTGAAGAATACCTTAGCGCGTATTCTGCTTCCAAGTTTGCAGTCCGAGGGATTACACAGTCTGCTGGTATAGTGTCTGTCTACATTGCATTCCGACAATTCTGATCAGTAATTATATGTCAGCCATCGAACTTGGACGCCACGGTATCACTGTGAATGCCTATGCTCCAGGACCAATATTGACGGCTATGAGTAAGTAAAGCCATAAATAATATGCGTTATGATGCAAGCTCAGCGTTAAAGTCAACGGACTGAATGAGGCAACCTTGAAACTGACGGGATCATCTGACCCTAATGTCTATAAGGAAAAGGTAAGACAAGACAGTCGGGCTGTTCTAACGAATTCGTTCAAACATTTCTCCGTAGTCTAAGAAGAATACGTGTGTCGGGTATCTGGGGGTTCCAGACGACATTGCGGGACTGGTATCTTACATCGCCTCCCCAGAATCTCATTTTATCACAGGTAAGCATTGTGGAACCTTTTTCGCTGTCTGTCTTCATGTGACATAACCAACAGGACAAAGTGTGAGTACTACTTTGAGAGCCCGTGTACGAAGACTCACGACTCTGCAGATCACGATCGACGGTGGAATGCGCTTTGATTAAATCTTGCTAGTTAGTATGGGGTCGTCTAAAACCGAAGCCTGCAGTTGTATCATCTCTTGTACAATAGTGTATAGTAGGCATGCTCTTGACTAATGCTCATGAACATGCCATCCATACCACCGTGTAAGCTTCAACTGTGTTGATACTAAGCCTTGGATATTGGGGTAGCGCTTCAAGTCCACATCACATCCTCCTTCAAATGTAGCATCTATCGAGGGTGGGGCTTCACGAAATGCTGTCTAGAATATACTGCGATATCTATCTATGGACGGTGTAGGTATGTACAATTGTAAGTCGATCAGTCCAAAATAGCTGTAGCCTACGTATAGAAGTGATTTCATCAAGTAAAAGTATGTCTTTCGCTTATTCAGCTAATTTTGGTATGCGATTCAAGTCCGTTGAGACCGTAAGTCCCAAGTTTCAACATTGTTTATCTGGCACTCAGACGCAGAGGGAAATTTCTGAAGGAGTAAGTATTCAGCGGAGGCATAACGGACTTGCAATAGCAGACATACCAACATACCAACACAATGCAACTACAAGCCACATGCTGACGCATCCACTTGGGTCGCCGTAACATCCACTCTTCCCAGCTCAACGGCCAAACCACCAGTCAACTTGTTCATCGCCGCTTCTGAAATGGTAAAGCCGGCTGTGGACCTGTCAACCGCGAGGATAGAAACGTTATTGTTTCCGTATACGACATTATAGCAAGTCCCGCATGCAGCGGAATCCCAGCCCGTTACGGTGTAGACACCGCCGACGTTAGGGAATGGGGGAAGTGAGCCGAGGGTCGTGTATCCCTTTGTCTCGAGCCCGTTAGGGCCGTCTGAACAAGCGACGCTGGAAAGAGAGAGTTCGCCGTTATCGTACGTAGTGTCATATGAAAGGGTTTCTGTCGTCTGCGCCAAAGAGGAAAGAACAAAGACAGAGATGGAAAAGAGGACGGATGAAAATTTCATGATGCAAAGCACTTTGCTTGTGAGGTATATGAAGTGTGATAGTATAGCTGAGGAACGAATGAGCTCAATGTTGGGGCCTGAGGTGCGGTTTGCTTTTCAAGAGTCGCCTCCTTTTATGCGCTGATGTTTCGACTTCCGGTTCAACGGGCACATGTGTTTGTATGGTGTTTCGAGAGAATCGTCGCACTCGGAAAGTCATAACCGCATCATTTAGGTCATTAATTTGCGTTGGGAAGAGCAATAGTCAATGCGGGGATCAAATATACGCGAGAGCATAAAGGAAGACTGAGCTTCGGGGATTGATAATAATCTTCCGATCGGCATGGGAACCAGTCTCTTTGGCCTGCCAGTCCTAGAACGTGTCTTATGGTTTAGCGGAAATGATGAAATCAGTAATGCCACGTTCACTGGCTGAGGAAACACGATGCAGAAAAAAAAACGCGGTTTAACCAGCAGTGGCGTGTGGCGCGAAAAGACGAAAACTATGGAATTAGTGTCGATGAGACAGGTAAAAGGAGCAAGCCTATCAGGTAAACCCACACAGACCTGGCGAGCTGGCAGGAGCCTAAGTAGCGATCAGAGAGAGCAAGGTCTAGTGGCCAAATATATACAAGCATGCGTTGACCTTCAAGTTGTAAACAGGTTTACAGCCCTCCGGACACCTGGACCCGACAAATCATATACCGTGAGGGAATCCGCACACGCAGGGGACTAATTCACTATATTTTTGCGTGTAAATCAGCAGCCCTATAACACATTTTGGAGGGCGAGGTTGAGAAGACCCACCCAAGACCCTGCGCACACTTGTCATGAGCTGGCACCTCTCATCATGAATCTTGTTGATGGATTCTGTCTAACAATGTCCGAATGCTCCCTTCTATCCAATATTAAGCCTGATGGCTTGGCTATTTCGTAGCGGTATCAGTAGGGCTGCATGTATAGAGAAGCAATGGAGTAAGGGGTGAGTCGGACGTTGTCGTGGCGATGGTAGCCTCCCCTAGACAAAGCTAATACCGGCGTTTAACTTCCTTCTAATGTGTCGGAAGGTTTGAATAGGGATGATGCATACGAAGATACAGGTACTCACAGCGGATCATGTACAGATGGACGTTCAATAAGAAATATGACCCTCGTGAGCTGAGCTCAGTGGCCGACGAAGTGACGAGCGTCCCGATTTGATGGCACAAATGGCAGGTAGCTAGAGAATGAGTGTGTTGCAGTGTTTGACATCATGAAGCAAAAGGTGGTGGCCAGTGCAAAATGAGATCTATCAAAAGTAAACGCGTCCAGGTGCTGTTACAAATGAACGATGAAGATATACGAAAGAGGATGATGAAGAAAGACTGACAGTGGCATGGAGGATACTTGAGACATATGATGCCTCCTAATTGCTGGACATTCGTGCACGCGTATGTGCGTCGATGTCCCAACGTTGTAGAATGCAGCGTGTATTCTATAAGCGTGATTCGATGTCTTGGTCCAACTTATCTCCAATGGAATAAAAAATATTTCCCACCAAGTTAGCGCCTAGAGGCTATGTAAACACCAAACGACTAGCATGCTCGGCTGCATCGTGGAGACCGTTTTACAGCAACAACATGGATATCATAACTATGCCCACATTTACTGTCCCGGTCGACCGGTCGGATTTCAATCTTAATACATCTAACGTCGTTGGATTCTTCGGTGGTGATGAAGCGATCGCAGCGATGACTACAGTTCATCTCTATCGCGGGAGGCGCTGGCTAGGCTGGTATAACTCACCAGGGAGTTATACCGTCGCCAAAAAGTTCGGGCAGCTCGCGAAGTCAAGATTCTGGGATGGTCTTTTCCCTGGCCCAAATCTCACACCCGCTGAGGTATTTGGGCTAGATGGAAAACCTGGCCCTCGTTATTGGGGTGTTTTCTCGGGCACAGAAATGACCACCGGTCACCTGGCGTACCTCATGGTAGAGAAGACAAAAGAAGTTCATGCAGAAGCGGAAGTAGAAGGGAGGGAGACTACACCTCTATCCGTTACCATCGTTGATGTCGGAAATGGGGTGGTGAAGCACTTGGACCGGGCGCCTATGATGAGTATCCATCATGCTCTCTTGGCCGCTATTCCCATTACAATCAGTTTTGCGACGAGCGCGGTTTCTGCTGCTTCAGGAGATTGGCTAGCATCTGCCCTCATCATGTTAGGAATCATTTCAAGTGGCGTTTCTTGCCTTGTTATGGGCTCTGCTCAACTCGAATTTGCTTCCGTTAAGGAAGCCGCTCCGCACGTGCCGCCTGCAGACGGGTTGCTTCTCATGCGAAACGATGTAGTCATCCTCAGAGGTGAAGAGAGAGACATCGATCCGATAACCAAAGGGAAATTTGACCTGAAAATGGGTGGCGGCCCAGAGTTTAGACGAATTGGACTCTGCTCGCTTCTCCTCCTCGCGCAGTTCCTTCTCCAGCTTCTTCTCATCCCCCAGGCAACGACGTTCGGGCAGATCATGTTCCTCTCATCAGTTGCAGCCTCATGGGCATACAATTCATTTCTCGCGTCACTGGAGCAAGAGAAAATACAAATCAATATCCTGTTGAAAGCGCTTCGTAATCCACCAATGTTGAAAATTGCGCTCAAAAACAGAGCTGCTCAGGCAGTTTTTGCATGTTTGGTTCTCAGCGATGACGCCCGGAGGCCTCCGAATTCTGATTTCAAGCCAAAAGAGGTGTTACAATGCTTCATCCCAAATGAAACAAGAGTATGGAATACATGGAGAGACAAAGTAGTGGAGGAACTGGGCAAACACGAGGAAGAAAAGTCGTTCGACATTAGCTCTAGTGATCTACCCGCGGGGTTTAGAGATCATGAGAAGCAGCTCCTGAGCTCGTTGCTTCGAGATGCCCGCAGTGCGTATAAAGGTTTCCGGAATCACATACACAAGATCAGATCTGTTCCTTCTACATCGTTAAACGAGAAAAAACCATCTTGACCGGATTTATATTCAAGGTTGTATAGGTTGTATTTGATACTAGTTGTAACATAACACGTATTCATAAGAGCACTAAGTACGCATGTGTGAAGGTGGCCCATTATAGCACATACACCTAAACTGAAATGACTCGGAGCCCCTCAACTTCTGAAGCTATGCATCAGGCATGTTCTAACTTATACCACCATCTCCCCCATTGCCTCCACCACACCTGACCCGATTTCACTCTTCTCCTGCGAGACCGTGGTCGACGCGCTTGCACTACGGGCCCTGGAAGTGAGAAAATCGACAGCAAGTGCAGACCCAGTTGGGATCATCGGTAGCACCTGCAATGTCTTCTCGGCATCTGGTACGAAATCGGGATCAATAACTTTGGGTGTAGCGCGCCCGCGTCGAAAATGGTACTTGGGACGAGTAAAAGTAACATTGGCATCGGATTGAGCACGCTTGAGCTTGGAAACTTGCGCAGACGTTGTAAGGCTCATCCTTTGGGAGTGCGAGCGGAGCATGCGAGTAGGTTGTGCTTTGGGTGAAGATGCAAAGGGGAGACGAATTACAACTTCGCGCGGGTGAGAGTTGTTTCTGGAGAGACGAGCGCTACGCCGACGCTGTACATTTCCTTGAGTGCTGGTCAGAGAACTAGCGACCTCATTGCTGTCTGACGCAAGCAGAGGGGAGGCTGAGACGTCAAGACTCTCGACGAGGCGTGAGCCCGACTTGGTAGGCACACAACTAGGTGGGGTATTAGCATTGTCCGGTAATGCACGTCTTCGCTTTCTCAAAGGTTCCTCTTGTTCTTGTTCCTCCCTGAGCATTTCCAAGCGCTGGCGACGCATGACAAGTGGACTGGAAGGCATAACGATAGTTCGTTCGTCCGTTACACTCGGGTCGATATCCACATCCCAGGGTGTGTCATCTAACGTTGCGCTCATGATCTTCGTCCGTATCGCTCTAGGTGCACCTGGAACGGTTTGGACTGATTCTTGTGTTGTCTCTGTGCGGATCCCAGTTAGGACCTCTATCGCTCTCCGAATATCTGCATCTTCTACATCATCACCGCATGCAATTTGCAGTGCCTTTGGCAGACGTTCATTGATGCTCTCAGCAGCCTGTACAAGTTCAGGGCGAGGCATGGTAACAAGGTCCTCATGGCAGCAGAATGGTGCACGTTGGAAGGATGTAATAATGATACTGTCGGTGGATAGAGATGTGGTCTGTAGGGCGACCGCGGGAGGAGGAGTGTAATAAAGGGGGCGACTGATTGGCGGTCTCACGGTGTCCATGGAGTGTGAGCGTGGTCGGGCATGTTTGTTGACTTGAAGCGGATAACGCAAGAGAGAAGTTACACGCCGAATGGGTGTCTGCATAGACGAAGACCTATCGGTGATACGCATGGTAATCACAGAAAAGAGGAAGTTTGTGGAACGTTATCAAGAGCAGCCATCAAATATAACAACTGACTCAGTGGAGGCTGACTGCGAAGCATCAGGCTTACGCAGGAGTGGTCAGCCACTACTTGCATTTTATTATGTCCTCCAAGTCATCGACAGGATATCGGTATATTCTAAACCTCAGTTTACGCGCATTACTGTTGGGAATTTAGAAAAATCGATGTGATCAATGCAGGGGCCTTCGATATCAAGAGATGGCTCACCCTCAGTTGGAACTTCGGTTGGACGATCTAGTGCAGTGGGCTTCTCGCTCGCCAAGCACTACTACTAATTTTGCTGGTTCTACAGATACCCTTCCATGTAATGAGAGCATCTGCAAAAAAAGTTGTCCTTCAGGGATATGGCAAATGTTGTAAGTTGTCAAAACTGTCGTCCCTTTATTTAGCAGTAAGTTACACCAAAAGGCAGTGATCAACGTTCAGGCGCTTACCTGTCTCCCCATTCAGCAAACTCGCTACAAAGGTGAAAAGTCAGGTATGCGGAGGGGTTGCGCCAGAGCGTCCCTAATAACGCAAACTTGACTTCCAAAATTCAATGGCACGCCACATATGTGTCACCTAGCTACCTCAAACATTATGTAACTAGTGGTTCGCGTTGCGAATTGAACTTCCGACCTTGCTCCGATATATTGCAGGCAATAATCAATTGGCCGCGGCGCTTTGGATCTCTGTGATTGCTACAGGTTTGAGTTTCTAGATTCTAGATCCAGGTTTATGTTTTCTACGAGTGTGTTTTATACTCGCATGATCACAGTTCATGTCAGGTGAGTCGTGATTGACAGATTATCTTCCATCCAACATGACCTTGCTCCGCAAGGTAAACTAGCTACATTTCATTCTCTTCTGACCCATGTGGCTGACGAGCTTTGACAACTTGAGGTTGTTCCTTAACCACTATTCCTGTGCGCCGCTCACGGAAACGACCGTGCAGTAGCCATTGACCAATAGTGAATATTAACTAATTTGCCACAATGTTGAATGATTATCCTTTCCTGCGATCACTACGACCCATTGACTCAATTTGACTATCACTAATAACATAGTGCGCCTTGCGTGCGTATTTCCAAGGTAATGAATTTCATCGTCATTATGAGAGATCCATGCTGGCTGCCCTCGGTATAAAACGTTTTCCGAGGATAGTTTCAGCGCTAGCAGGAATAAGCAAGTATAAAATGAACGCGGTTGAATCGGAAAGGTCTCAGAGACCAACGCCTCCGGATACAGTGAGTAGCCCTCTCGCACTACGCTATGCGCATCTCATTGAACCAACATATAACAGCTCTTCCAATCCTTTTAATAGCAACTTCAGACACATTGCACAGTCAAACTTTTGTCGGTGTGTGGTTTCCTTACGTGCATAGTCACATCATAGGCTGAAGCATGGTTATACCAGATACCATGAAGCTCGTTCAAATCATTTACCTCACAATCCTTACTGCTTCCAGTGTCGTTTACAGTGCCACTGGAGTGCTGCGGGCATTAACTCCTCACGAATCCGTAGTCTGCTCAGGCTGGTGCTCCTCCTGGCCAATTTTCAACTGCCCGAAAGGGACAATGTCTTACAATCTGTCCCCGACGTGCTGGATGTGCTGTAGCTACAACGATTAACTAATCATTTTTGCTCTCAAATGGCGCTTTCGATTGGAATTGTTGAAAAGAAACTCTCGCACCTCATTTTATCCGCCGCATCGGGATAATTGGCTGCCATCAGACATGCAAAATACACCCGACTCCGACGGCATTGAACAGCTTTGCAATTTCGATATCAATACCATGACTGTAAATACTTCACGCGTCAGATGTCGTCCCAGAACAATCTCGTTGAGCCACATCTTCAACCTCTACTGTCACCAGCCTCACTCCGACTTGTGGACAAGCTGGTTGCGTCCGCGCTCGAGAGCAAAGAGGCAGATGCGGGGTTGGTGGGCGATTTCCTCGCTCAGGCTATGAGCAGCAGACAGTGTACGCTCGAGGTATTCGAGAAGAAATTCATGCTCATAGCAGATTTTTTGGACGATATTGCCATCGATGCTCCCAAGGCGTTTGACTATATGGCTATCATGCCCAGAGGCGCTTGATTCAAGAATGAGCTTGAGAGAATCCAACGAAGCTCGAGGTTAGTGATAAGCCAGTCTCTCTCGTGACTTGATCTGCCTCACACCGACTGGCATTTTTCTTTTGCGTTATGACCGCATTTCTGTTTTCGTTCGCTTTTTGATTGTATTCCGCACCTTGGTGTTCTCCAAGTTTATGTAACACAAGTAAAGGACGACCGACAGATACAATGGCAATGTAATCCACTACTGTTCCCGACACTTGTGCCATGATGTGCCGTGTGCGACATGACTCAAGTCCAACTGCAAGGCATTATTAGGGAGGCTCAAAGTAGCCGCCTACATAACTTCGTCTACGCCTAACTCTGCCTAACCTAGGTGTATGAGATAAGCAATCGGATGTTGAAACTAACCCTAGCGGCGAGCAGCGCCTACGGTGAATTGAGCCAGAGTCTGAATCCAAACCTCGTTATGTTCTTATTTTCTACCTAAACCTCGACATCCTAAACCTTAACCTCCACAGTTCCGAGTCAACCTTTTCGAATCAGATAGCCATGACCTCCATAGATTACTCATTTGTATTTTTGAATTTCATCTCACAATTTTATATGGAATTAATTAAATATATGTGCAAGCTACTAAATAAATTTGGAAGGTTTAGGATTGTTGAAAAGGCCTACATCAGCAAACTACAACTTTCCCCACAGAAGGCACACAACTTATGTTCCCACAACAGCTGATCACAGATTTCACAGTTCCACCAGGAGTCACAGCAAATAGTACCACAAGGTATACATTTATTACAATCACTCACAGTTTGACACGACTCACAGGACTTTGCATTTGAAAGCCAAAGGAGTCCAAGTTTGAATAGCTACTAGTAGTAAGTAGTATATACTAGTTACTAGTAATACCATAGAAATGTGAACTCGATCTTTTACTGTATCACTTCGACCTTAGGTTCGTGGGAATTTTTGTACTGCATTACATAATGACTTTGTGACATGTTCATCACTTGAGGACATTGTGACCAACTTGCAGTAAGTTTGTATATATGAGATGAGTAGAGGACTGCATATACTCTATACACAGGGGATAGATCCAAAATGACAATAACAGAACAAACTAAGTGTTTGAGTGAAGATTTTCTTGAAAAAACATATCAGAAAAAAACACAACATAACATTATGTCACAAAATTAGGTTCGCTGACCCAAAACTGTTGTGACTGTCACAAAAAATAGGTTCGGTTCATCAGGCAAGTGACGGTGTGACAAACCTAAGGTCAAAATGATACAGTATTTTGGACTATGGATGAACTTCAGACAATGCAAAATTAGATTCAAACACCGAGATAACAACATGAGCATAAACATTGTATGAACTGTAAGGAAAATACATAGCACTAATAGTGCTAGTAGTACACGAGGCAAATATCATAATGTGACATATAGTAGTGCAAACTGTCCATGACAAACAGGTCAGTCAAGCTGGATAGTGAGAGCGTGGCCACTTGGACCTTCTGTTGTAGCAGATGATGAATTTTCTGCACTTGATAAGTATGATTGCTTTCTCTCACAGATCATCAACTTACCAGCATGCTGATGATCACTTTCATGTTGTCTTGCAGATAAATGAGACCAGCCATGCTGTTTGAAGGCAAGTCTCATGCACCCCAGGCCCATGTCTGCATTGTCTAGCATCTTCCCCACGACATCTACTCGAAATCTGAGCAAGCTCAATAATACTTAATTTTCCTGTAGTAAACACTCTGCAAGTGCCTTTTGTGCCCAAAATACTTCACGCTTGGCTCATGTGAGGTCCATAACAAGTTTCACTTCAGAATTAGTTGGACTCTGTGTTGACTGATGAAATTTTAGGTACCTTCAAGAAATGAGAAATGTAGAATTGACTTGACCAAGGAACTAATAGCTTCAAGAAGCTCATAAAAGTCCATCCTGTGTGTCCCTGGTCTTGCGTCATCATGGTGCTGATGAAGAATGTCATCAGCTAGACCTGACACTTTTGTCAATAATGCACACAGATTGATAGTCATTGTGTATTGGGAGATGGTTTTGGAAATGCCGGTATTAGTATCAGCCATATTACTGAAGTCTGTTTCTTACTAGGCTGACCCTCTTACTAGTATGTCTCATCATGATTCCAGCTGCCCCTCATGCGGCAAAATCTTCAAAGACCACACTTCTGTTGCTCATCATATGAGCCAGCCTTGGTCCGGATGCAACACATGGTTAGAGGATATGATCAACTCTATTTCACCCAGTGAAGATCATAACATGGACTCTGTGGACAATGAGGACTTCTCTGGACTTCCTCATGATATTTCTTATGACCCAGGACTTGGAGTCAAGGAAGGTTTTCATTATTTCAGTGGAGGAAAAGAGGACATCCCTGATGGAAATGAAGTGCATGCCAGTGAAGTAATTGACTACTTTCCAGAGCCTCCTCTGGCCTATGAGGATGGCTACACATTTCTGGGGCTGTTTGATGCAGATGAAAACAGCATATATTGGAAAATGAACCTCTATTATCCATTTAGCAGTCAATGAGATTGGCAACTTGCAGCATGGTTCTTATGTTCAGGCCTAAGCATGGGGAAGATCGACTCTTTTCTATCACTCAAAATGGTCAGTTTGTCTACTTCGCTTTCACTACTAACAATTCACATCTTTTTAGATCAAGGATTTACCCTTGTCATTCCGCTCTGCCAGAGAACTACATGGTCAAGCTGAGATGCTGCCCAGCGGTCCATGCTGGAAGTCTCAAGTCATTCATACATCACATCCTACAAAGTCGCCAGTAATTCTGTACTGGTGTGACCCTATTGAATGTATTGCCAGCATCTTTAATCACCCACTATTTCACTGTCATATGGATCTCATGCCTCACAAGATTTACTCTACTGCAGAGAGACTATGTTGTATATACACCGGATGGATGTCAGGAAACGATGCATGGGATATGCAGGTGAGTAAATAGTTGAATATTGAGGTCTGGCACTCATGTATTCTTAAAGTCGGAAATACCCAAGGGTGCAACCCTCCTCGGCACCATTCTCTCCTCTGACAAGATGAACATCACTGCATTAACAGGGGATCATGTAGCTCATCCGCTCCTAATTAGCCTCTCCAACATCCATATGAACGTATGCTTACAATTGTCAACCAACTCTTTCATTCTTGCTGCCCTGTTACCAGTCCCCAAGTTCATTCACAAGAAAAAGTTAAATTGGAGGATTGCCTTATACATCAATGCCACAATATCATTCTTGAGCCACTCAAGCAATCCACTTGACATGGTGTCATGCTGTCTGATCCTATTGGATGCAGTCAGTATTGCTTCACTGCTCTTGCGAGCTATATCACTGACACCTCTGAGGCCATGATGCTGGCAGCCATTGGTGGAAAAACATCGCTGGTGATGATGGCAATGTATAAGCAGTTTGTGGATGCATTCCATCGTGAACCCTGGATGAAATCAACGATGATTGCACAGCTCGCTGTTGTGCACTCACGTGCTGATCCTAATGATATTGAGGCATATTTCCGTGAGGCACAGAAATTCCAACTGAATGGCATCAACAAACTGTTCTGGTGGGACTATGCACTAGCAGACCCCTCCTGGTTTCTTACATTGGCATCACTCCATCATCTTCATAAAGAATTCTTCGACCATGATGCCCAATGGCTCATTTGCACTGTTGGAGATTCTGAAATAGACTTCCGATTCTCAGTGTTACAGCCCATCACTGGTTATTGACACTTTTACAGTGGCATCTCCAAACTAAAACAAGTCACTGGTTGCTGTGAACGAGAAATTCAACATTATATCATCGCTATCAGTGCAGATGCAGCACCTCCTCATGTCATCACTGCTGTATGTGCGCTCATGCAGTTCCGGTATCTCGTACAGTCACCATGTATTGACGAGGAAGATCTTGGGCACATCTCAGGTGCTCTAACTGAGTTCCACACAAACAAGGATGCAATCCTTGCTGCTGGGGTTCGTCAGGGGAAGGGCAATAGACACATCAACAACTTTTATATCCCCAAGCTGGAGCTAATGCAGAGTATTATTCCCAGCATTCACAACTCTGGCATCATAGGACAGTGGTCTGCTAACATCACTGAACACACTCACATTATGGAGATCAAAGATCCTGCCAGATCAAGCAATAACAACAATTATGACACACAACTTTGTCAACACCTCAACCATGCTGAAAAATGTTGTCATTTTGAGCTCGCCACTAGCCTTCTGGATCATGGACAGAGGGGTGAGGAAGAGGGGTTGGACTTGGATGCTGAAGATAGCGATATTGAAGCTGATATTGACACAGAAGATGTTCCTATCCACCTGATTCAACACCCATGCCAAACTACAAATTATTTTGCGATTGTGAAGGCACTTCAGCACTGAGAAGTGGGTTCTGTGCCTATGCCACCTTGCTCCTTTGTTGACAAATGCACTGCCTTTCATCTTGGATATGACCCCTCCATTTGGAGCATCACTGTTGATGAAGTTGTGATTAAATTTGGCTTACCAGATCTACGACCAGCCATAGCTGATTTCCTTCAACGTGAGGCAACTTATGGACACCAGCATGTTCATTCAATAAGTGGCCCTAGAAGGGCTGGATCTACTGCTGTCCTCCAATTTGACAAAGTACAAGTCTGGTTCAAAATTCACTTGCAAGAGATGGACTTCCATGACACTCACACAATCAAACCAGCTCAGATGCTAAATTTTGTACCACCAAACAACCCATTGTAAGGAATAATGCCTCTCATTGTGTGATATGGTGCTTTTCACTAGGGAGTACATGGCATGAACTTGCAGCACCACTCTGGGTGCTATCTGCAGCTATTCCTATATGAGGCGCAGCTTTCCCACGCAATGCGCGCCATGCGCGCTGTGGCAATATCCTCTGGGCTGACCTGCAAACACCTTAATTTGCAATGTATGTCAATCCCTGTCCATCTCCGATGCCATCCTACCATCTCTGCATCTCTGATGCTTCGGACCTGCTTGGAGATCATAGCACTTGTCCTACCTATGTCCAGTCCAGTCCCGCTTAACCCCACTGGTGTGTATCTGGTTGTTACATGTTGCTGATTGAGTTGGCAGCGCTATTACATGTATTCTCACAGGCCACAGTACCTCATGGCTTGTTACATACTATCGGACCCAAAGTTTTGATACCTAATTTTGCCTATCTACTCCGGATTTTCACGTAGCTAGTTATATAGGGTTGGGTGACTAAGATTACAATCACCACTTAGTAGGAGGGAGAAATCCCCAATACTTGGTCACCCATACCTGTCCCTAGAGTTACCCTGACGATATACCTGTTTACCCGTTACTCGTTACCTGTACCCGTTACCTGTCATTTCCTTGATGCTCCTTACCATCTCCAACCCATCTCCAACCCACTCCTTACATCTCCGCATCTCCGCACATCGGACCTGATTTCCCACACCTCGGACTTCACACCTTACCTTCAGACTTGTTCCCCAACCTTAGGACTTTGATTTCCTTGCTTAGTACTGACTATCAAACTTATATCAGACAGCGTGCCCCTCAAGTCAAATGTTCTTGCTTGCAAGTGTAACAGCTGGGCAGAGCTTCGACATATATCTGGTTAGGGGATAGTTTCTATCACTCTATCTAGAGTTGTATTTCACAGTGCACACTTCCTGCGCTTGAGCACCCTATAGCACCAGCCATCCAGAAGCATCCATCCACTGTCCACCAAGCTCTCTAAGTGTGTATATTCCTATTTCCCTTATTTGCATATTGTTCCACTTTTATTGTTATCATGGACCCTTACTTTTACATACCTTACTCAGTAGCACTTCAGCTCCGCATGACAGCGCTTAGGCACCATATATAAGCACCAGCAGTACTTACTATTGGAGGACTTTTCGGTTGACAGAACTTTCCACCCACTATTTACCTAGCAGAACATAGTAGAAATCCATTTGTTTACATTCTCTCATTTGTGCATATATGCGCGCACTTTCCCGCGCTTCGCGCAGCATATGCGCGCGTTCCCACACCTTCATGCCTTGCGTGCACCTGCGCTTTCTCGCGCCTCGTATTGGCCGACCAGTAGTGCCTTCAGCGCATACAACTAGATCCTTGCTGCACTCACTTCCCCTTTAGGGTTGAACACACTTGTCATCTCAGGTATAGCAAACTAGGCAATGCGCGACCTACGACAGTTGTAGATGCAGTCAGGAGCTTTGTTCGCACCTCATTGTGTTGTTGTTTCTACACCATGGATTCTAGGCCATTATGATACAGTCATTGTTGAGACCAGTGCAGGCTACCCATGGCCTAGTAGTCATCTTTCGGGTACTTTCAGTCTTACATTACAATAAATGTATGTTCACTCACTGTTACAGGTCACACAATCGCGCAGATAAGACTCATTATGCGACCCATTGGCAAGAGTGGTATACAATGGTCCTGGAAGGATCAGTTCCTCACATATGTCCAACGTTTTGATCTTTCAAATGATTGTAATCCAGCCACATGGCTTTATGCACTGAAGTGAGCAAAGCGCTTGAATGGAAACTGGATGGGCGACATTATTCCAGTATCTCAATTGAGGGCTCCTGTTCAACTGGTCCCTTGCTTTGGCGCCACTGCTGACAAACGTCTCTTGGCATATAACAGTTTAGAGCATGCTGCTGAGTTTTGGCTGAATGAATTTTGGAATAAAAGCACCTTCTTTATGCTATCAGCCTGAGATTTGATACAAGATAGGGTCATTTTGTAGTAGACATGCCAAGATTATTCTCATACCTGTATCCATGCATTCATACTAGCACTCCCTTATGTCACTCAGTAAACATTTATGTTCAGTGGGCCTCGGGATGAAGCTGGCATCTTTGATGTCAGCTCCTGAGGTTCATGACATAACAACAATGGATAGACTCACCAGCTCGGAATTTATTCGCTTGATTTTGCAGGAATCTTCACCTGCCAACAGTGACAAGCTCAGCAATGTATTATTGCTAATTTTCAAGTCCTGTATGGCTGAAGTTCCCAAAGCAAAGGATCTCAAAGTTCCATTGAAGAAAATCCACCCTGATACCAGGATCAAAGCATTTCAGCACATTGAAGATGAAGCAACCCTCATACCACTCTATGACACGTGCACATGCCATTGGAACTGGCCACTCCCAGAGTCACATTTAGACAAACTCACTACCAGTGGGGAGAGAAGTAATCAGGCAGGAGGGAATGGTAGCATGGACCAGGGAGAGAGGGAAGGAGAAATAGTGGTGCTACGAATCAGAGGTCAGGAGATTGGGTTATTGTCGATGACACTGGCGCACCCACTGCCTCTGAGTCACAGGTTGAGAGTGTTGGCCAGCCTGAGGACGACATAATGTCAACAAATGCCAGCTCTGCCAGTAGTGACAAAGCCCCAGTGCTCCATGAAATCGACCATGATTCTACAAAACCATGGACAACTGAACAGGTTTTTGCATCCTTCAATAACCTCCTTACCTTTGCCCTCCTCCTGCAGAAGCCTGCACTCGCTCAGAAGTGTAACTTATCTTTCATGGCGATGAAATTGCACGCAAACCAGACCTCACCCTACTTGATGATATCAAGGCTAGATGGGATACAATCAAGGCTGTATGTGAGCTGACTTCAAGTACCTACTTACCTTCACATCCCCTTGCCAAAACTCTTGACACCAAGGCTTACCTGCTTCTCAAACACCAACCATGGAGATGCTTTGCACTGTTGGTCTCCATTTGCAATGGGTATCGCGAGCTTCACATCCATCTATATGACCACTCGGGTGGAGTTGTCAGCCCTTGCACGCATATTGATTCAGAGCCAGACAAGTACTTACAGATATTTTCATCCATTGTCTTTGGCAATCTTGAGTGTATTGGACTCAACCCCACAATCACTATCTTGAAACACATGCTTCATTGCACACTTCAATCCCCTGATTTCTGTGTTGCCAAACCCTCACCCTTCTCCTCACTAGACTGCTGAAGTGATCCCAGATGCGCTGATCATGGAGAGCGAGACCACCAAGATCGAAGAGATTGTGAGCAAGCCCCCACATACCATGGAGGACACAGTGCCCAACCCTGCAGCCAACATCCCTCCAAATTTGGTTCCCCTCATAGATGAAGTCCCTAGCGATTCTTTGAGTGAACCCCTCCCAGAGCTGATAGGAAAAATATGAGCAAATGAGAATATGTACGATATCCTGGATCTAATATTCTCCACTCAAGGCCTTGTTGGTCGTGGCACAGTGTGCTATCTGGTGAGGAAGGATGAGGAAGAGTATATCGTCAAGGATCACTGGGTCCTCAGGAGTAAATCAAAGATCCTGAATGAAATTTGTATGATGGAGAAGATGGATGGGATTTGTGGTGTTCCTCACCTTGTCGAATACTGGCTTATGGAGATGGAACCCAGTGAGGTTGGTGAAACAGTGAAGTATCATCAAAAGGTCCCATGCAGCATAAAGGGCACCTCCCATATGCATGTTTGCCTGGTCTTGAAGCCCCACACATGACCCTTGTATAAATTCTTCTTGACCTCAATACTGGATATTATAAAGAGTAAGTGATTTTGATCATATGTACCTAACAATTGCACTCACAAAATATTCAGTTCAAAAACAAGTGGTAGAGCAGAACCGGGTTCTTCATCATGAGTGTAGTTTGAATAATGCAATGATTGAAGACAATGGTGATGGCACCCATGGGATGTTGATAGATTGGGAGTTTTCTGTAAAAATTGTATGAGGCGATCAGTATGGTGTTGGGGGCACGGTTAGTGTTTTGATTTGTTTCTGATATATGAATTTAAATCAATATCATCTTACAACCTCAGGGCACAGTACCTTTCATATCATGGTCCCTTCTCTTCCAGCTTTACCTCCACACACTGGATCCATCTGATGAGTGCTTGGGTACATGAGCCTTGGGATCAAAACCATACCCACCCCCCATGGTCATGCATGTCTATCAGGATGATCTCAAATCGATGTTTTACATTTTCATCTGGGTCTGTATTGAATTCAGGGGCCCTCTCAGCATGAAGCATGTTCTCCCTACTATTCTCCCACAGTATTCATTACAGCGCATCAAATGGATAACACAAGAATGGTCCGCATCCACATACCAAAAGTGTGGGGACAGCAAGACTCAATTTTTTCATCAATCTGAACATTACACTAAGGAACTCTCCTAACAATTTGATCCCTACTTTGAATCTCTTCTTCCACTTATGTTAGAGTGGTATAACCTTATTAAAAACCCTGATCGTTTACTCTTTGACAACGTAATTGATCTGCTGTGTAGACACATCACTGCACTTCTGAAGCAGGACTCCTAGTCTACAAATGGGTAATTCTCTCAGTGGCAGGTTTGCTCAGGCCACCCCAGAACAATGAGGAAAGTGCATCACCATGAGTGGTTGATCACTGGTGGACGATGGAAGCCATACCCAAGCCGAAGAGGAACAAAACTGAGTAGTAGAGTTTGATCGAATAGTAATACATACCTGACACATTTACATACATATGTTGATATCCGATACAAGTATGAGTCACATGATATCCCCATTGTGTACTTAGTGTTAAAATAAAGTATGTATCATTACTACTACCTTCGACATGCTCAGTCACACTCTCTACATGCAGGCAGTGCTCGACTCATATTTCCAAAAGAAATTACATTCAGCTTTGCAAGATTCTCTCATGTTACCTGCAAGCACCAGAGATATTCGACATGTATTTGTGATTGTCTAATTATGAGTCAAACTTTCCAAGCCTTAAAAGTTGGTGTGTATCTCCCAGTGATTTACTTGTACTGATTGTATCACTATTTTTACTCTCAGCATGGTCCAGTCATGCCTCCATATGCTAGCCAGAAGAAAACAAAGCGTAAAGCTGTGGATTCTGATGGTCAAGCAAACTCTGCAAAGAAGTCATGTGTGGGGGCCCAGGCATCTGTGGTGTTGCAGGAGCCAATTCTTGCAGACAAACCATCAGCTCGATGTTCTGGGCATCCTGGGGCAGGAAAAGGAGGTAGGGCAGAGCAGCTGGAAAAAATTGGTGCTCTCTTGGATGCCCCCGCATGGACTACTCAGCCCAAGGGCTCCACCTCCCTTGACTTAGATGTACCAACCAATCCTCTTGCACCCAAACTGTCTCGTAAGGGTCATGGTAGTCGCTCAAAGGCAAGTCTGTTTTTATTGATCTTAGATGGTAATGTTGAAAACAGACAGATACCTCCTCCACCATATACTGTCTCAGAAACAGTGGTCAATCCTGCAACTTCTAAAACAGGGAGGAAGAAAGTTACCAGTAAAGTGATGAAGAATGCTCTCACTCCTACTACTGATGTGGATGCATCGAATACACAACCCATCTTTTCTCACCACCAACCTGGTGGCTGGTTTGGCTTTGCGCAGTCTATTATCCCTCCTGGCATGGAGCCCAACTTGCAAGCACTTAATAACCCCTTTGTAGCAGCCGCTAGGGAAAAACATGCTCAGTCAGTTTCCTTGGATCCCAACAGGCATCTTCTTCCCACTGCCACCTCCAGAAACAATGATTTGGTGCAACCAGCACCTTCAAAATCCAGGTCGAGTATGCAATCTAATGCTACATTCCACAAGAACCTGGACCCTGCTCTATTGTCAGCTGGAGATGTACATTCGGGAGCTGGATATACCAGATCTGAAAGTTCAGAGTCATCTACTGATGACAATGATGATGATGGAGGTCATGCTGATGACAATGAAGAGGAGGAAGAGGAAGAAGAAGAAGGCAATGTCGAAGGCCAGGAGGTCAGATGGGGAGCAGTGCATAGGCACCTTATTGCACATCCTGGTAAGTGATTCACTCTCACAATTTTGATCACACTGAGCACGAGACAAGTTTTTCAAAGGAAGTTGAGTCCTCGCAATGTCGGATCACCACTGCTCTTCCAACTGATTTTGAATTTCAACACTCATGCAATGAGGATGATAACATGGCTGAGAAGAATTTATCAGCTGGCATGTTTAGTGACAATGACAATATGATCCAGGTATATATTATTTGTTTTTCTGGAGTCTGCTAACCTTCTCTTCCTTGAAGCCCGCAGAGAATATTCCTGATGATGTTCTACAGTAATCCACCGCCACTTGCATTTCCACCATCACTTGTGTTGATGCACAACAACATTGTCAAATCACATTATTTAGACACAATTCTTGCTGATGTATTTTCATGGCATGTAGAGCTATGTATGGCTAGTATAATATCTCAAATCTGCCAGGAGGAAAGGTCATGATGTTGCAATTTATAGCTGAAATTTCACTTTTCTGTACATAGCACCTTTGAATGATTTTTGTGGTGCACTCAAACTTCATATATCAATGAAGATTACCTTTACTAACATCTGACATGTGTTGTTTGTAAGGATCATAGCATTCCTGATGTGCCAGTTCAATGCTGGTGAAGGGTTACATGAAACTTCACAATCAACGAGTTATCATATCTAAGTACATTATGCATGACAGATATTAGCTAAATCAGGGTGGGCACATTATGATCTGGCGCGTTGCGTACTAACAAAATCTTTCCTACAAAATGCGTGGTATTGCCCACTCCGTAGCAAAGAAGAAACAGATGGCTCATGCTGAGCAAGAAAAAGCTTATGCAGAAGCGATGAAGGAATACCATGATGAGCAGAAGAAGCCTGACAGCGAGAGGAAGAGCAGAAAGGCCATTTACAAAGATGTTGCGGAGAAGTGGAAAGCGATGAAAAAACCTGTTACTGTAGAAGACGACGAACATGGTGTGAACGAAGACAAGGACATTGACGGCAATGATTCTGATGGGAGCTCAGAGGTTTGATCAGCTTATCGCTTATCAGCAATAATTAATCACGTACAATTAGTTCTTATCGTTGAGTAATACCATTTTTGGGACTGACGCAAGTGATGGTGGAGGGTTGATAAAGGCCTTATTCTTGATTCATTCACCACTCTACAACACATGTTCTGATGCTCTCAATATTCTATCATACACAATAGTTCATGTATTATAAAGTAATTGTCAATCACGATTTTTTTTTAAATGTGTTGTTGTGTTGTGAGACGTTCTCAAAGTTTTAACGACGCAAGTGACGGTGCATTACTGTACCCGTCAGCACGGTATACGGGTATGTTCACGGGTAGCCGCGCTATATCCGAATCTTCTCCACGGCGGTATATGTTGGACATAACAAGGATTCGCCACTCACTACGATCCTTATTTTTCGGAGGGTCGTTGACTGCAACAGTGACTCACTGCTTCAATCCTATTTTTCGCGGCCTCAATATTTCTACCAGATCATATTTTTCCGTCTCGGATACACATTACTATTACAACAACTTGGTGATTCAACAGTATAAAGTGAGGCATGCAGACTCCACATTTCTCAATACTACCAGTCCATTCATTCCATCGTTATGGACAATCAGTCTATTGCCAATGACACGGCCTCGCTCCTTCAGTCTACCTCAACACGTTCAGATGTACCGTCATCTCTGCAGCCCATAGCGGATAATGTTGTAAACGTGTTAAGCTTGTCCCTCCACAGGTCAACGCTGCTCCGGAAGTGATTGACGTCGATATTGATGAAAACGATGCACCTCCTGCCCCCGAACCGGACGACGAAACTGATCTAAGTACGTGAATTCATTGCTTACGTTTGTGTGGACGTTGATTAATTTTCACTCACAGATGCACTCAAGAAAACTTGGTTTTCCACCCTGGTCTGAAACTCGAATATTTCCGACCACACAAATGGGGAGATGAATGGATTGAAGCTGCTGAAAATCTCGTCCGAGAAAAGTACATTGATCGTCACAAAGACCATGTCTCACCTTCGACTCCAGCTGCACATGCTCGGCAGAAGACAAGGCACGACAATGTGCTGATGACTTTGGTGACATATCTCTTGGCACAGCGACATCCCTAGTAGATGAGCTTGACGACCACTGGCAGCAACCAGTGGAGAATACCAAAGTCCCACTGCAATGGTGGGTTCATAATCAAAAGACGTATCCGAATTTGCACCGGATGGCACTTGATTACCTTAGTGTTCCTGGTAGGTTGTGCATCATCGCTCTCGCTAGCATCACAGCTTATGTGTTACACACCATAGCTACCTCGACTACAGTCGAACGTGTATCTTCGCAAGGCTGGCATCTCCTGCACTTCACTCGAAACCACTTGTCTCGGTCATCGACTCGTGCACTCCTGTCTTGGCTCGTGACTCCGCTGTGATCTGGTAGCACCAGGACCATACTAAGATCATGAAATCTCTGAAGAAAAGAAAATGAGAGGACGAGATAGGCCTACCTAGCGTTACTATTTCTTGTATGTGTACCCGCGGGTAAATGCAACATCGCGGGTAAGCTGCTATACCGCGGGTCTGTACGGGTACGGTGTTGGCGGGTGCGGGTACGGTGTTGATCTTCCGACCCGCGGGTACACCCGTGCTATACCCTATGCAGCAGCAAGACCTTGCTCAACCTGCTCCAATGTCGCGAAATCATATACCTGCCCCTCCAACACCTCATTTCCGTCAATCGGCTCTCGTTCGAACACGTCTTTCTCGCATTCCAGTAGTGCAAATGCTGCGTCAATCTCATTGAGTGATATGGATTCAGGACCTGCGAGATCGTCGTCAATATTCTGAGTCTGAGGTGCAAGTGGTGGTGCCCATGCAAAATTCGCTTCGAGGTCAGCAGCTACATCAATGTTAATGCCTGGTTGGGCATTTGTATGCATGTGCGCGTGACGGCGACGAATTGGCTTGCCGTTAACGACGGCCTTCTGAGAGATTGCAGCGCTTCGGAGACTGAGTGCTACCCTTATCCGAGAAGAGGCGTTCGACGTCAGCCGCGTGGGGAACAATGGATAAGAGGGTGATTGCAAGTGCCTTCAGAGGATGGTCCAGATTTGTTATCGACTTTCTCGCCGCGATTAAAATTGTCGGCTATGAAGGATGAGACAGGGCGTCCGGCAAGTGCAGCGGCAGACATTGTGCAATCGTAATGATTGTCTATGTACTAGTACAGGCTGTACAACAGAAAATTTCTTCTAATCTATGGGTAAGGAAGTGCAGTTGCTCTGACTCGATCGGAAAAGGTTACTATGGCCAAATAAGGCGGCGAAAGTTATTGGAACATCTTTCACTGTGATCCCCAGTGGTTTGTCATTCTGCCAGATTCTGCCCACGGAATTCTGCCATCTGCCGGGCAGAACCGGTTTGTTTGGCAGAACCGGTTTGGCAGAACGAGTTGGCAGAATGGCGGACTTCTGCCCACAACACTACATATTCAGCAGGAGCAGAATTGTATCATCCTTTATTTCTCACAGCTACCATATCACGGACTCATCAATTCACTGATGGCGATCACTAGACGACCCAATTTGACTATCACTATCAATAATATAGTGCGCCTTGCATGTGGATTTCCAAGGTGACGAATTTCATCGTCATCCATGCTGACTGCCCTCGGTATAAACAATTTTCCGAGTATATTTTCAGCGCCAGCAGGAGTGGCGACGCCGAATAAGCAAATATAAAATCAACGCGGTTGAATTTAGAAGGTCTCAGAGACCAACGCCTCCTGATACAGTGAGTAGCCCTCTCGCACTACGCTATGCGCATCTCATTGAACCAGCATATAACAGCTCTTCCAATCCTTTTAATAGCAACTTCAGACACATTGCACAATCAAACTTTTGTCGGTGTGTGGTTTCCTTACATGCATGGTCACATCATAGGCTGAAGCATGGTTATACTAGATACCATGAAGCTCGTTCAAATCATTTACCTCACAATCCTTACCGCTTCCAGTGTCGTTTACAGTGCCACTGGGGTGGTGCGGGCAGTAGCTCCTCGCGAATCCATAGCCTGCTCAGGCTGGTGCGCCTCCCAACCAATTTCGGACTGCCCGGAAGGGACAACGTCTTACCGTTTGTCCTGGACGTGCTGGACGTGCTGTGGTCCTGACGATTAGCTGAATTCAATCATTTTGCTCTCAAATGGCGCTTTCGAGTGGAATTGTTGAGAAGAAACTCTCACACCTCATTTTATCCGCCGCATCGGAATAATTGGCTGCCATCAGACATGTAAAATACACCCGACTCCGACGGCATTGAACAGCTTTGCAATTTCGATATCAATACCATGACTGTAAATACTTCACGCGTCAGATGTCGTCCCAGAACAATCTCGTTGAGCCACATCTTCAACCTCTACTGTCACCAGCCTCACTCCGACTCGTGGACAAGCTGGTTGCGTCCGCGCTCGAGAGCAAAGAGGCAGATGCAAGGTTGGTGGGCAATTTCTTCGCGCAGGCTATGAGCAGCAGACAGTGTACGCTCGAGGTATTCGAGAAGTGATTCATGCTCATAGCAGGATTTTTGGATGTTATTGCCATCAATGCTCCCAAGACGTCTGACTATATGACTATCACGCTCAGAGGCGCTTGATTCAAGAATGAGCTTGAGAGAATCCAACGAAGCTCGAGGTTAGTGATAAGTTAGTCTCTCTCGTGGTTTGATCTGCCTCACGCCGACTGGCGTTTTCGCTTTATTTTTCTTTTGCGTTATGACCGCATTCCTGTTTTCGTTCGCTTTTTGATTGTATTCCGCACCTTGGTGTTCTCCAAATGTATGTAACATAAGTATATACTTAAAAGGACGACTGACAGATACAAAGGCAATGTAATCCACTACTGTTCCCGACACTTGTGCCATAATGTGCCGTGTGCGACATGACTCAAGTCCAACTGCAAGGCATTATTGGTTATCACCAATAGGTTGCCCTGGGCATATGTCGCTGGGTACAAAATGGGTGGGATCCAGAGGAGAAGTTGTCCTTTGGGACCCACAACCCAACCCTCCTCATTGGGGCTGGAAGGAGCTGGGGTGGTGGAATCTTGGATAAAGGAGGAAGTGGAATGAAGGGCATGAGTTGGGTTGGTTGAAAAACATATTACAGATTCTTCAAATGGTTGGTGCCAGGTTTGAAATTCTAGATCCCACACCCGGATGGTCTGATCAGATGACCCAGACACAATGTGTTTGCCATCAGGCGAGATTGCAACAGATAGAACATCTCCAGTGTGCCCTTGAAAGGGTGCACACACTGCCTTGCCACTCTTCATATCCCACACCTGGATGGTCTGGTTGGTTGAGCCAGACATGATGTGATTACCATCTGAGGAGATCGCAACAGTGTAAACCCAGCTAGTGTGACCTTGAAGATGGGCGCCCAATGGCTCACCAGTCTCCATATCCCACACACGGTGACATGCACAAATTCTGCTTTGTACATGGTCATAGACATATTTTCATCTAAGTTTCTACCCTATACAAGTTCCTAATAATAGTCTACTATACTGTCCTGAATTTTCCTAATCAAAGGAGAATTTTATTCAATAATTTCTGAGCCTACAAACATTACTTTACAACTTATCTCTTCACAATAATACTTATCTTGGTCAGAAAACAGCTTCAAAACCCTTTAATTTTCATTAGTCAGCAATTTCCCACACCTTTCATAATTTTTTCACACATTTTCACATCTTTTGAGATACTTTTACAGAAACACCCCAACATCTAAAATATTAGCAATTCTACATCTGGACATAGTTATGTCTATGTAGGGAATTTTGCTTTGAAGAATTGTAAACAAACACAACATCATTTGAGTAATGTGTTGTCTGTAAATATGAACAAACTCAGAATTAAGGTATTCAGTAAAAGAGCACTAAGAATGTCTATTTTAGGGCTAGTGGCTAGAGCACAGCAACTAGGCAGTGCAAAGTCTTGGCACACAGCCATAAGTACAGCATTCAGGCAGTGTAAAGTCTTGGCACACAGCCTTTCAAGCACTTTACCTGAGACTTCCAAATTAGGTTAGCTCTGCACAGGAAGCACTGCTACTTGACCCAAGGATGCCAAATATGGGTTCCTCTGCCAAAGTGCTTCATAATACTTTATTCAACAATTCTAGGTATTTTACTTGTATACCAATAATTTCTAGCATAGCCACCAGTAGAGTAGTATATAAGGGACTCACTTTCTCCCCTTTGAAATAACAATACCCATCTTTTACACCTAAGAATTAGTAGGGGAATCATAGGGAAAATTCCCTAGGTTCTCAGTGAGTGAATATCTGAGTGACTATTTGAGAGAAATATTAAGTTATTTCCTCCATTCCTTTGACATCATTTGCAACATCATACAAGGCATCTGAGGCCACATCTGAGCCATCTTACACAGTACATTCCAGGTTCTCTTTTAGACACAGAAAAAGTTCTGTGGGGAGAATATTAGTATTTTCAGCAATTAGGGAAGACAAATAAGGCTTGCAGTCAGTCAACAATATTAAGAGCTTGGCCACTTAAGACTACATCAAGAGGGTGTATTCTGTTCTGGTCTGCGTCATACTCATCGTGAGTGCCTGAGCAGCAGAGGGTTGGTTTCGAAGTCACGTATTGGGTCGTCTTGATAGTGCCTGATCTTAGTTTGATCTCCATTGTTGAGGATAAGGAATATCCAAGAAGGATACAGCTTTAGGTCATTATATTCTGTTGCACCATTATATTCAGAGAAGTCATAGCACTGCATCAAGCCAGTTATTGACTTAGCTTAGTAGAAGATCATAAGCACTGCATCAAGCCAGTTACTGATCTTATTTTCCCTCCACCTTTAGTCACTAGTATTTTGCTTAGAGAACTCAACAAACCTATTCCCCACGAACAACCACATTATCAACCGTTGGTAATTGTCTGAACCGTTGACTGTGGTAGGATATTGAAATTGGTGATTTTATTGCTTTTCATATCCTAGTAAGACAACGGATAGTCATGTCTTGTGAACCAGATACAATGCGATGTAGAGACTCAAGTCTCTACGGGCGCGTACAGACCATATAGCAAGACCTTATACTGGACCAGTCGAAGTGCGACGACCTTCGCGATTTTCGCGGTTTTCGCGTTTTCGCGGTTTTCGCGGTTTTCGCGGTTTTCGCGTTTTCGCGCGTTTCGCATTTTCGCGCATTTCGCATCTCGCGCAATTCGCGTTTCAGATTCCTCACGTTTTCGCGCATCTCACGAATAATACACATCTCGCGTTCCCACATTGTTCGCAATTCGCGCACTCGCGTATCCCGCGCATTTCATATTTTCGCGCATTTCGCGTATTTCGCATTCTCGCGTTTTTCGCGCTTCGACATGCGCTACCGCGCGCCTCCCTAGGATCCATCGCATTCCGTTCGCATGTCCTGTCCTCATCCTCCAAGGTCCATTGGTGCGTGTCTCATTTTGTTTCACTCGCATTCCATCATATATATCTTTGCATTCCCCTCTATGTTCATTTATCTTACCAGTTGTTTATATTACATCACCCTTGTACGTTTAGCGCTACTTACTCGGCTCCGAGGCCTGGGAACTCGCTTAGCATGCTGACACGTCAGCACATAGTTAGAGGCTTTTACCTTACTTCCTTACTATCACTTAGATTATTAGTTAGTGGGACTTAGCATCACCAATCCATCGACTTCAGATTCGATCGTCGCATTTCGCAGTAGCCTCAGGATATTCTCGAGAAGCACATCTACTTCTCATCCAGCATCTACCCTCGAGTTAGAGAGCCCCCGCTTTCGCGTTTTCATAGAATAACGCACTTCGCGATATTTTCGCGCATTTTCCCGCGCTCCGCGACTTACAGCGCACTTTCACGCGCCCTTAGCCAGACCAAAGCCCAGCCCACGACTCCCCTCTACTACAGAGGAATTTCTTCTCAGTAGCAATCCCCTTGGGACGAGTCATATCTCGCGTCCAGAGGAGCACTGTAGAGCTCACGTCAGGTCTAGCCCTCACCCATCCACCATTCCTCGCCTTCAACTGGAGCCCACCGCGAGGGGGTCATCTGAGAAGGTTGGTAGGTCATTAAGACTCACGAAGGAGCGCAAAGCAAGAGAAGAAGCCATCGAAGAATTTGAAAGAGCGATTTCCGAATCGCAAGTCGCATCCGCAGAAGAACTCCTAATCCCCGTAACGCGAACGCGCCGCGCGCGATTCTTTTCAGAACCCTCCTGCCCCGATCCATCCCTTTTCGCTCCAAATCCGCGAACCCCAGTATCACCTGTAACGCCTTCGCCTAAAGACTCCTCAAAAGGCGAATCATCAGACGAATTTGAAGCGCACGACGAACCGCGGAACCTACTTCCAGGAGCATTCATTAACACTCCAAAACGCGCACCCCTCTCCAGTACTAGCACCCTCTCCTCCTTAACCGCGCTAAGTTCCTCCAGCACCCATTCTCAAATCGCGACGATTACGCGAAAAAGCGCGCCAGCATTAGCAAAAGCGCCATTCATCAAACAAGAAGTGCTCAACAGCGCGTCTGCATTACACCCCACGAGAGCAAACGCGCCAGCTACCAACATCCCACCCGTTCACCCCACATCATCCAACACCTCGCAAACAAACATGTCAGCCGTACCCTTTAGAATGCCCGGGCGCGCGACCGATAAGGCGCCCAAGTTTGATGGGAAGGATGAGAGTCTGCTCATCTTCATAGACGATTACGAAGACCTTGCAGATCAAGCGCAGCTGCAGAATGCAGATCGCATAAAAGGCCTCATCAAATACGTCCCCACCAAAGACCGCAGCTTATGGGCCGGAATACCCGAAGCAAACGCGGGTGATTATGACGCGTTTATCACGGCAGTCAAGGACATGTACCCTGGATGCGAAAGCGACAAGCGCTACACGGTGAACGACTTGCAAACAGTTTCGCGAAATCGCAGCTGCAAGCCCATGACAAGCGTCGAGGCAGAAGGAGAGTACTATCGCGAGTTTACAAAAGTGTCAATACCACTCACCGCGAAAGACCGCGTTGGTAAAGCGGAGTTGAACAGGCTGTATCTAGAAGGATTCCCCTCCGATGTGCAACAGCAGATCCGCACGCGCATGATGATCAAGTTCCCTGACCACCACCCGGAGGACCCATATCCCATCAAAGATGTGCGCGCAGCTGCGCGTTTTCTATTACCGGGAAATTCTTCGGTAGTTCCACTCCCGACTAGCACGCAAGCGCAAGGCCCATCGCCTTCGCCCCGCAATATCGCGCCGCAAGCCCCTATTTACCAACAGCCCGCAGGTGGCGCAGTTGTCAAGCAAGAATACCACGCGAGTCGAAGCGGCGCGTACTCCACGCAAGGATGCATGTTTTGCGGTAGCAAGGAGCATTACCTCAGTCGTTGTCGCGACAAAATCGCGTACATCGAAGCTGGCAAATGCAAGGTGAACGAACACACTCAGAAGCTAGTGCTACCAGACGGCAGATGGATCCCCGGGAAGCCGCAAGAAGGATCGCTGAAGGAGCGCTTGGATCGCTATCATACAAATCAGCAGGCGAACGAAGCGCTACCAAATGCAAGCGTGACAGCGGGAATTTTTGTTCGCGCGGAACCCGAAGTAGGCGCGATTGTAGAAGTGGACTCATCCGCCTTTGCCCATACCATCGCGGATGCGAGCTCAGAGGTAGATGAAGATGAGCTAGAAGTAGAGCGCGCGGTTCAAGCGCTCGCGTTAGCGACCGCAAAACGCGATCAGAAGAAGGCAGTTAGCGCGAGTTCATCCAAAGGCCGCAATATGCGCTTTGATGGCGTGGAATTGAGCAGTGGTTCGCGAACACGCCCAGGCCCCGCGTCGCGCCAGCTCGCGGATGCAGAAGAGATTGTCTCTCCAGCAGTCCAAGTGACGTCAGGAAAAGGGAAAGCGCAAGAAATCGCGAAAGCGCCCTCCGCGTCCACTACCTCGGCAAGCAAATCCAAAGGAGCAACAAAGGCGCCTTCAGTCGCATCGACTATAGAATCAGCATCATCCACTGCAACCTCGTCTTCATCCTCCTCCACGCAATATAGATATTCATTCGCACTCGAAGACAAAGATGCCGATAAACGCGTAGTGCAGCGCCTTTTGGAATGCAATATCAACATGCCTGTTCGCGAATTATTCGCTGTGTCTCCAGATGTCCGCAAACAATTTCGCGACCTGACCACCACAAAACGCGTCACTGTAGGTACCGTGTCGGTCAACGAGCTATCTAGCCAGCAAACGACAGAAGAGTTTATGCGTGCATTTGACCAAGATCGCCTGCGAAGCGACGATGGCAAAGTGGTTGCGGATCACTTCGCGCCCTTGCGCTGTATTCGCGCGGTGACGATTGGCGGTCGCGTTTTAACTTGCGTCCTAGATCAAGGCGCTGAAGTAGTTGTGATGCCTAAAGAGGTCTGGAGATCGCTTGGCGTAGGATTACGCGCAGACCACACCCTGAATATGGAGTCGGTCAACACGACGAAAGACGCGACGCTAGGAGTTGTTGAGAATGTACCACTCGATTTTGGCGCAGGTCCCATGTTCTTCCAGGTACAAGTCACAGAACGCGCGAACTTCGAAATCCTGTTGGGGCGACCATTCTTCAAACTCACCGCTTGCAAAACCTTCGATCTCCCAAATGGCGACCAAGATATTCTTCTAACCGACCCGAACACGCGCAAGGAGTTGCGCCTCCCTACCCAGCAATGGGTAAAACGCTGTGGTCGCTGTGTGAGTGGGCTGCCGTGTCCGCAACACGCGCCAAAACCGCGCTTAGAGGAAGAGACAGAGGAGAAGGATTTTTAAGATTCGATGATCCGCAAGCTTCGCGAGGAGACCCTTATACGTCTTACATCACCCCACCCGAGTACTCATTTCCGTCCCGCAAAGGCGCGCAGTTTTTCCACCTCTCCGCGTCATCGCGCGAAGTTCGCGAAATTCGCGAAACACGCGCTAGTCGTTCGCGCGAACCGCTTTTAACAAGCGATAGTCCATCAGTCTCCGTACTTTCATATTCCCGTTCCCCTTCCAATCCGTTATCGCATCCGCATTTATCGGCGCATTATGCGCATTTATCGTCCACCCGCTCCGTTTTAGACCGTGAGGCTATTAATGCCTTTTTATCCGCGTATTCATATGATCATTCGCGCCACGCCCTGGTTTATAAACCAGTCGCGAAGAAAGTGCGCACCGTGCCCACCACTATGCCTGCAGAGTATAGGGTAGTGCGTCAGTTACCAGAGGACCCGTTGGCTGGCATGCCAGAACTGCCTACACACCCGCCCGAATTCATTCCTGGTTCACGCTTTACGCGCGACCGCGCGAATAAGCTCGATTTAGATCCCGCAAACTGGCTATGGCCAGAAGAGCTAAAACTCATAAGATGGCTTGTGCGTGTCCACGAACGCGCCTTCGCGTGGTGCGCCTCTGAACGCGGTCGCCTCAATGAGACCTATTTTCCGCCTTATAAGATTCCGACTGTACCACACACCCCCTGGTCTCAGCGGAATATTCCTATTCCACCCGCAACGCTTGGCGAAGTTATACGCATTATTAAGGAGAAGATTGCCTCGGGAGTTTATGAACCCTCGACCGCAGCATATCGCTCACGCTGGTTTTGCGTCGTTAAGAAAGATGGGAAATCGCTGCGCTTAGTGCACGACTTGCAGCCGCTGAATGCGGTTACGATTCGTGATGCGTCCGTACCACCATTCGTCGAACATCTCGCGGAATCATTCGCGGGGTATGCAGTATATGGGATGATGGATCTATACTCAGGATATGACCAGCGCGCGCTCCACGAAGAATCGCGCGACTTGACAACTTTTGGTACGCCGCTAGGTCCGCATAGATTGACCACCTTGCCCCAAGGACACGCGAACGCGGTGCAAGTCTATCAAGGCGATACTGCCTTCATCCTTCAGCACGAGATTCCGGACTATACATCGCCCTTTGTTGACGACGTGCCCGTCAAATCAGTGAAAACGCGCTACCAGCGCGCGGACGGTTCTTACGAAACTATACCCGCAAATCCAGGCATCCGGCGCTTTATATGGGAACACTGCATTGTACTCAATCGCATTTTACAGCGCCTAGAAAACGTAGGAGCTACAGTATCCGCGACCAAGTTTGTACTGGCCGCGCCAACCGCGATCATTGTAGGCCACAAGTGCACATTCGAAGGCCGAGTACCCGAAGACTCCAAAGTGCAGAAGATTCGGGATTGGCCTGAACCTAAGAATGCCACGCATGTGCGCGGGTTCCTGGGGACATGCGGAGTGCTTCGCATTTTCATCCGCAATTTCTCGCGTATCGCGCGCCCGCTAATCAACCTCACGAAGAAGGATGTACCTTTCGAGTTTGGAGACGAGCATCGCGAAGCGGTGCAAACCCTGAAGGACTCAATATTAGAGTCCCCCGCATTGAGGCGCTTGGATTACGAATGCGATCGCGAAGTCATCCTCGCAGTAGACACGTCAGTAGTTGCAGTAGGATTTATCCTGCTTCAATTAGGCGAAGATGGAAAACGCTATCCAAACCGCTTCGGATCAATCGCGCTTAGCGAGGTTGAGAGCCGCTACTCTCAGGCCAAGCTAGAACTGTACGGCCTTTTTCGCGCTTTGCGCGCGGTCCGCGTTTACATCTTTGGCATCGCGAATCTCACGGTTGAAGTTGACGCGAAGTACATCAAGGGCATGATCAATAACCCTGACTTGCAACCGAACGCGACGATCAACAGATGGATCGCGGGGATCCTCCTTTTTCAATTCAACCTTGTCCATGTACCCGCCGCGAAACATGCAGGCGTCGACGGTCTTTCAAGAAGACCTCCTGCAGAGAACGATCCAGAGGAAGATGATGACCATGAGGATTGGGTCGATCGCGCATACTCGTTTGGAGTCACGCTTCTTAATGAGAGAATGCACCAAGTAGATGCGGCAGGCGCGCGAATAACGCGAACGGTGCATAACGCGCCATACGCGCGGCGCTTAGCGCGTTTACCAGACATGCGCGTTTTCCTAGATATCATCGATGCGAAGAAGGACGAACCGCCCATACCCCGGTCCAACGAAGCGCAAGCGCTAGACGCGAAAATGGTCGCGATCAAACGCTTCCTTAGTTCGTGCAAGAAACCCGTCGACCTTTCAGATGAGGAATTCAAGTCATTCGTGCATTATGCGGCGCGCTTCTTCATTCTGGAAGACAATCTATGGCGCAGAGACCCCCAAGGCAAACATCAATTAGTTGTCGACCCGCGCAAACGCTACCGCATTCTGAAGGAAGCGCATGATGATTTAGGACACAAAGGAGTATACGCGGTGCACATGCGATTGCTCTTGCGATTTTGGTGGCCGCATATCATTGACGACGTCAAATGGTACACGCGCACATGCCACGAATGCCAAGTGCGGCAAACGCGAAAACTCCATATTCCGCCAACCGTTCCTATACCCGGAGGACTATTTCGCAAAGTTCACATTGACACCATGAAGATGCCTCGCGCAGGAGGATTCGAACACCTCGTGCAAGCGCGTTGCGCGCTCACTGGATACCCGGAATGGCGCATGTTGCGCAAAGAAACTACGAAGACGCTACAAGCATTCGTCTTTGAGGAGCTCCTGTGCAGATGGGGACCCATTACCGAAATCGTGACCGACAACGCACCCGCATATAGACTCGCAGTCGACGTACTAGCCGCGAAATATGGTGTACATCCAATTCGCGTTTCGCCTTACAATTCGCAAGCCAATGGTATTGTTGAGCGCAGGCATCGCGATGTCCGGGAGGCCATCATGAAAACTTGCGAAGGAGATGATTCGCGATGGTATCAAGTCGCCCACTCCGTGTTTTGGGCAGAGCGCGTTACATTGCAGAAAGCGACGGGGCTGTCGCCCTATTTCATGGTTCATGGCGTAGAGCCAATATTCCCATTCGACCTTGCAGAAGCGACATTCTTAGCGCCTTTACCCGAAAGGGGCGCGTTTACGACTACAGACCTGATAGCTTGGCGCGCTCGCCAATTGCAAAAGCGCACCGAAGATCTCACCGCTATCAAGGAGAAGGTACTCAAGGCGCGCTATAGCTCCATTCGCGATTTCGAGAAGCGCTTTCGCGCATCCATCAAAGACTACGATTTCGCGCCAGGCGCATTAGTACTTGTGCGAAATTCAAAGGTCGAATATGAGTTGAGCAAGAAGACGAAGCCGCGGTATCTAGGCCCAATGGTTGTCGTAAGGCGCACGAAGGGCGGCTCATATATATTGGCAGAGTTGGACGGCGCCATCTCTAAACTGCGATTCGCCGCGTTTCGCGTTATTCCCTATATCGCGCGAAACCCCGCGCGCATCGCGGTGACTAGCGTCACTGGCATGAACGACACCGAATTAGATCGCATAGCCAATGAAGATGATATCGAGCCAGAAGAAGAAGAGCCCGAAGACGCGCTAGATGTGTAGCGCACACACCCAACCTCCTCGCTGTAAATGTCCCCAAGTCTGTATATGACTTCCCTCCAGAAAACATATTCCACCCAACAATAACCCAATAAAAACATCAAGAAAACCATCTAACGCGAAAAACATACATTCCTATAATACTCCCTGTTTATCTCTCTCCACCCATTTTGTTTCTATCGCATATAACACGCATCGCTTTGAACATATAGCCAACAACCCTACTATATTCCACATAATCGCCAATCATATTATTTCAGTTCAGACTGTTCCACGCGCGTCTAATCAACCTCATCGTCACCCCGCGCGATTTCGCGATTTTCGCGATTTTCGCGGTGACGCGACTTGCGAATTTCGCGAAATTCACAAATCGCGCAAGTTACGCAATGCATTCCAACACCTCACTCCAATGAGATACCCGCAAGAATTACGATATACCACCGCTGCATGGCATTCGCAAGATATGCGGTTTGCGATAATTGCAGTTTCGCGGTCACGCACTTACATCATGTTGCGATATCTCGCGCGGTTCGCGAAATTCACGCTTTGACACGCCACACCAGATCGCCATGACAATTCGCGCTGAACCCGCACGCGCAACGAAAACGCGAAAAGGCGCACACCCAGAAAACGTGCAAAACGCGAAATGTTCGCGTATCGCGCGAACTGCGCGTTTTGCACCACTAACGACGCGATTCATATTCTCTTAAGCGTACCTACTGATCATGATTTTTCTTCTCACTTTAGCATCAATGGACATGGACAGAAGACTTGGGCATGCGAAACGCGAAACGCGAAGAACAAGATATATTGAGCGCATTGGCGCTGTGGCATAGGCTATTCTACAGGCGCATTGGCGCCAAAGAGGAGACAAGTATTCAACTACAAAATCTAGTCCAGGAACGCCAACTCTAAGTCCAATTTGGACAACTCCTGGGACATCGCGTAGGACTGGGTTGAAAGCGAAATTAGGCGACTTTGTTGAGCGCGCGAGTTCTGGCGCATTCCGCGGATGATAGACTTGAGGTGCTCATTCTCAGCCCTCAAACGCTCCAACTCAGAACCGGATCCGCTGGCACCGTCAGTAGGAACGCTAAGGCTGCTTGCCTTACCCTTGCCCTTGCCAGTCGCGCGCTTAGGCAAAGCCTTCACAGCGCGCAAAGCGCGAATGGGTACCTCCTTTTCCTCTACCTCAGATTCCCCAGATGAGAAGATCTCCATCGCGTCAATGGGCGGGGAAGACACGGTTGCAGGCGCGACACCAGAAACCGACTCAGCAGCAACCGCGGTGTCAGGCGCGGACTTCCTTTTGCGACGCGCCGCAGTAGTCTTCTTTGGAACCCCTACAGCCAAGAACGCATTAGCCAGAGTTAGTGCTACGCGAAAAACGCGAACTCACGAGGACGCGAAAATGAACAAGCTTGATGCGATTCACTGCAAGCCTCACAGCGCTTGCCGGGTCTACCAATGCAAGCTGTCTCACTCTCAGCGCATCTTACGCAGGGATCGGGCTTGGGAACAGACATCCGCGCGCCACGGCGCTAAACACTCAGTAAAAAGTCGCGAAGCAGGATAGAACTACTCACCATGACCAGCACCTCTTCAGCATCCTCCCTAGCGTCCCCAGCGTCCTTCTTCGCAGTCAAGACGACCTCCGCGATTAGTTTCTGTTGAGCGCGCCTCGCGCGCGCAGGGGTAGAAGGCGCCGGCTCAGTAATGGCCTTTTTCTTCATCGCGCTAACCTCGTTCGCGATCGCTTTGGCAGCGCGTTTCCCCTCGCGCAACTGCGCGTGACCAGCGTCGTCCAGATCGAGGGTAATTTGATGAGCAGCCGCGTCAGCTGCAACTTCGCTAAAATATGCCTACAAACGCGCCAATCAGTACACAAAACGCGCAGAATCAAGTATCACTCACGCTTAGTTCATTCCAACCCCTCAGCCAAATCTCCCTGTCCTCAAACAAATCCGGCTTATCATCAGGGATGATCAGGACTTGAGTCGCGAGTTTCTCGCGCAAAGCGGCCCAAACGCGACGTGCTTTGGCCTCTGGGGTCTCCTCAATTTCCATGGGTGGGGTAGCAGCCCTTGCTGGAGGAGATGGGCGCTCCTCAGGCTCAGGAGTGGGAGTAGTTGCCAGCATGGATGGGTTGAAGGGTGCCATTGATACAGTTGAACGCGACTGATGAGATGGATAAGGGAGAAGCAGCAGATTAGAAGCATCGCGCAAATTTTTGGCCCACCCCCCCTCCATTTGGCGCGATGTTCACGCGATCACATGACGTCACCCAGCGAAATTCACTAAGTCCAAATGCGCTATACAGACTGACTGAGGACAGTCAGTAGCCAAGTCCCCCGCAGATGTAGAGACTCAAGTCTCTACGGGCGCGTACAGACCATATAGCAAGACCTTATACTGGACCAGTCGAAGTGCGACGACCTTCGCGATTTTCGCGGTTTTCGCGTTTTCGCGGTTTTCGCGGTTTTCGCGGTTTTCGCGGTTTTCGCGTTTTCGCGCGTTTCGCATTTTCGCGCATTTCGCATCTCGCGCAATTCGCGTTTCAGATTCCTCACGTTTTCGCGCATCTCACGAATAATACACATCTCGCGTTCCCACATTGTTCGCAATTCGCGCACTCGCGTATCCCGCGCATTTCATATTTTCGCGCATTTCGCGTATTTCGCATTCTCGCGTTTTTCGCGCTTCGACATGCGCTACCGCGCGCCTCCCTAGGATCCATCGCATTCCGTTCGCATGTCCTGTCCTCATCCTCCAAGGTCCATTGGTGCGTGTCTCATTTTGTTTCACTCGCATTCCATCATATATATCTTTGCATTCCCCTCTATGTTCATTTATCTTACCAGTTGTTTATATTACATCACCCTTGTACGTTTAGCGCTACTTACTCGGCTCCGAGGCCTGGGAACTCGCTTAGCATGCTGACACGTCAGCACATAGTTAGAGGCTTTTACCTTACTTCCTTACTATCACTTAGATTATTAGTTAGTGGGACTTAGCATCACCAATCCATCGACTTCAGATTCGATCGTCGCATTTCGCAGTAGCCTCAGGATATTCTCGAGAAGCACATCTACTTCTCATCCAGCATCTACCCTCGAGTTAGAGAGCCCCCGCTTTCGCGTTTTCATAGAATAACGCACTTCGCGATATTTTCGCGCATTTTCCCGCGCTCCGCGACTTACAGCGCACTTTCACGCGCCCTTAGCCAGACCAAAGCCCAGCCCACGACTCCCCTCTACTACAGAGGAATTTCTTCTCAGTAGCAATCCCCTTGGGACGAGTCATATCTCGCGTCCAGAGGAGCACTGTAGAGCTCACGTCAGGTCTAGCCCTCACCCATCCACCATTCCTCGCCTTCAGCGACATACATCCAGCAACATTGCAACAGAGAGGACATAGTCAGTGTGGCTGTGGAGGGGGTCTCTCAATGCCTTGCCAGTCCCCATATCCCACACCTGAATTGTCCTGTCATCTGAAGCAGACACCATACGTTTTCCATCCGATGAGATTGCGACAGATCGAACCCAGTCAGAGTGTCCATTGAGGGGAGATGCCTTGCCAGTCTCAATATACCACACCTGGATTGTGCCATTGTCTAAACCAGACACAATGCAGTTTCCGTCTGGCGAAATTGCAACAGACAAAACAGATTGAGTGCGACTTTGGAGACTAATACCTGATGGCTCCAACATCTCCACATTTCACATGTGGATGCTCTCATCCACTGAAACAGACACAATGCCCTTCCCATCTTCCGAGATTGCAACTGACAGAACATGTTCAGTGTGTCCAAGGAGAGGGGTAGCCGATGCTTTCCCAGTCTCTATATCCCACACCTGAATTGTCTTGTCATCTGAGCCGGACACGATGGAGCATCCATCCGGCAAGATTGCAACAGAGTTAACAGGGGCAGTGTGGCTTTCAAGGGCAGCAACAGATGCCTTGCCTGTAATGGTGTCGGCATCCCACACCCGAATCGTCCCATCGTCTGAACCAGAGACTATGTGATTTCCATCTGGCAAGGTTGCAACAGACCACACCTGACCAGTGTGACCTCAAAGATGGGATCCTACTGCAACACCAGTCTTCGCATCCCACACTTGTATTGTTTGAGCAGATGAATCAGACACAATGCAGCTTGCATCAGACAAAATTGCAACTGACAGAACATAGTCAGTGTGACCTTGGAAGGGGGCACCAAATGCCTTGCCAGTCTCCATCTCCCACACTTGAATTGTCTTGTCATTTGAACCAGAGAGAATGTATTTACCATCTGGTGAGATTGCGACAGACCTAATGTTACAGTAGCCTCGCCTCCTATTCACTTTTTCTTTGTTTACTCATTGTATTACATCACGATCACTTGTTGCCGTCGCTAGATGACTCATATTTCCTTTCTTGGTTTGTTCACCTCTTGCTGCGCATACATACCTAACTTGGTAGTCGTCATTCGTTGTAACGCCTACCCTAAACCTCTCCTAGAATCCATTATAAATACATGCCATTGTACTATGTAGTTCTTTACTTTAATCTTACTGGGTTTTACTTGATAACCTGATTTCCTTCATCTAAGCCCTCCAAGTTTAGTCGTCTGAACTGATATCTGACTTAGAGCACTCCTCTTCATCAGTCTTAAACCTTTGAACCTAACTCCAAGGTCAAACCTTGGTGTTAGCCGATAACTTTGCAGATCGACTTCATTGTCATTGCGTCGTTAAGACCAGACTCAACCACAAGGGCTCTCTTTTGAGCCTAGGTTGTTAGAACCCATCCCAGTTCGTAACACCTAATGCAGTCCATGTGCCCTTGGAGAGGGGAACCCAATGCCTCGCCGGTGGCCATATCCCATACCCAGATCGTCCTGTCTGCCAAACCAGACACAATGCACTTCCCATCTGGTGAGACTGTGATGGACTGAATGCTCTCTGTGTGGCCTTGGAGTGGGACACCAAATGCCTTGCCAGTCTCCATGTCCCACACCCAAATTGTGGTGTCTGCCGAACTTGACATGATGTGTTTCCTATCCGGCGATATTGCGACAGACTGAACATAGTCAGTGTGGCCTTGGAGAGGAGTTCCTAATGCCTCACCAGTCTTTACATCCCACACCCGGACTGTTTCATCCCATGAACCTGAAACAATGCATTGTCCATCCAGTGAGAATGCAACAGACATAACATAGGTGGTGTGGCCTTGAAGAGGGGTACACAACACCTCGCCAGTATCCATATCCCACACCTGGATTGTTCCATCATCTAAACCACATGCAATGCATTTTCCATCTGATGACAATGCAACTGAGTTAACCTCCACATTTGTGTAGAGTATCTTTTCCACCTGAGGCCAATTTTCAACATGGCCAGCAATGATAAGGGGGGTGCAAGGAAACTTTGCGGCAAACTTGTGAAACATTCTCAATTGCATTGGAGCAAACAGCAGAGCTGACAGGTATAAATGGGGAGTACTGTGTAAAATAGTGGTTGCAAAAGTTCGGACAAAATGCAGGGTATCCTTGGTAGCGATACTAATATGCATGAACACGCCATGACCCTGCAACCATCCCACTCCCCGTGAGAATTCTTTAGGCAAAGAACGAGCCTGAGCTACACACCGAAAACCAATTTGTGAGAGATGAAAGAGTCACTACCAAGCCACCAATGATTTTCATCAGAGCCACTGCTTCCAACCACCAAAGAAGGTGTTCTCCATCGAAGAATGCTTCAACTTCCTTAGCGAATAATGATTCAAAGGGTATGGCTGTCACATGGGTGCCCCAGAATTGACATGAGTATGATAGTTCAGTTGAAATAGAGGCCTTCACTCATTTCTCTAATTCAGGGACAGAAGAGTTGGTCAAGTAAGAACTCTCCAAGGAGCAGATATTGAAGCAAAGTTCATCCTCCATAACCTGAAGCATGGCAAAGCAAGATCACTCTGCACTGATGACATATCAATGAAGAAGTTGTGGCTCCACAATTTTTCGGTGAGGAAGTCATAGAATGACATGTGGATGTTACAAGAACATCCCATGCTGGCATGGCCCCTATTCATTTTCCTGCTCGCTCTCGCTTTCTACCTCTATCCTGAGGACTACACGCGCATACACATGCACTATCTCTTCTGGCTGGTCATCCTTTCTCCTTACATTTTCTGGTTACATTCTCTTTGATTGCTTCCCTATTCACTTGTACTATATCTGCTCACCGGATCTCCGGTTCGCTTTCCCTATGCCCTTTCCACCTTACTGGTACCCATCCTATTATATCCTGAACCCCTTACCTGACTATCGGTCCATGACGTCGTCACCCTTTGCCCCTACCGCATCCTCGGTTGGTGACTCATTCCCTTTTACCATAGCCTCGGTCTGTGACTCAGCCCCCCCTTTACCCTTACCCTACTACCAGTCTCTGACTCATTCTTCTGCTTGCCTATCTCTGTACTACTACTTACGGCCTGGTCTGTGCTCGTTTTCCTTATGTATATAAACCCTATGTACCACAGTTGTATTCTCTAACTTGAATCTACTTGGTTCTACATGGTTACTTAGTCCATAACCTCTTAAGCCTAACCACTTATACTTGTGATCTCTGACTTCACTTTGATCTCTGATCATTGTGTCTTAAGATCTCCAGAAGCCTTCGTCATCATCCCTGACGACTTCGGCTATAGCTCTCAACGGCTGCAAGACAGCACCCATCTGATTGCTCATTGACCCGCTCATCTCGAACGGTTAGACTGAGACTCGTGACCAGCACCTGAACTCCAGGCCTCATGAGATTATCCAAGTAAGAAAGTGCCTAGAGTCTAGTCGCTAACAGTGGAGGGAATGTATGGGAGTATCAGAATTTGATGTGCCAGAGACAAGTGACCCAAGATGCCTCATGAGAAGATTAACGTCGTAATGGTCATCATCACATGGAAAACACTGTCACATCGCATTTAAACGCAGTGATGGGAAGTGGTTCCGACAATGCCAGAATCTGACCCATCACAGACCAAAAGATAGGGATCGATTCCTCGTGCATGTGCCTTGGCATGATATCTGCCAAGATGTGTTGGTACATCTCATCCAACAAATGTATGCCCTTGGCAGACGTCTTGCAAATGTCTTGGAAACAGCACATCAGGCCTCGGCTCACAAAGTTCGTGCTCTTGATATGCTCAGAGGCAAGATGAGCCCATTCAAATAGGCCCTCAGATTTCTGGGCAAGTGCCTTGAAGTGTGCATCATTGAAGATCTGATACAAGTCTTCCAGTTTATGGGAGATATAAAGCTCAATGTCGAGCTCTGTGGACACAGATGAGACGTCATCATCCAGGGAAACATGGCGAACGTGCGGTGCAGTATGCAGAGTGTTACAAATGTCTTCAAGTGGATGGGAAGTGAGGAGAATGCGGAAGTTGGCTGGGAGTTCACATAGTTGTGAGGTGGAAGTGTTCAGTTTGCCAGCGAACAGATGAAGGATCTGTTCCTGTGAATTAGCTTCACCGCTCTCGTCCAACACCTCAATGACAATCAGGATGGGTACAGCGACAGCTTTTGAAGCTATGCTTATTGGTCCAATGATCAGTTCCTGCCATTGTTTCGTGATATCTGGAGTGTGCTTCAGCCCATTGTGATCATGAACTGCTTGCGCCAGGGCTCATCGTGATAGGGTTGCAGTCTGCCAGTTCCCTTGTGATAGTTGTGAATATTTTGTTCTGATGGTGATTTGCTTGCTGAGTGCGATCAAAGCAGAAGCATGAGCCAATACCACCATTTTCAATATACCAATTGGCAATTGTATGGGCACCCATTGCAAACTCTATGCCGAAGAGGTCTAGGCTCTCAGCTCTGCCAGGGTTTGTGGAAGGTCAGATAAGACTCGAAGAGACTTGTAAGCATCCCTTACCTATATGGTGGACGATCACAATGGTGTCATGAGCCACTCGGTCTCAGAATTGCTGCACAAGAGTGTCCAGGACATTGCTGTAACTCTCGACTGTTCTATCCATTTCATCAAAAACATGCTTTCCAAGTCTCATCCCTATACAAACAGGTAGCATTGGGACAAAGGAGACCAAAAAGTGGGATCAACTCACAGGTGCTCTTCATCTCAGAGTAATGGCAGATAAAATCAGTGCACTCCAGTGTCTGCTGCGCTATCTTCCTGTATATTGCTAGCATGGATTGAATTTTGGCCTACTCCTCCTCTTCCATGATCAATGTATACACTTCAGAGATCTTTTTAAGAAGATTGGAAACAGTGACATCATGGTCTGCCTGATCAAGAATCATCTGAAACCAAAACCTCGTCAACCTGCAACGGCAATGACTGAGAAAGAAGCCTACCTTGACCGCATAAGTGAAGATACTCAATGCCGCCTTCACATATGGATGGACCTGCATATGAATATTAGTTACATACAGAAGAGAGACAGATGGTTGTACATTTGCAATCTTGTTGGCAATGGAGTTGAACACCTTCAAGGGTTTAACAAGTGCAGAGAATGTGTCGATTGTACTAGAAAAAGATGGTATGTTGTTGATTGCTGAAGACATATCTTCGACAATTGTTGGGACCTGGCCAATGCCTGCAAGACCTTTGGTAGCATTAGCAATTCTTCTGTTGACAACCTTAGGATCCAGATGTTCAGCCTGATTATAAATGTTAGCATATCTTCATAAGAGACAGATGAGAATATTGTGAACTACATTGGTTGAACTTTCTTCTATGATCCCTGAATTGGGAGACTGCTCAGGATTTGGCTCAAGAGTTGGAGTGGTTAGATCCTGCAGAAGGCATGAGCAGCAATCATTACACAGGCATGCTCAGAGTTGAAATTGCATGTGCCTTGTTTGACTGAACGGGTTGGATATCCTGTGGGCTGGAACTTGCAGCCATGGGTTCAGGGTTGGGAGACTGTCAAGTGCTTCAAGCAAAGCACCTGGTCGTCTTGCCAAGGAGCTTGCGAACTGATCCTGGAGATCGTGCACTGAACCCATTCCTCGGAGGCAAGAGAGAGGACAGCTGTGATGATTACACATAATGTGTAGTTCTCAAGACAAAAGATCATACATCATGACTGGTTGGCCTCCTTCCTCTCTCCTGTACCAAATGAGTGTCTGAATGATTTGGCTTTGACCATGGCCAGCACATGTTCTGAGGATGGTTGTGTTCATCCATCGGGAAAATGGGAAGGATAGCTGGGTGAACGTGTTAAGAGGTTTCTTGGTGTAAATAGAACAAGGAGCGTGGTGGGCGACAAACAAGATAGACATGCAGCTGCTGCATCATGTGTTTGGAAGCACCCAATATTGATTGGTTGGACTAATAAGTACTGGCACATTGTCACAGGCTGAGACAGTAGGTTAATTGGGCAAAAGTCCATCAGGAACCTCGCTGTTGTTCAGTGTCCATGGTACTTTTGCATTGATCCTCTTTTTATTGCTGTCACTAGTAGGCTACATACTTACATCACCATGTGCCAGTGCACTTCTTGTCTAGTAAGTATCAAAACAAGCCTCAATTAATACTAGGGGTAAGCCTGCAACTGTGAGGACCTCAACCCAATACCCATCAACTGCCTTTTTTTTTTTTTTTTTTGATTCAATTTTCATGTCCTATGGAGAGTAATACTCTATGGAGGACAGTACTATCTGGCCTAAGGGACTCCATTGTCCCTATCTCAACTCAGTGTGCGTGAATGCCCTGGTGTGAAGCATGCTCCCACCAGTCCGCCATTCCCGCCGGCCGTTTTAGACGCGCCACACTAATAGAGTGAGATGACTTGGAATAAACTGACGAAGTATGTGTACTATCTGAAGTGGATACAATAACGCGTACTCGGCCGCTCTCGCGGGCAGGTACAGGGATCGGTTTGGATGTAGTAAGTAGGATGATACGGATTGCCCACCGTGAGCTGATGGGGTGTCTATCTTCCTGTCGACTAGGTCCAAGGGTTGGTGTCTGCGGTCCCGTGTAGACGAGTTTAGGTGGTGGTACAGGGAGTGTAGGGGCGTTCCGATATGGTACAGAGGTTCTTGAGGAGTGAGAGCAGGGGGTTACTTCCGGTAAGTTGGGAGTCTAAATCTGTCCTAGGTGTCATCAGTTCGGGGCTGAGCGAGGGAGTGAGATTTCACCGAGAGTGGGTCTGAATCTGCCTGTTGAGTTCACAAAGCTGACTAGATGAGCTGTGGCGTCTGGGTCGGTCAGGAGGTATTGGATGGATGTGGCTTTGCGTCCTAACGCTCTGACTAGTGTGTGCCGGGCACGGATGTGATGCGTGCAGTCTATCAAATAGTGGTGTACCGTCTCTTCTGTACCTGGGCAATGATTGCAGTTGGGACTGTCTGCTTTGCGGATGCGATGAAGGTGCTTGTTAAGCGGGGCGTGGCCAGTTCGAAGAAACATGTAGAGACTGGTGAGTCGTTTTGGGAAATTGGCGGTGAGTTTCACAAAGGATCGCTTCAGGACGTTTGGGTCGAGTTGGTTAAAGCAGTGATAGCGGGGGGAATTGCGCCAGATATGCTTCCAACGCTCATTACTGTCTTTGTCATGTGCTTCTTTCAGGGCCGATATACTCAGTGGGAGGGAGTGTTGATGAAGATACTTGGGGAGATGGGGGTTAGGGCTATCGTTTCGTCGATCCTCTGCTGCTAGCTTGGCCTGCTTATCCGCTTCTTCATTCCCATGAACTTCTGCATGTCCCGGTACCCAACGGATGGTGACCTTGAAGTCTCCGTTGTCTCTTGCGATTCCCTTCATGATTTTACGAAAGTGGTCTGCCAGATAGGAACCCGGGCGCGTGTGGAAGCTCTCGCTGGATTGAATTGAGGCTTGGTTGTCCACTGATATGGAGATGGGGAAGGTTGGGTCTGGTTCCGTGGCTATCAGATGAGCTGCGAGCGTGAGTCCCACTTCTTCTGCTTCGAACACAGTGTGTTCTTCCTCAGTGCCTAGGTGATACCAGAGGGTTCTGGGCCTCTTGCCTGCTCGAAAGAGTACGGCTGCAGCTCCGATGCGACCTTTATACCCTGAACCATCACTATAGACTTGGATGAGGTCGGTGAGTTGTTCGTGTTCTTCGATGGCTAGGTCTTTGTTGATGGCTATGTGGGTGGTCCATGGGTTCTTGGAGGAGGGGGGGCGACGTGCTGGTCTGAGAGTCTCCATGGATTCTGGGAGGATATCGAAGCGTTGGGTGAGGCGATGGAGGGAGGAGCGATGTGAGGAGACGTATCGGCGTGCTGCCTTACGGATGGGGAGGTAGAGAGGATGGGTGTCGGGGAGAGTAGCGAGACGCATGGTGGCTCGATGACAAGCATTTTGCAGTAGGAGCGAGGTGGGTAACAGATTGGCGTGTACTTCCATGATATCTGATGCGGTGGACTTCATAGCTCCCGTGATAGCGATAGCAGCTATGCGTTGGATGGATGAGAGGCGCTTGGCTACACCTATTGATCCCCGTTGTAGGGAGTTCGTCCCAGTTCGGTACATGGGAGAGAACCATAGATCTGCCGCATATAACATTTTAGGTACGGCTACTGCTTGATAGAGTTGACGCATCAGACGTAACGGTATTCCCTTAGCTGAGGTTGAGAGACGACGTAGCTGTAATACATATGCCAATCCTCTTGCTGCGGCATTGTCGACTTGAGCCTTCCAGCGTAGTTCTTGGTCAAGGATGACTCCCAGGAATCGGTGCGTTGGTGATGGTCGAATGATGGAGCCCTGGATATGCATATCGGGGCGGGGTTTACGCCTGTTCATAGAGAAGTCCATTAGTGCGAATTTATTAGTTTCAAACTTAGAGTTGTGTGCTCTTGACCAATCGTATCCTCCTCCTGGGCGCTCAAGCATATCCGCAAGTATCATGTGCGTATCTTCGAAGGTTTTCGCAACTGCCACGAATGCAGTGTCGTCAACAAACGCTAGGGTTAGTTCCTTCAGAGCTTCGCGTCCTGTACAGGGTTTAGCAATGTCAGCCAGGTCTGAACTATAGATAATATATAATATCATGGACAGAGGGTCGCCCTGCCCTATTCCGTTCGTAACTGGGAACCAGTCGGATGTGTAGCCGTCGAACCTTAGCTGGGTTTGCCAATTTGTCAGTACCTGCTCCGTAAACTGCACGAGATCACCTGGGATGCGTCTCATACGCATGTTATGGAGTAGCCGTTTGGTCACCGCGTTGGGAAATGCCCCTTCTATGTCCAGGAACAGTACCGAGGCGACTTTATGTGCACGCCATGCGTTTTTGATGGTGTCCTCGAGGAGATGCAGTGAGTCCGTGGTAGAGCGCCCTGGTCTCCCGCCAAAGTGTGTGTTTGGGAGGAGCTGGTGATGTTCCAGGGTGTAGGTGAGTTGATCGGCCACCACTGCCGTCAATAGTTTGCCCGTGGTGTTGAGTAGGGCAATCGGGCGATACGCTTTGGGTATGGAGTAATTGGGTTTCCCCAGCTTGCGGAGGACGACAGTGGTGAATTCGCGCCAAGGCTGGAAGAATGTACGGTACGTGATGGTGGCATTGAAGAGATGACGAAGGTAAGGGACGAGGGTGTTAGAGCATTCCTTAAATACTATGTTACAGATGCCGTCAGGGCCTGGGGCTTTATAACCGCTGAGATTGCTGATGGCCCGCTCAATTTGGTCGGTGGTGATACGGGGCATGTGTGCGACAGGGTCAGGGTATATCGTATCTTGGGGGATAGAATCAGTAACCGGGGGAGGAGGAAAGAAGGACGTAGCTAGTATTTGACTTTTTTCCTGATTAGTGATTGCTTCACTCTTGGATCCGTCTGGGTTAGAGAACGTGAGGGAGGGAACTCGAGTCTTGCCTCCGTCACTCGGTGCCGATGATATGTACTTGTTTGCGGTCCATAGGTCGTTACCTTCGATATCATTCAACCAGTCTAGCCAGTGTTCCTTCTTAGTCACATTGATCTCATTTGCGTATTGTTCTTTGATGGTCTTGAGCTCATCGTGAATGGGATGGAGTGGGAGTCCGCGCATTTGGTAAGCGGTCTTGCTGGCATCTTTGACCTGTTGTCTCATGGTCGAGAGGCGCTTTGTCCACCAGCGTTTCGAGTGAGGGCATGGTTTCGAGAGTGGGACGCAGATCTCCATGGTGGTGGTGATCGACTGGGTAAGGTGACGGGCTGCTTCTTGGAATTCCTCTTCCGATGCAATTGGCTGGGCCGGTCTGGTGGAGATGGTGAGTTTGAGTCGCTTGTTGAAGGCGTCCCAGTCCACTCCTCGCCAGTTACGACGCGGTTCCTCGTTCGTTCTTGGGGGTTCCAGTTCGAGGGTGAGGAGTACGGGTACGTGGTCGGTCTTGGGGCCTCGTAGTTCTGGGGCTGTTTCACATGAGACGATTGCATCGAGGAGAGATTCCGTGCCGAACACGTTGTCCGGACACGTCCAATTGCCTGTGCTGGTGGACTGTAGCATGGAGATTCCGTGTGGGAGGAGTTGTAGCATTCCGTAGTCGGCTAGAAGGTCAACAAGGGGGTTAGCGGTCGTATAATTAAATAAATGGCGGTTACGGATATCCTCCCAGAGGGGATGGTGTTGATTGAAGTCGCCCAACCAGATCATATGATCACTGTCAGTTGATTTGATAGTGGCTATGTTGACCTCCAAGAAGGTGTCGAGCAATTCCAAGGTGTCTTGATGGTTACCGTCATTATATATATTGAATAGAGTACATCGCCCATACGGGCCCGAGAGTTGGATGGCGATTACATCTGAGGATGGGAAAGGAATCTGTTTCCAAGAGTTAGTATCCATTTTCGCATTAATTAGAACGACGGCCCGCGTTCGTTGCTGTGGGTGAGTGTAGTGTTGAGTCGGGTATAAAACATGCCAGTGCCTATTGGCACTGGTATTGCGGACGGTATTTATATACGGTTCTTGCAGCGCGATAATGTCCCACTTATCGTTACATGAGTTATTGAGGAGGGAGGTTTGAGCCGTTAGTGAGGTATTTAGATTTTGTTGCCAGATTCGGAGTTTGCCGGTGGTGTCTTGGTCGTTGTTATACATTTGGGGATGGGGAGGTGGGGGCGCTGTCGAGGGGAGCCGAGGGTTCGGGTGGAGAGTCTACGGCTTGGTCAGGTTCGAGGGGGGGGTATAGTTCTTTCATGATTTCGTCAGTTGGTGGGAGGTGAGCGGGGGAGTTGGGTTGAGAGAAGTATGGGGTTGAGGGTGCGGGCGAGGTCGAGGTCGAGGTTGGAGTCGTGGGGCGAAGGAGGTTGAGGGTGGTCTGTCGTAGTGGGTGGTTAGTTCTTGAGGGGTATTGGTGGGTGGGGAGGTGAGTTGGGGACGGTGTGGTGGGAGCGGGTGTTGAGATTGGTCTTGAGGGTCTTGACGGATTAATGATGTGCGTCCATGCCGCCTCGGTGGGGAAATACGGCATCTTATTCTCTGGGTATCTCTCGTCTAGGATCCCACACCTTCGTATGAATTCCAGACACTTTCTACTCCAGCTGGTGTGATTGCTATTGCGACAGTTGACGTAGCGGGTAGTTCTATATGCATTGCACGAGCTGGAGCGGTGTTGCTCCCCACAGGTGCCGCATGTGTCTGATTCGTCCGAACAGTTTCGAGCGATATGCCCGTAGCGTTGGCATTTCGCGCAACGTATGGGTTCCTTTCTGTCTTTCCTGACCAAGATGCGCTCGTTGTCCACGCAGATGCCGTCTCGTAAGATGTTGTTGGCCGTGGGAGCGTCAGCGACTTGGAGGAGGGCGAAAGCCTTCCTTTGCTCCTGGGAACGCCGAGTTGGGGGCTTTATCCAACGGATCGAGGTTAGCGAGTCGGGTGGGAGTTGGTTTTCGTTTGTGATGCCATCGAGGAAGTTCTCGTTGTAGATCTGCAAGTGAATCGGTAAGTATTCTAGTACTAGGGTATACGTGCGGGTTCGGAACGATACGGTTGAGTCAAATTGCCCTTCTAGCCGTGCTTTGGCTTCTGGGGTACGGAGCCAGGCTGCTAGGTCTTCAGATTCCAGTTCAACAATCACTCCTCCGTTGCGGAGGGCTGTTATAGCTTTAATGTTGCCATCCGGAGTATTGGCGTCACGAATGTTGTTAATGGCTTCCCTCAGGCGTGTGGCTATGTTCTTATTGCTGGAGCCAGATGGGAACAGAGAGACGCCTGGTTTAGGGTCCAAGAGTATCTGTCGAGCTCTTATGGCTGCTCTGCCAACAGCTTGGTCTACCGTTGGAGGAAGGTGAGTAGTCACTACTGAACTGTAAGATCGCTGAGTCGCTTGGTTTGTCTGAGTCGGGAGAGCTTGAGATGAGGTGGGGATGGAAGAGAGCTGTGAGGAAAGTTGGTTGATGTGGTCTTGGGTGGCATCTAGGGACGGGGTTAGTATCTTCAACGCATTTTGACAATCTTCGACTGATGAATATAGGGCATCTGCCGCTTCTTTGAGGTGTTCGGCTGCTATTGATACCCCACCCTCCTGCTCCGTGCGTTCCTCTCTGGCGATTCGGTGTAGTCTTTCCGCTTTGTCCAGAGTTACCAGTAGAGAGTCCTCCGTCTTCTGTGCAGTCTTGGCCAGGGATTCTGAGGCTGCATGTACGTTTGCGACTTGGGGCGCTAGGGCTGCTATGGTGTGGTCGATGAGGCGGGTGGTGAGGGTATCTGTCAGTCTATTGGTGAGATCCTCTGCTAGGTTTCTCGCCGCTACCTCCGCTATCTCGCATACTATCTGTTTCTTGAGTAGGAATGCGACCGCTCTAATTGCCGCGTTAACCGGGACAGGGGTAGCCGATGACATCTGGGTGATGTGAAAAAGGATGGATGTGAGGTGCGTTAGCGTGAATGGTTGACCCAGTTGACATAGAAGTTTGGACGTGAGATACTTTTCCGCGCTCTCGGTGTCCATTACTGAACTTGGTGTTGCCATGATTTCCTCCAGTGACGTTGGAATGCGTGTCGTTTTGCGGGTGTTGGGACCGCTGGATTGGATGGGTGTGGTGGCTCTGGGTGGGCCTGTCCCGTTGCCGGGGGAGGGCTTGCTTGGAGCCATGTTAGTAGCAGAATGGATTTATATACGTATCTAGGGTATGTTTTTTGAGGGTTTTGAAGGTTTTCTGGGGTATTTGAGGGTTTGAAAGTGCGCCTGGGGGCGGTGAGGGCGCCGTTGGGCGCGTTGTTCTCGAGAGGTGTTCGGGGTCTTTTTTCGGGGTGCCACTTGGTAAGTGACTAAGCCGTTTCCCATCAACTGCCTATACACTTATACCCAAGGGTACCTGTGGGTGTGGATCACTATGATAAGGATCATTAATCATCCATGGGTAGTAGGTAAGATGGGTATACTCCACTGGCATACCCAGTACGAGAGTCAAGGCTTGGGCTGGGTGGAAAGAGCCGTTTAACACATAATCCAAGAAGTAACAAAAGAAAACAAATGACGCCTGATGAACTCGCAACCAGGTGCAAAGATGGTATAATCATCCACAGCAAATGTCGCGAGCGGTGCAAAGAGAAGAATTGTGAACAGTGGAAAATCACGTGACCGCGTTGTGCATCCAATGAGACGTTCCGCTCCCTACAAGCGGGGCTACTTAGTACTTAGCCCTAGCTCCAGCCCACTGTTTGGTGGCGATAAATATTGGCAGCCAAGAAGATATGCTGGGTTGGAGGTTCACACGCAAAGACATGTCGATGCGCGATAAGCACACATTCGCGACGCACGTTCTCTCCTGCCGTCACGCATGCTGGACAAAAAAAGCACCATAGACGGTTCTTGTCCACGGACCTCCGATAGCGATAGCTTCTCGAATTCTCCCATGTTTTATTTGGCGGAATGCATTTTTGTTAGTGTGAAGCAAAGGGAGAACAGGATTATTGGTTGCGTATGATTGTGATAGATATTAGTCTGACGTTCTGAACCTCGAAGGATAAATACAGTGGGGACTTGCTTGCCCTCAGTTATTGAAGTGTCGATAACGCTGCCACTATTATTTCACAAGGTGCATGTTACGGGAGCAATCCCAGGACGCCTGGGATTTAGAGGATCCGGGCAATTCATCATCCACGACCCTAACTGGCCGAAGAAAACAAACACTAAGCGTAGTCAACAAATGACTGGAGCTTCCGTGCAGTCCGAGGGGGAAACTTGAAAGCAACTAGCTTGTCGCCGAACGTCCGCGAGATGTTTGCTACCCCAGTTTTAAGTGCTGCGAAATATGAATTGTTAATTTTTTTGGCGAGGCATAAAGTCACAAACCATCTGAGACAACGACCAATACGTCACCGGCTCTGGCAACTTCTAAACGCATCATCTCTTTTTCTTCTAATATTTTTGTGGCGCCTTGGGAGAGTTCATCGGGCGTCGGTGGTGTGTATTTCGCGTTCACCTCGATTTGATACTCCTCGATTGCAGATAAAAACGAGATAAAGGCTTCGAGGATGCGTGGTATGTCCCTCTGAACCACGCCATACCGATCTTCGCTTAGGGAAGCACAAACGAAGCGCGATAGCGCTGTAGCTAGAGTTCAATAGCTATATATAAAATATGAAATTTCACTGCACCTTCAATGATGAGTGCATCAAGCTCCCTATTTGGCAAGCAAACTTCAACAACCTTATTCAAGCGCTCTCGATAAAACCATTTATTCCATGTTATCGTCGACCCCTTCAACCAAGCTGGACAACAGCCCGCAACAAAATCTCTACTGCGCGATTGCACCTGGGCAATGAACCCTGATATGATGCTCGATGCGGGTTTAGCTAGAACAGCATTGGCTGCTGGGGCAGCTACGGATGACGGTGCAACAGACCGGAAGAGCTCTGGAATGTGCATTTGACTAGCCCGTTCCTCCATTTCGCCTGCCACCGCCTCGGCAGCCTTCGAGAGTTCTGAATCTGACGAAACTGAATCCAGCATACTGCGAAGAGGAGATTGTCTCGGAGCCTGAAAGATAGCCTTTCGAATTAGAGGGGTCGATGGCGGATCCTTGGGCTTTGGTATTGCCGGCGCTACAACAACAGGAGGAGTAATCGGCGCACCGCGTCGCAAGAATGTTTGATAATCCTGTCCAAGACGCAGGAGCGATTGACGGGCCAAGACATTCCACAAGCTCGGGCTATATTTTTGGTCACCAAATAGGGCTGTTCTACGGGCACTCCCTGCCGAGGATTCGTCCGAAGCCAGCTCTGCTAACTCAGAGTATGCAAAGTGTGCGAACACCGTGTCCTGAGTTGTAATTCCAGAGACAACTGTCACATTGGGATCTGCAGTAAGGGTGCTAACTTTGATCGGCTGAAAAAATATCTTAGAATGCAGATTTGCCGTGGCAAAGGATTATTACCTGGGGAACATACGCGTCAAACAATAACTCCGCGAACTCCCAGCTCATCACAGTCACCAGGCCTATCATAAATGATCGAACCAAAAGCGACCAGTGTAATATAGGTAGAGTTAGAGTCCATGTACCCTTTGCAAAATGTGCAATAAATGGTCGGACAATACTGTTCACCACCGGAAGCTTTAAGAGCAGCGGAAGGGCAAGCATCCGCGATAGACCAAAAGCGACACTATATGCCATCAGCGAAAATGAGGTGAAAAGAGCCATCGTTAAAAGTAGCTTCAGAAGATTGCTCGGGGAGTATGGCTACGGGTGGATCATTAAACATGGTCCAAGAAGAATGGAGAACACTCACAAGTTCCGATGGATTAAAAGATTTCGTCCATCTAAACACAAAACGGTCTAACATGATGTTTCGGAGTAAGAAACTAGCGGCTAGCCACAACTGAGCCAGGATGAGGAAGAGGAGTCGACCATTGAGGTAATACGGATGTTTTCTGGTAAAAAAATCTCAGCCTCCGAGATTCGAGAACACTCGTGATGAAATCGTGCATCATACAACTCTGTCCCGGGCATATACAATAAGATTGCCGAATCACATACCTTGACTTTACGAAGACATTCAAACGAATATTTTCGCGTTCTTCCGACGTGAACGAGCTCATATAGAGCGTAATAAGCATTAATGTACATGACATGTACACTGCTAAGCACCGTCGCGTGCTTGGTTTTGCAATAGCGTTCGTAAGCATTTTGGCTGGTGAAGTCGCAGGTGTGGCGGCAGCTATGCAACAGATATAAGACAGCATCCACACGAGGTGAAGTCACTCACAGGTGAGGTAAACCTTTCGCATGGCAATCACAGGCAACACGCCAACGAACCACTTAAGGCATCCCATTGCCCAAGTTCCCGGCGAAAGCAACCTGGCGAAAGCACTCGTCTCATCCTCTCCTCCAAAAAGAATGCTGACAACAAGGGTAAATGCAGCGGAGAACGCGAATATATTGTGGATGAGTCGCTGTCGAAGGGCAGACCTAACAAGGGGCTCATAAGTTTGAGAAGCAGGTGGCACGGTCGGGGCCATGCGTGCAGTCAATGTAGATGTTATTGCTCGTGTTCGCAAAGTTTCTCCCATTCCTGAAGACATCATACCCTTGAGCTATTCCAGCTCTGAGTATTGTCGCCAAAGTAGAAGGACGGGCAACAGTAAAAGTTCTTGGTGAAAACGGTGAAGTTGGCGTTGAGTTGACGTTTGAAGTGCCCACCCAAGAACGGCGACGCAATTGAATTAGGGTTAGGGTTCCAGCTTCATATGTGCTTCGATATATATGATCGACTTTGATATCCTCTTTCATCATTTTTGACATACATGCATGGCTGAAAGCTTGTGTATATACAGGAACTGTTGGCTAGTATACAGTAGGGTAACAACGAGATTGATCTCATTGATAAAATTTTCACAAACCCTGTTGTAGATACTCACTTGCGGTACAGGTGTGTTGAGTATAGTTTTATTCCCTCTTGTTCCAACGAGCCGTCGAACACGACCAGATAAGAACACCTGATATTAGATCTGGACACTCGACAAGCATTTTTTTGCGTGGAAGATTCATGAAAATTAGTATCAGTCACTAGTTGCTCATCATGTCTTGTAGTCTAGTTTCGATGCAAATCCATTAAAACCCAGTCGAGGACCCATACCCGGGTACGCGGGTAGGGGTATATAACGGGTACGGGTAGGGCTCTCAACACCAGCTGTGGGCTTATGCCTAATTATAAGTTGCTGCTGCTCAGGAGTAAATTGTTACAGTAATATAGGCTTTTACGGACTTAACGAGAGTAACAGCTTGAGTGTATCTCCAAGGTCTGCTATAATTAGTCCACATGAACGTGAAATCGAGTTGCCTACGTTGTTTGGCGCAGAGTTGGATGGAAAGCGTTCGTTGGCTCGTTCACAACTCCAATAACACCTGCTGGCAGTTTGCGTGCTCTGGAGGCTAATCAAGGTTGTAGCGTGATGCTTGTTCAGCTGAATTCTATGGCTTGAATAAAGAAGCTCAGTAAGTCACAAAAAACAGCCAACGATAGGCCTGGCAAGGTCGACGAGTGGATCTCATCGCAGGCCAACTCGGAGGGGGATATGTGTGAGTTTGCATTGCTTTCGAAACAACCTGAACATGTTGACTCCGGCATGGTCGTGTTGACTGTCAATCGGTTCGTCGCCGAATTCAGACGAGGATCTCATTGCGGCCAGGCTGACAAGACTTGTCAGTGATAGACTAGTGGTCCACTAACGTCCAAGACCGTGTGGTGTTTTAGAGTTGCATTCAATAAACTGATTTTAGAGATACAACAGCCTCGCTAGCCTTCTGGATCATGGTATTTCCAATTGCCTAGATAGTCACTAGTCAAATGATCTGCACGCCACCAATGAAGGAATGCTTACCACCCTCTATAACACTAAGTATCGTATCACGCTCTCTTAACCATTATCATTGCCAATGGCAATTCAATGTCCACTTCATCATGTCCTTCCACGGTTCTCCCATCCTCCCGCTCGGCACCCTCCATAAGATCCTTCCAGAATCTCATTGCAATATCTCCACGCGGGTTTTCCGCGTCCGCAGGGTTACGCAGACGGAACATGTGCAATGAACTCCACGTATTAATGTAAGATAACAGGTCATTCCACGACATCCTCTTGCACATGATCACGGAGCGTGGAGAAGGGAGAGATGGGTAGTGGTCACCTGCGATGCATTAATGCAATGTCGCGCGACGATAAGTCCAAGACAAGCCTGTGAAGAACACTCTCTTGAAATCACTGAACGCGCCGAGTACAACTTCATTGCCTTCTGGCACCTCAACCAAGTGGTTATTTATAATAGAACGGCCGGGTTGTTCCCAGTACAGGCCAATGGTGTTCAGTGGGTCAACACCTTGGACGAAAGCGTCAATTTTCTGTGTGAGTGTCGGATAGCGAGTGAAGCGAAATTTGGAGTGACTCTAAGTTAAGCAAAATGTTAAGAGCGACTGAACAAATAATGGTTTCGGAAATGAGAATACATACCCAGAATGCAGCACTCCCGTTCTTCCTCAGCACCCTTGCGAGCTCAGGCCATATTTTGTTCCAATCGAACCAATGGCATGCCTGGGCTACAACCACGCAGACATCATGAAAAAACAGTACCACCGAGTGTTTCCTGTCTAACACACGCACCCGAAATGACTAGATCCACGCTGCTATCCTCCAAGAATGACAGATTCTCTGCGCTCCCGTGTACGTACTCGAATTGACCTAGTGCTCAATAGCTTTTTTCTCGAGGATACCTTGAGCAACTTCGATCATCTTAGAGCTTGGGTCGACGCCAGTGACGTGCTTGAAGGGTGTAAGCTCGATCGTTGCTTGACCTGAGATCCCGAATTATCAACATTATGTCAATGGTTCAAAATGAGTACAGCTAGAACTAACCTGTGCCACAACCAAGATCCACTGCTCTATCCCATCTTGCATCTCATTGTACGCTCGTGGTACTTGAATATGAAGTCATACAGGATCTAGGGTAGGTCGGTCTGAAAGTCGCGTAGGTGGTGCTGTCAAAGGTGGAATTGCGAAAAGTCGCCATTGCAGAGGCAGCGAGTTTCCACGTAGTCGACGATAACACCTAAGGACTATCGAGCAATATAAATACCTCCAAAGGCGAGTCAGATGATCTTGGGATTAATGACGGTCAATACAAGTATTATCGTCGGTTCTATTGCGAATACTTACATATCCGGCACCCCTTGGTGTAGAACTACTATCTGATGATGGGAGACTACGGGCACCCTTGACTAGTTGGCGTAGCCTATAAGCCCAGCCGTCCGGGCTACTGATACATCATCATGGGTGGGTATAATGCATGAAATAGAATCATTTTAGTTGTCTTATTTGACATTACAGTGCTCCCGCGCGATGTACTGTATTGAGGGTAGGTAGTCTTTGCAGCGCGTGCCAGTACTGGTGGTAACAGAGTGTTTGAGAAATCGAGGCGTCGAATGACTCGAACCAGACAAGAGGGCACCAGTGGGCATCGTAGTGATCTACGAGGTTTTCATACCTCAAGGCCTAGGTTGAGAAACGAATGGTAGCTTGTAAGCAATACATATGCGTCTGGGATCTGGAAAGGATTTTGGGGAAGAAGCCTTGGTTACGCTAAGCCTGACGGACAGACGGACCGCCAGAATTCCGAGATTCTCCACTTAGAGTTTCCTTGCCAAATCACGAACTGACCTGAGTGTACCTATTTCAAATGGACACATATATAGCCAAGTGCGCGTGCCGGGCGGGAAGAGTCAAATGTTCCGAACTCACTGAACACGGACCGAACAATGAAGCTGGTGAAGACCTCTATTCGCCCTATAAGGCCGCTGGTGAATATTTGGATCGCTTCTTTTTGTACATGACCAAATTTTCACAGGACTGTCGCGTGCACGTTCGTTTGACACGAACAACGTGCACAAACTAAAATTCGGTACTTGTCAGTACTAATAGGCGCTCTTGAGTTATCAGTAGCATCAGAAAGCTGTACATGGCACTGTAGGTCTCTTCACGTTCGTGTAGCAGGCTCTAAGGTTATCACCCGAGTCATCCCCCCTTCCTGTATTGACCAAAATGGGGTTTTCAGGTTGCGAAGTTCGAGAATTCAATACTTGGCACATGGGTAAACGTGCCATAAGCTGCCATTGGCTCCTTAAAATTACCAGGTCGATGAGCGGGAGATAAGTTGGTTCCTTCCTCGCCTCTTCACGTCCGTGCCATGTTCGACGTGTCCATCGAGGATGCGATACCCCCTGCGTTCTTGTACTCATTTCTAGCGCTGATAGCGGCTTATCATATCTTCGCACCTCTGTGTTCCACCCTGAAACAACAATCATGGATATTGACCACAATCAGTAGTGCTGCGATGTCTCTGTCAAGTTTGCCTCTTTTCTTTCACTACGTCAGTTCTCGTGGAGATTTAAGAGGTATAAAGTCGACATTCTGGACGGAGAGTACCGGTCGATTCTTTCAAGCATATCTCGTTGCGTAAGTCCAAGTTTTCCGCTCCTGAAACGTGCGCTGATATGATGTATTAGAGACCTATTAATGGGCGTGATTTACTACCGTAGCAAGCTTAACTTGTTAACAGGTTGGATTCATCACACGATATACATTTTCATTGTCGGGTATTCCTGTCGTATGGGCTGGAGCCACCTGTTTTCGCTGTGTGCTGTGATGGAGGTGAAATTCCAATTCTCATGGCTCGCGTCTGCATATATTGAGAGCGCTAACTTAATACAGGTACCTACCTTCGTTATGGCCATTGCGAGTCTCAATCCCCGCTTCCGCTCAGATGTGGTTTTCGCATTGTCGTATTTTGCGACTCGCATCGTTCTTCATATATGTCTATGTGTATCGATGGTGGCCAGCCGGCACAATGTCACGAATGATTCGTTTAGCCCAGGCGTCATCATGGCCTGTGTCTTCCCCTCTTCACGCATTCTGGTTTTACGGGTGCCTGAAGGGGTTCGTCAAGCGCGCCAAGTCTGTAAAGCCTCAGCCCGTCAAGCAAGGCGCTGTTACGGCATCTCCAAGTCCGTCAGGTCAGTCGCGCCGCTTATACTTCAGGTCCTGTCACTAAGCCCAAGGGCTGGCTTATATAGGCTTTACTTCCTTACGTGCAAGGTCGTGGCCACTGCCGCGCCGCCGTGGCTCGCTTAGGCAGGCAGTGCGTGCTTGGGACAGGTTTGAACTCAGAAAGGCAGCTGGACGTTTCGGGGATGTCCAACGCCGTCTGAGGGCTTCATTTCCTGTGGCGCGCGAGCAGGTGTATGCTTATGTTGGATTAGAGTGGCCTCCGACTGGGGAGCCGCAACAGACTGGTGCTGTGAAGACTGAATCCTCTTTGTGATATAATGACAATTTACAAGGCGTAGTGTCTATTCACCCTTTATACCTCCATGGTTCATGCAGGATAACTTTATGCTCTGCAACTTTATACCCATACCCTGTAATAATAGTGTACCAGGACAGACAGTAATGAACTTTACGACCACTATGCCTTTTATCTATTATGTTTATGCTGTACAACGCATCTAGATAGTCCCTTATGTATTCAATGTGACGTCTTCGAAGACATATGTTGAACCTTGTGGCAGTATGGCCGCCTGGCGAAATGGCATCGCGTCTGACTACGATATCGGCGATCAGGAGATTGCAGGTTCGACCCCTGCGGTGGTCATTTTTGGCGCTTGTTTCCAGCGAAACCCGACTCCCACGGTTATAGTGGGGAAGCTTCTTGTCTGAATTCATTGTGCAGGGTCAGTCATGAATTTGTATCAGTAGCACGCACTCTTTTGTCTGTTGGCAGTGTTTATTTTGTCGTTATTGTCTTCCACGTAAGTGATCTGTCCTGTATTTGAGTTCTCGTTCCCTCACGGTCCAACAGCATATGTCAATGTTCGTTTCGAAATGGCAGTGCGGTGTTGCACGCATCATTGACGAATGTTATTGTCCACCACATTCGGTCCCGTATGTGCTCTCAGACAACCCCACTGCGTGGAGACGAAATACCCAATCCTCTACTCCAAATATCCCCGTTGATTGCATCATATAGACAACACTCGTCTCGAAAGCTCCGCAGACCATCAAGACACCCCTCATATACTGTGATGCTGTTCATTACCCTGAATATCATCTGTTGTGATTTGCTTCTCCCGAAAGCCTTTGTTCTTGGCTGTCAAGAGCTATGAACTATAGCTGCCTTTGTAGTTCATGCAATAAGTAAGTGATTTGCGGGTTGTGTCACCTTTGACAACGACTCAGTTGTAGTGACTGACTATCACGTTCGGGTGTGTTCTTACTTCTCTTGACCATTTACTCTTTTGCTAAGGCGTGATAGAGACCGTACATGGTTAGGGAGAATCGGTGTCAAAGTGAGAGGAAAAAATTGGACAAGTGCCACTGGTAGGTTTCCACTGAGCAGGACGTTAATGGGCTAGGGACAATATTTCGGTGGTGTTGACGTATTGGAAATTGAGAGAAAGAAAGTTGCAGAGACTGACAAGAAGGATACGCACACAGGAGTGGGAAATGTGAAGACGGAAACGAGTAAAAAATTGACAGGAAAGTGGAAAGTGGAATGGCCTGCTAAGCAGAGTCGGGAATCTGGTGCGGCGCTACCATGTACATCAAACGCTAGATAGTAGTCAATACCTCTGAGGCACCTATCCGAAGAAAAGGCTCATAGGGTGCCTGTGGTGTTCCATGGGAATCTGTAACCCGCCAGGCCTGGCTATCTTTTTCGATAGAATGATCAGAGTAAGATAGTGTATTTACTCACTTAAACTTTATATTCCAGGGTTGTCCCTCAAACTTCCAGTAACTCAATAAGTTTCACTGTCAAAATCAGTAGGTTGATTCTGAGATAAGGACCCGGGGAAGACCCTGGTGGTTAATACGGTTCAGCGGGAGCGTTAGGTGTGTCAAGGACTCAGGGTGTCATACCAGAGTGTATTTATTCTATGTCGTCCTCTTGGTTCCTCAGGGGCGTCTAGATTAGTCGGCAGCGTGAATTGTTCTGGCCAATGGCCTGCCTATCTGAGGGGGCTACAGTCATATTCGATCGACTGAAAGCTGATACGTGTTCGACGCGCTGGATAAGTCATTCACTGATTCTGTTCGGCGTCCGCGATTGTTTTGAATTTTTTCGATGAGCACCAAATGTAATGCCTATTTTAAGGAGTAGCCGTATTGCACACCTAGGCCTAGCTCCAACCTGGCTCTATAGCTAGTTTTTCTCTGTATAAATCCCGCTGCCGTTCTATAGAATGGGTCTTGTGAGAATTCGTGATCGCCTCACTTTTGTGGTAGATTGCGAGATCGATCTTGCAAAACCAGTGCAATTACTTGTTTGGGCTCGAGTTAAGCTTCGCTTTGTTTGGGCAAGTTGACTACAATCAATCCCAGCTGTCGATCTCAAAATACATCTGTCTTCGCAAACACTTTTGTGGTCCCTTTGCGTCCCTCGTCCCAGAATTCTGGGCGCCTACTTTCGCACCACTGTATCACTCATGTCAGCCTTCATTGGGCTCCTTCCTGTTAGCGTATCACTTGATTCTTCATTCCGTCGGTCATGTCATCCCTAGCTTGAATGATGTATCTCGCACTGTGGGTAAATTATGATGAGCCAAATTGTCAGGGACTGTACAAATGAGTGCACGGGGAGCGTGTCGGCTTGGCCTCGTTTCTCGGCCGAGCCTGTATGCTCCAACCTCCTGTATTCCAGTTGTGAACATCTGATCAAGATATCTCAGATACATGTGACTGTAGACGCCGATCAGGGAAACGTAATTTGCCACAGAGCGCTCTGTAGCACTCTGTAGCACAATCAAACCGTTTATGACAGTCACATTATTATTATGATGCATATATTGAGCGTTGCTCATGTGGTATAGAACTAGGATGTATCTGAAAAGTACAAGTGTGAAAAGCGAAGTTCCCACAACAAAAGTCAGACGGTCGTACGGCGGCAGGATATACAGTAATTGCGTTCAAACGAACTCAAGACATCTGACTCAAAATTCGTGTCAACGTCCTGGGTGGGCCTGCTGCACGAAGAGTCGTGCGGGTCATCATAGGCAGAGACATCACTGAAATTTGGAGTAGTTGTCTCTCAGGTAGAATAAGACGACCCAAGATATCGTAAATATGTATGTCTTTCCTGTTACTTTAAATCGCGATTAGTCCTTTCCTCTAATGTTTTTATTCCCTCTTACCGATATCTTCCTTCTAGGATCTCGTTGCTGGACATGGCACAGGGTCTGGCATCTGATGCATCAACTGTCGTGCACGTCAACTGCTACAACAGAACACTTCCATCAGAAGCTCGAAGGCTCCGTACCGTTGTGCTCTTGAAAACTGACAAAGGGACGCAGGAACTATCGAACTGTCGTGTCAGAACCCATATTTTCGATTTGGACAATTGACGGCGTACCTCGGGAAGCGCCTCCCACCAACAAACCGAAGTTAGTCAAGTGTGTATGGTGTGCATGTCCACAAACACCAATGTCAGTAAAAATGCGGGACTCTTATAAGTCTCGAGCTAGACGCTTCGGGACCATCTGGGGACCACCTTAGGTGTCCGTGAGCCTTGTAAATGAACAAGGCTTAGGGATAAGGTCAAGGCTGGCTGACTGATTAGTGCTGATAAAACTTCGACTTGACAGTGCCTGGTACTATCAAACCCCAAAGGTCGTTTGAATTAATAACGAAAGCGTTGCTCAGTTCACGGATCATGATCCGCCACATATCTACCCTGGACAGACCGTTCTGTGCATTAGGGGGGTGGCTGAAGTGTCACATCATTCCGGTGTGCACATATTTCCTGCATTGTTGATAGACCGGTATTGATGATAAGTCCTTATTTCGTTCCAGCCATAGAAGATATGTTGACCCTCTAACCTGAGATTGCGATTAAATGACACATCAAACAATGATTCTGAGAAAAATGAACATGTCAATCGAGTCCGGGTTACGCGGAAATTCTCGACTTAGCTTTGATAGACCAATGGCATTGATTAGTACATTGGTCAGAAAGATACCCATTTGCCCTGCTCTTCAGAATGTATTGTACCACGAGTCTCGTGTCGTCGTCGCTGGTTACTTCCATGGACACACCTTTCCGCCAGATGCTTGAAGACGAAGACGGTCTATTGTGTCGAGAGCGCGAGACAAGGTATATTCCCTGCCCAGAAAATGTTCGACATCTGTTGTTATTATGGAGTGGATACATATCACTGTGGGATATTTAAAACGCATTGACTTACAGGATGCCAAGTCTCGCCTGTTTCGGACAAACAATCACAAAAACGTCTAGTTGCCTCTAGTTGCGATGTGACAGGGCAAGCGCCGATGCCGAGAGTTTTATTGACCCTACGATATTATTCAGGCGAATATGTCCGTTAGGTACAATGCTCTGGATCAGAACTCTTGTACATGGTTGCGGCTGTCATGAGTGTACCTTATCAGATAACCGTTATCAGATTACTGGCGTCAAATCACACGGACAGGGGTGACTGTTTCGTCCAATTTTAATTTTTAACTTGATCTGTCGAGTTTTATCACAAAAAAAAGTTATCTATTACGACGTAGCAAGTCAGAAAATGTTCCAATCGACTCACGAGTTAACCCCGGCTGAGGCGTTGGCATGCCATGCGTGTAGACACAACCCACCCAGAGATATGGCACAGGGGAGATTGAGGGGGACTTACATTGAAGTAGAACTCCGAATATTCCCAATCCAGACTTTAATGCCGCCCGATGAGAGCCGATGAGAGTCAATCTAAGCCGCCCTCGCAGCTTCGGACCGTTATCAGTTACAATAGGATGTGTTAGTAGCTTGGTAACAACGAGCAGATGAGTGTCGATGGATGCTTTAAGACGGTCAGTGCTTTACTAGGCAGGTGGCTTTAGTTAAATGTTGAGTCGGAAGGTCGCCACGTCCAATCGTGTGAGCAATTTCAAGGTCTCGCGGAGTGCCAAATATAATGTAAAGTCAATTTTCCAAACGTGATAAGTTACTCCGGTTTTCAAATCCAACCTCCAAATAATTAGTGCGTATAATAACGTATAGATTTATATTTCTTTCGATGCGACAGTCTATATACTAATGTTTGAAATACTTATTTTTTCCAGGCACTTCTGTATATATACTACATATTCATTTCATGTGAGGGTCGACGACTATAAAGGAGCCATGCTTCGAAGGTAGTCTAACTACTCCTCGGTGTGAGTTTACTCAGGCTCTCTTCCTCATTCATGGCTATCACCGACAAGTCTCTACGAAGCGCCCGAAACCATCTGTACCCGCTGCAGGCGTGGTATTGCATTGCACTTTTCATTTTTATTATTGCCATCTTTCAGTGGATTTCTTTCCTTCACTCCAAGTTCGCCGGGAGGCGTCAAATGTCCAATGCCTCCGACCCAGAACATGCTTCTATGCACCGTCGTCGCGCTTTGTCTTGGCGTCGCATTCCATTAGGACTTGTCAATGCATACCGTGTCATTTCTTTCCGCTGGACACTCGAGTTTGGCAAGTCATACACCCTCAATATGGCTGAGGTTTTTGTGACTATGGCATACATCATTTTTCTCTTTGTATGGGCATTTATCAACAGTAAGTTCCTTGGTAATGTCACTCGCATGTTCTGAGAAAGCTTCTAGCAACCGACCTCGAGGGCCACACATTGGACATTACATACTGGTGCAACCGCTCGGGCTTGCTGGCGGCAAGCCAGTTCCCACTGATAACTGCACTTGGAACTAAAAATAACGTAGTATCCTGTACGGCTTTATGCACTCGCATCCTTGACCTGCTTTGCTGACTGCTTGCAGTCATCACCGGTATCAGTTATGACAAGGCAAATATATTTACGATATTCGCCGTTGCTTTGTTGTAACATGATTTTTTTCAAGCTCAACTACGTTCATCGGATGATGTCTAGAGTCGTTTTTATCTTGCTTTGGGTTCATGCAGGCTGTGAGATTATCCGAAATGCACCGTACGTGCAGCATGCATGAAGGATGCAATGCACTCACACGACACAGATTTCAACCATACTTCAAGCAGCAGTGGCTCGTATGGGGTTTAATTGCCATGGTCGCATTTAGCATTCTATGTATCGTCTCGTTGCGCCCCATCCGAGCGCAAGCATATGAGCTTTTCTTCTACGTTCATCTCGCTATGGTAATGTGAGCTGATTCCAGTTCTATTGCTTTTGTAGCACTCACAAAAGTCTTTTAGCGTCTTCCTCATCGGTGCTTACGTCCACACACAAAATTTCACGTGAGCCTCATCAAATACACAACACAAATGTTCTACACTGATGATTACCAGAGTCGCCTTCTGGATTTACCCCTGTTTCTTAATCTGGGGATTGGACCGCCTCATTCGCTTTCTTCGTCTAGTGGTGTTCAACCACTCATACTTCGGATTTAGGTCGGGGTCTACGATGGATGCGACTGCTGAAGTCCTATCAGATGATTTTGTACGGCTGCGTTTCCACCGCCCGTCTTATTTCCACTGGACGCCTGGACAAACTGCTTATCTTATCATGCCATCTGTCTCACGCTTGCCATTCGAGGCCCATCCTTTCACCATTGCGAGCTTTAATTCGACCCTTTTTCATGCGTCTGAAGAACAGAAACCAACAAGTGAAAAATGTGCTGAGATTAACCTCGCAGAAGGGAAGCTCGGTCCCAGTGCCCCATTCTGGAAAGAGCTTGTATTTTTCATAAATGTAAGGGAGGGATTCACTGCCCGCCTAAAAGATGCTGCCTTAAGAGGTGATAAAATCAAAGTCTTTGTCGATGGACCATACGGGCCTTCTCCTAACCTGGGTTCATATGACACATCCGTGCTTATTGCTGGTTAGTCGCCGAACTTTCTACATGTCAACTCTGCTCATAGCATGTCCTACTTCCAGGTGGATCCGGAGTCTCGTATACGCTACCGGTATTGTTGGATATAATAGAGTATGTCGACTGGATTGCCGGTTCTGTATATATAACCTGAATTTCTTTTTCAGGCGTGTCCGCAACGGTGAAAGCAGGTGCCATCGTGTTGTTTTCATCTGGTCAATTCGGAATGTCGGTAAGAATTATCAATCCGAGACTTGTGGCAAGCTTAATTCGTTTATTCTCAGATCATATACACTGGATCGATGATGTTCTTATCCGGGCACTCCGGCTTGCACCTCCTTCTTTATCTATCTCAATCCGCATTCACGTTACCGGCGCACCAACAACTATTCAGACCTTGCCACAATCGTCCGGTCCAAATGATGACGCTAAACCTGTACGCGACGATTCCCGTTCCGATGCGGTGGAGTCACAGGATGGAACAGACATGAAAATAAGCAATAACTCCCTTTTCGCTATAGAGTCAGTCAAGCTTGCACATGGAAGGCCCGACCTGCGGGCTATCCTCAGAGATGAAGTGAAGGCGGCAACGGGAAGGATGTCCGTTAGTGGTCAGTTTTCATTTCTGTATGCTGCGGGTTATGGTGACACTTGCGTTATTTTCAGTGTGTGGCTCACAGAGCATAGCTCGATCCGTTCGTGGTGCTCTTCGGTTCCCAGTGTCTAGCCCTCTTAAAGTGGCTAACGGTGGGCCGAGTGTGACTCTACACATCGAGTCGTTTGGTTATGCTTGAAAGAGAGTTTCGACGTCTACATTAAAACCATGACAGACCCCAGATACTTACGAAACGATTGTATGCCCATGTGCTTCAAGAAATTCAGGTAGATTCCAGAAAAGGGAGGGATGAATTCGCTACTGACTGCAGTTGGTTTCAATCGATGCTTTTCTGTATGATACTAAAGCAGCAGTGACGGCCGCAGGTACAATTGCAAATGAGAAGGACCACGCACCCATTGATGCGCCTGAGCAAACACCAGAGTATCTAGCAATGCTGATCGCCCGGAATTCCTCCCCATCCCCTGGATCTTGAAATCAACTGCACATGCGTCGTACAATACAATCTCTTTCGAAAAGGGATTGGTGAAGAATGCACGGGTACGGATAATAGGTCATCGTCGATTCGTCGAGGTGCAACTACTCGACAATCTCGAGAACCTCTGCACCCCACGTATCACGTTTTCTTTTCATCCTTACCGCTCAAGTTGGACGGTCTATATTAATCGCAAACAAATTCCTTTGAGACTAGCTTATGTGGCTACCTTCAATGAGTGACAAGTTCTCTCTCCGTTCTTGATCTCCTTTTACTTACGGTCAACTACATACTGCGTTATCTTGAATCAAAAGTCGTCGAGACACTATTTGCAGAAGAAATAAGAAATATAGCGCAAACAGTGTACAAAATCTGCTTTTGTACGTCCGAAGGTCACAGGTCACCGCTTGTACTATATATTGATTAACATTGATTGCTCATATTTTGGGTGGCGGAGACGGCGGGCAATGTTTGTTGGCGCGCGATTGTTCTCCATGTCCAGAATCCAGCCACTTCAGTATCCACGGCACCACAGTTGGAAAACATCTTTAAATTCAATCCCCTTGGTAGTTAGGCTTCCACGAGGCTTCGCAAACACGGTTCTCCAGGCCCACACAAGAACGCGGACAGTAACTTCTGGTGGCGTCGCTCGGGTTGCATGGCTGTCGGCGGAGATAACACATATACATACTTAGCCTCACAATCTAGTCTGACAACTTGATGTCCGACTCGGACGTCCTTCCGCCTTGACGCGTGACGCCTCTTGATGTCAAAATCACGACTTACTGTCACTGATAATGTCATACCGTAAGATGGACTGAGGTAGAAATTAAGCATGATCACGATGTAAGGTATATACAGTAAGGTATCAGGAGTGTAAAGTCCATATCTGCTCTAAGGTATATTACTTGTCACAATCTGCTTATCTGTTGCTTGTTCTCTGGCGCAAAGGGCCAATCTGAATAACCTTCCGGTGTGAGATTACCGTGCATGTACCATGTTGCTTGGTCACCCCGCTCAAGCGCAATGTTATTGAGCAGGCGGAATGGAAGATCGGGCTGGCAATGAGGCACACATCAGTCACTGCCAAGTCAGGGAACAAATGGCTCACGTTTGGCATAAATAACCTCCCGAATCCAATCAGGCCTCCTTTCTTGTCGACTGTCTCAATTGCGCTATTTCTGGTATGCCCATTTGTGCTGATGAATGTACTACCTTCAACCCCTTGCCAGATATCACGAATGAAATCGCTATTTTTTTCAGCACTGACTTCATCAGGCATCGGCTCCACGACATGGATGTACGCGAGTTTGTATTTGCGCAGTTGCTCAACCAGGTAGGAGAACTGCGGCTTAGGGTCTGCCATGCCCATCCCTGCACCGCAAATCAGCTAAATAGGGATTACTAGTATTGAATATCACACGTACCACCGAATGCACCCCACGGGCTTATTCGGAACGCCGTCCTCTCAGCACCAACAGCCTCTACAATAGCATCTGCTACCTCGAGCGCAAACCTAGCGCGGTTCTCGATACTTCCACCGTATTCATCTGTACGCTGATTGGTCACGTCTTGTATGAACTGATCCATCAAGTAGCCGTTCGCGCAGTGAAACTCAACACCATCGAAGCCAGCTCGAATTGCATTTTTTGCGGCAGCGACATACGCGGTAACGTACTCTTTAATTTCATCCGTGGTGAGTGCCCGTGGGACGTCTGTCTTTCCCGGGAGGGGGATGGGTGAGGCACTGACGTAGGGGCTATTGTCCTCTTTGACAAGAACAGCTGGATCTGCGGCGCGGCCGAGCGCCCAGAGTTGCAGGAAGATGAAAGACCCCTTTTCGTGAACTGCTCCTGTTATCTACATCACGGCGTGTGAGTCGGCTCTTATTCATTAAAATCATTAAGCAAGACACACCTTTTTCCATTCCTCCACTTGGGCATCAGTGTATATCCCAGGGACATTGTCATAACCACCAGCTTTCTGAGATATGAATGTAGCCTCTGTGACAAGAAGAGTGCCAGGCATAGAGCCTCTCTGAGAGTAGTACGCTGGCGCTTGTGGGGTTGGGACATGATTTGCGTGTGCACGTACACGGGTAAGTGGGGCAAGCACAACACGGTGCTGCAAGTCCATGTTGCCCACGCGGATGGGGGAGAATAGTGCGGAAGTCGAAGAAGACATACTGATCTATTGCGAACTAGGTATGAAATGATTGATTCGAGACAGTTGGAGACAGTGGTCTACGCCGGTGCATTTTATAACCAACTTTCCCTTCACTTGATAGATTTGTCAGGTTGGGTAACGGTGGAGAGTTCCGGCCATTGAAGGTATCCTTGATGCATTGAGAATTTGCAGCCGACTGATCCTGAGAGCGACGACTCACGATGCGTTGAATCAAGTCATTAATTACAAATCTTTCACAGCTTTTTCATGGCTGCTGACAAAGTCTTGGCGATATTAGTGGAGTCTTGATGCAAGATGCATGATGACTAGATGTGACTTGCACAGGCCCAACGGTTCGAACGGAACACTGAGCTAGTAAGCAAGCTTAGAAGTGAGGGAGGAAGGCTCAGGGAGCGCTGTACATGTGGCTGAGTCGTCACGTGTCACGTTTGCAGTTCAAGCGAGACTGCAAACCGCCACCCATTGGACTCGCATTGGACCATCTATTTTTCACACGAAGCAAGCTTTCAAACCAGCACAGACATCATCGTGCATGTGTACCGATGATCAGGATTATTATCACACTCGTACTGGTACCCATCTCGTACGAGCTGTTCGACAACAATGGACATGCACGCACTACTTTACCACAATCGTTGATCAACATCAACTTTCATTCTTCGACATTACCGTCCCCCTCTTAGCTCGCCTTGACTATATTGATCTCGAGCACTTGCGATGGTCGACGCAAGTGACATCCTCGTTCATGAACAACAGGCAGGAAGACGCTGATGGCAAAGAGGACAACGAGTCACGATAAACGTGCAATTCAGGGTAGTTTAGACTGCCAACCAAGTTCTAGTCGTAATAGGAACAAATTTTACTCCCTTTTAATTCATTCTGAACGAGCGAATCTATTGGATTTTGTCACCTGGTTCAATGGTATCGAGATGACCTGTGACCATCCAAATGTGCTCAAAGCACAGGTTCTACATATTACTAGACTGAAACATTCCATGGTTAACGTACGTACAGATTATAGAAACGGGCTTTTGACGGGTTTCCGTAGTCCCCGGTCATCAGACCTCGACAGTCGTTCCTTCGAAGTTCCCGAGGGCTGTCCGATATATACTGATAAGTATTTCCGATAGCACCGAACGACCATATTCACATCGACTGTCATCTCAAGATCTAACACACGGCTCTCTGGGCAATGCGTATTTATACTCCCGTGTGTCCTCATGAATATTCCTTAAGTGTTACCGTTGACTACAAGGACACTCGCTACTTCGACCATGGCGACTTTCGGCAAATCCACCTTTGACACCTCCATCTATGCGGCTTTCAGACCGACCTACCCTAGGTCCTTGTTTGACTTCGTATTCCGGTACCACGAGCGCAACAAGGGTGCAAAATGGGATAGAGCAGTGGACCTTGGTTGTGGCACGGGTTAGTTCTAGGTGTACTCATTTTGAACCATTGACATAATGTTGATAATTCGGGATTCCAGGTCAAGCAACGGTCGAGCTCACACCGTTCAAGCGCGTCACTGGCGTCGACCCAAGTTCTAAGATGATCGAAGTCGCTCAAGATACCCTCAAGAAAACGCCAGTGAGCACTGGTCAATATGAGTACATACAAGGGAGCGCAGAGAGTCTACCATTCTTGGAGGATAGCAGTGTGGATCTAATCATTGCCGGTGCGTGTGTTAAACAGGATAAACTTGATGGTACTGTTTGTTCATAATGTTTGCGCGGTTGCAGCCCAGGCATGCCATTGGTTCGATTGGAACAAAATATGGCCTGAGCTCGCAAGGGTGCTGAGGAAGAATGGGAGTGCTGCGTTCTGGGTATGTATTCCCACCCCCGAGTCATCACTTATTCAACCACTCTTAACATTCGCCTGACTTAGATTTACTCCGAGTTCCGCTTCACTCGCTATCCGTCACTCGCACAGAAAGTTAAAGCCTATAGCCAAGGTGTTGACCCACTGCACAGCGTTGGTCCATACTGGCAGCAACCCGGCCGTTCGATTCTGGAAAACCACCTGGTCAAGGTGCCAGATGGCAATGAGGTTGTACCTGGCGCGTTCAGTGATTTCGAAAGAGTGTTCTTCACAGGTCTGTCTTGGACCTATCATTATACGACACCGTACTAATGTATCGCAGGCGACCACTACCCATCTCTCCCTTCCCCACGCTCCGTAATCATGCGTAAGAAGATGACGTGGAATGACCTGCTATCTTACCTTAATACGTGGAGCTCATTGCACACGTTCCGTCAGCGCAACCCCATGGATGCGGAACACCCGCGTGGAGATATTGCAGTGCGGTTCTGGAAGGATCTTATGGAGGGTGCCGGGCGGGAGGATGGGAGAGCCGTGGAAGGACAAGATGAAGTAGACATTGAATGGCCGTTGGCGCTGATAATGGTTAAGAGAGCGTAATAGTACTAGAGGTATTCTTTCGTTGGCGGCTTGCATGTCATCTGACTAGAGACTATCTAGGCAACTGGCAGTAATACCACGATTTAGAAGGCTGGCGTGTTTCCACAATCAACTTATCAAATGCAGTACTGAAAGAACATATGGGCTTGAACCTTTCAGTATGCTATTAGTGCTAAGTCTCGTCGGAGTAGTTCCCCTGACCCTCGCCTGTTTTTGGCAACGAACCAACTGATATAATTTAGCATGTTCGGGTTCTTTCGAGTGCAATTTCGCCACCTGTGATGCCATACCTTCCGAGGTGGTCGGTCACGAGATCCGCCGGTTGGCCTTATCGGCCTATTGTTGGCAGTGTTTCCTTGGTCACTGAACTTCCTCATCCATGCCGTAGAGTCAGCTGGACAAGCTTCCAGTTACAGCCTCCAGAGCGTACGAAGTGCCAGCAGGAAGTTGTAAACGACGCTCCTGATCCACGCTGGACAACGTAGGTAAGTCTATTTCACATTCATGTTGGCTAATTATAGCAGACCTTGGGGGATACACTTCGTTCACTGATAACACTGCGAAATTATCGAATTTCGCATGCTTGAATGCATCATTTGAAATTGTGATCATAATTTTCCAGGCAAGGTTGGGGGGAAGACATCTTACTGTCTTATGCAGCCTAGCAACCCAATTTTACTATCACTATATACTCATTCTGAACGAGATCTCTCAAAGGTACTCCGCTCTTGATCTGCACTTTGTAGAGATCAACCATCTGAGTTTTCATGACTCACTCTATGAAGTACAGAAGTTTTTGTTGCTATTCACACAGCTGGGCATTGTAGTGACTAAAGTTTAGGCGGAAGGAAGTCGTTATAATCCCACCTATGTGTACTCACTCGACTTTCGAAATGAAGTGTAACATGGAACTAAGAGCCAATAAATCTATTGTCTAGGAATGACATACAGTAAGATGTGAGAAGCGATGCCATCATGTACTAAACAGAAGGAAAGGAAAGGATAGGCACAAGCGCCAATGTGAATGTACATGATAAAATATTAACAGGAATAATTGTTCCATCATAATGTAGTACTCAGATCAACGTTTTTGTTCATTTAACGCCTCTCGGAGGTACACCTGTCCGTCATGCATCAATCTCAACTCACCAATAAAACAAAACTTCCATCAAATCCCCTTCTCCTCCAAAAACTTATGCACAGTATCCCAAAGCTCGTTCGCAAGCCCCTCATCCTTTGCTACCTTCGCTGGTGCTGTCAGTTTGGTTACCCGTGTTAAATACGCGCCTTTGTACTTCTCGCGCTGCTTGGCCACTTCTTCCGACGCAGCTGCAAACACCGAATTATATGCACCTCTGTCTGGGTGTACAAATAAGAGGAACATGATGGGCTTGGCAATGAACTTGATGTTGGCAAGGGGGGGTTTATCGGAAAAAGTGTCAACTACTCCAGGGTGAACAGCGATAACGGTTATAGGAGAGCCAACAGCGGTGAGATGTCGTTGAAGTTTGAAAGCGTAGAGCATGTTCATGAGTTTCGTCATGGCTTGTGAAGGAATTTCGTAAGAGACAAGATATCAAGGGACGACCAACATACAATACCGCGCGAAAGTGGGGGAAAGTGAATTTTTGAGCTCCTTGTTAAGATCATCAAGGTTGCGAAAATGAGGTTCCCCGTATACGAACTTGTGGGCTACTGAACTGACCTGAATGGTAGTATGGAAGTGTGAGTTTTCGAGTTGCATGCGGCTAAGTATCACATACGATAACGATGCGCACGTCTGAATTGGGTTCTGTTGCTGTCTGGTCCAGCAGCGGTTGAAGAGTGCGTGTCAGGACGATATGGCTTATTACGCTGCAATAAACATAGGTAAGTGCTCGCTGAGGTACATGATTTTTTTTGCCGGAAGGCGCACTTAACCATCACTATCTCCTGAATTCCTGGGATGTTGAATAGGTACATATCTTTACAGCTCGAGGCCAAAGCTTACCATCCGGTGTCATAGCGTAATCCTCAAGCAACCTATATGGTATCCAGGTATCAATCACACCCACGCAAGCTGATCAGCTTACACCGCAGCATTGTGAACTGTGATTCATTCAGCATCAGCCTACTGAAATCGTGAGCGAACAAAAACATATACTGACTGAGAACATCCAATCTCTTCTCCTGCTTCATAAACTCCTCTGCCGCTTTCTTCGCATTCCGAGGATCCTTCAAATCAAGTTCCAACCAGATAATATCACCGGTCCCAGGACCCAACCCCTCCGCTTTCAGTTGCGAGATCGCCTCCTTTGCCTTGGTTTGGTTGCGTGCGGCCATGTACACCTTGGCACCATGACGTGCCAGGTGCTTCACAGTGGAGTAGCCGATACCTGTGCTATAAGAAACTTGTGAATAACAATCCGGATCATGTCTTACACACTCACTTTCCGCCTGTAATAAGGACGACTTTACCAGACAAGTCCGGGAGGTCAGTGACTGGGTCGAATGACTTTGAGAAGAAACCCATGGTGCTGAGATGAATAGATGCAATAAGAAAGGGAAAGACACAACACGAGGTAGATGTCGAGTACTTAGCTGTTTGTAAATTATTCGATGACTACCTGGCAGGGTGCCTGGAAATCCTTTGTTACTGGTCACATAGTACGCGCAATGCGCACTATACTGTAATGCTATAACGGCAGCCACTCCGAGGTATCGGAACTTTGTAATTGGTCCGTTGGCTTGAAAAAAAGGACTGTTTTCCTTCTTCAAGTCATCTGAGAAAATACGGGAAGACTGTCGGTCAGACGGGAGAGTTACAGCCTGCAGGAATATGACAGTTTGAATTTTGACTTGATCAGCCAAAGCGACCAAGTCACTAAATAGGCTTCTACGACTGGTATATTATTCTTCAGGCAACGGATAGCATCCACAGGTTTACGCCTGTAATACCATGATTTTGGAAAGCTAGTGAGGCTATTACGTCTCCAAAATCAACTTATCGAATGCAGTACTAAAAGAACATCAGGAAAAGCCTCCCGGCCTAATTATAGGTAATTGTCAATAATCATTGACTACATCTGAAACATTAATCAAAATCAGCATGCAAGTCTTGCCAATTCTGCGTGCTTGAAGGAAAGGCACCAACTAAAACCGTCAAACAAAACATTTGATATAGACCATGTTACTTACAGGCCGCCAGGCCCGAACACCGAGAATTGAAATATGTGCAGTGGGGCGCAATAGTAGTGTGAGCCTGCAAGGGCACGCGATGCACCGTGCGATGATATGGAATGTTCTGCCTGGTTATGGTATGGTATGGTATATCGAGAGGATGCGGAGGTGTTTGGAAGGTAGTAGATGGTGCAATAGCCTAGGGTAGTGGTGGTGTGAGATAGCAATGTGAGAAGCCTGAGTGGCAGCTGTGGGTAGCTTGGCAACATTACGAAAGGGTGCCAGCACAAGACACGGAAGATGCAGGGTAAAGGAAAAATCCAAAGTGGATGCAGGGAGGTTTGAGTTGAAGGTACGGGGAGGTTATCGCAGAAGGTTGGAGGTGTCAGAAGACAAGACAAAGTCCTAGAGGTCCCTTGAGTGAGAAAGTCTCGTAAATGGATGTTGCGTTGATACCCCTCATCACTGTGACCATCGTCAGACCGAGAAGGGAGAGAGAAGATCCCTATTCAACTCCGTTCATTTATTACGTTTCCCAGAGGAACGTAGAGATCATCAATGGAAGGAGCTGGTCATAGCAGAGAGTGAATTAGCTGATGAGCATATTCCACGGGCTACTATCGCAGATTTATTTTCAAGAAAGTTGAATTGGACGAGGATCCTTGAGTCAGTTGTTGTTGGCGCCGCTGCATCTCCGAATCCTATTCCAGGCACTACCAAATCAAATATCGATGTTCCTGAAAAGAAAGAACAGCGTCCGACGATCATTCAACTAAAACATGGTACGGACCTAGGGAAGTCAAGCTGAAGCTTTGAAGACCAACCTAGCTCTGCAATCTATTCGAAACGCAGCGTCATAGCCTGTTAGGACGTCCTTGTGTTCCCCAACCAAAGACTGTTCATACAGGTGATGACCCTGCAGCTCCGATTTCTGAAACTAGTAAAAAATCGATGTTCCTAAGAGAATGTTAACGATCATGCAACAAAGTCACGGCTAGAGTGAAGATTTGAAGTGCGATACTCGAAACACAGCGCCGCCGCTTGCGAACATCTCGAACAATCTCCGATAGCTGTTCGCAGGTGTCAACAATAACACAGTAACTCCAATAAACACCCAATATCAAATATTGCCCAAAAGAAAACATCTACCCAACATCATATATCGGGGGGGCCACGTGGGTCTGCGACAAGACTGATGGTCATTTGGCTGTGGTGGTGATGTTGCATTTCTCCTGTACTGGGGAGGGATGGCGGGACTGTTCAGGATGCATAGTCAGTGCACGTATTGTGGTATTGAAGCTAGGTAATGCGAACCTAGAGAGTGCTGGTGGGGATTAACCCAGCAATCTACTTGAACCGTACGCCGCTACCTGTGAAGATCTCTTGCACTACCTCAAGAAAGCCTCCAATATAGTTGTCCGTGAGATTGTAACTCACTCAGGCAGCACCTGACATCGGGCGTTCATCGGAGTTGCAGTGTCATCATCTAGGAAGGTACCACGCGGGTCTGCGACGAGTCCACCAAGTTCAAGTGGCCTGATAGCGCTCAGCCTTTCCTACGTTGGGAGGGGTAAAATAGGTGGTCAGTGCGTGTATTGTGTCATAAAATAAGGCACGAACCTAGAAAGTTAGTGAAGAGCGATCCTGCAATCAACTCGAAACGCGGCGCCGCCACCTGCGAGAACACCTTGGACGAACTCCAGCAGTTACTAACAGATACTAACAGGCGGTGTCACTGCGACTACGATGAACGCCCGATATTAGGTGCCGCCTATAACAACTGATAAACGACATCAACATCGGAGGTACCGCGTGGGGCTGTGACAAGTGCAAGGGAACTGATGATGCTCGTTTAGCTGTGGCGGCTATATTGACATTGAGGAGGGGTGGAATTGCCTCTCCGCCGGGGTACCAGTAAAAGAATGGAGACTGTCAAATATTCGTGGTCATTACATGTATTACCATCTAACCAAGGTAAGGCACAAACCTAGTTCCTAAAGAGCGTTAGTGAATGGCTTGCTCGAAACGCAACGCCACCACCTGATTGAGTTCTCTCAAGATCCGAAGAAGGGATAAAATTAGGCAGTGGCCTGTGATACCGATTTTGGGCATTGTTAAGAGGAAATTTGATGCTTCCAGGAGAATATTAACGACGAGCATCCAACTAAGCAAATACGAACCCGACCCTGCGATGTATTCAAAACGCAGTGCCACCACCTGCTGGTTTTCCTCACGTTTCCAGAGCAGAAGCGCCATCAGGTGGTAACACTGAGAACGATGTTAGACACTATCCAAGAAAAATTAATGTTTCTGAGAGAATGTTAAAATCAACGACGAGTACCGAACCAAGGCAAGGTGGGAACCTGGAGAGAAACTTTGAAGAGCGATCCTCGAAAGGTAGAGGTGCCAACTACGAGGATACCATCAAGTGAGGTTCGAGGCGACAATGTCAAACTTGTTGACAGACATTCTGCAGGCAATGAGGTTGTGAACGCGCAGGTGTGATTATAGGTGAAGACTGGTCGTCGATAAAGAATCAGATCAGCTAATATCGTACATGGCTTGAGACGGTCTATTGAATATGAGACGATGGATAGTAGATCCCTCTGTTTGCGAGGTACAGAGAGTTCTCCAAGGTGGTACGGAACAACTATTTAAGTCTGATGTAAGTTTACATAAGTGAGCGGGGCTTGAATTAGCTCAGTTGAGTTGAGTCGAATGTTTGAAACAACGTTGTAAGCTATTCCTGTACAAAGTACATGAGGCTATGGTGATTGAGTGTACTACTAGGTCGACCGACAGTACTAGCTATCGTACGATGTTTAGATCGTTCTTAACTACGAGCCATCGCTGAAGCGGACCTTATCAACTGATATTAACCGTAAACGGATAAGTGCCTTGAACTACGGCGCCGCTCGCAGTGCCTCCATCAGGCATAGAAAAATAATCGATCGAGCAAGCGACGGCAACACATTGCTCACAACTGTCATCATCATTTTTCAACGACGGGGAGGATGGAAGCAGCGACAGTGACAGAGATATCGACGACGACAGCGACGACCACGACGACTGGTCCAGTTTTAAATGATTCTCCAGTTGTTGCACCGCAACGGTCCACAGTGACCATTTTAGGATCCTTTCTTCGACGCCCAAGAGGAACTTCTACTTCACACCAACAACCATCACAACAGGATTCACCACCCTCTCCAACAATCCCAACATCAACAAGACGACGAAGTTTCGCACCTCAAATAAACACAGCATCGAATAACACAAACCTTGGTCCAATTTCAAACATACTACGCCGCAGGCGGTCAGCCGGCACCGTCAACAACCAACCCACTCAATCAACCATGCCCGCCGCCCAACCGCTCATCCGCGCAACAACTTTCTCCAATAATAATAACCAAACCCATCGTATCCGCCTAGTCCCCCACCTCGACTCTCGCCGCACACTCCGCTTCGAACCCATAACCCGCGACCTCAAAGACAACGACACCCCTCTCCGCATCGGCCGCTTCACAGATCGCTCAGGAATCGGTCTCGCAGCAGTAAACGCCCTAAACACTAACAAACTCGCTTTCAAGAGCAAAGTCGTCTCTCGCGCCCATGCTGAGATCTGGGCTGACAACAGCAAATTCTATATCAAAGATACGAAATCTTCTTCTGGCACTTTCCTTAATCACCTACGACTGAGTCCTGCGGGGTCGGAGAGTAAACCCCACCAGCTTAAAGATGGCGATATCATTCAGCTAGGTGTCGATTATCAGGGAGGAACCGAGGATATCTACAAGTCTGTAAAGATTAGGATCGAGGTAGGGAGGGAGTGGCAGGCTGCTCCTAACGCTTTCAAGTGCGCTTTCCTCCATCGATTCATGTATCTGAGTTGATGTCGATCCACGTTCTAGCACAAACGCCCTCTCACAACTCCGCTCCCTCTCCGCAGACCCCCACACTCAACCACCAAGCGCCATCGCTCATGGAAAAAAACGAATGCCAAAGACCAACATCCCCGATTGTTGTATCTGTGCGTCTATTTCCTCCCTTATCTCCCCGTGCTACCACGTGTTAATATACCCACAGGCCTCTTCGCAGTAACAATCCGCCAAGCCCTCTTCATAGCCCCATGCAGCCATGCCTTCCACTACAAATGCATCCGCCCCCTCCTCGAAGCCCACACCTCCGCATTCAGCTGCCCCCTCTGTCGCACATTTGCAGACCTCGATGAAGACGTCGAAATCGAGCCTGAACCAGAAGCTGAAGTTGAAGCTATCTCATCACTTGAGGAAGACGAAGAAGAAGACGGCGGTGGTGGGAAGGATAAACTAGCCCCTCCAATGGCGAGAGATGGAGCTGAGACGGAGGTAGAAGGCGATGCAGGGGGTACGCGCGCTAGAATACGGACTGCGGGACATGTCGTCCATCCTCAAACACAATCACACTCATGCCCAACTGCTCAATCCCATCCACCCTGCGACGACGCAGATCTCGACGAAGAGATGGTGGATCTGATAGATATCGATGTCGATTCAGACGAGGGAGATGCGGATGTGGCGGTGTTTGTCAGGGGTGGGAATGGGAGTGGGAGCGGCAATGGGAGTACAGAAGGAATGGGTATAGAGAGCGGGATGGGAGGAGTAGCGATGGTAGTGGATGGGGATGCCATTATCAGTGGGAAACGGAAACGTTGACTGTCTGTTTCGACGGCGCTTGTAAAAGCATGCGTTACCTTTCTTTCCTTTCCTTTCTTTCCTTTGTTCCTTGTTCCTCACCTTAAGCGGCCGGAATCCGAAGCTTATCTTATTTCGTCGTTGGTCGTCATATCTGGAGCTCAGCCTACTATGGTCTTTGTACATGTAGCTTTAACATCGCATGGTATTGCGCATGCATGAACGTTCATCACAAGTTATACATACTCTTACATAGGTTCAAAACAGTTTCATAGGTTTATCACTTTACATACATACACTTATATCGCCTTTCCCCTCATTCCTCCTCCCACTTGTTTGATATTATCCTACCCACACATTTCGTTCTTCTATTTGGATATTTTTTACGGCGAATTGTTAATAAAACTTGTTGTAATGCTTATGGGAATTGAGTTGAGTTGTAGTTTTGGACCAGTCGCCACCAAATTCAATAGAAAGAAAAAGCTAGTATTGCCGGCGTGGTTGAATTATCGTATATGTAGTACACCCCTGCTCAAATGTCTGGACTTGGGAGGCTTCTGAAGATGGAGGGAGAGGAGTGTTAACTAGTATGTTGTACTGAAAATTTGGCGTGTATATCGTTACAATCATTCCAATTGACAGGGGGGGTGGACATGCGAAATCATTCACGACGCATTTTAGCACAACTAATGGATGGGATGTGCAGGTAGACTGAACTGCTGGTGCAGCATAAGTCAATCGATCGATGCAAGGGAGTGGGGTGATGGACACCAAGAGACGCGCCTTGTCGGTGGATAAGATATGGAAGTAGAACTTCAGCACGGAGGTCTAGAGGATATATATTCTCAGAAACGCCTAAGCAAGAACTTGAAAGATTTGTCGAAAAAATTTCTCGTATGACGTGTCTGGTCAATCGAGGACCGCGTTCCGAAAAATTTGGCGATCTGAAAAATGTAACTTCTGAGCGAGATGCATCATGTGAAGGGAAGGGAGCGAGGTAACTCAAGAGTCCTAGTGAAGCATCAAGATCCTATCAGGGACTGTACTCACGCGCTGAGAAATTTCGTTTTTCATCAAAAGCTAGTCAAAGTCTAAATCTCCTCAATACCTGTTCACCAATAAATACGCACAAGTAACTCAAGAAGGGTGCATCATGACAGACGACATCGAAGACGCGTGTGATATATTAACACGAAGTTTGTAATTCTTTGATGGAAATCAGTGTCGCAAGACGTGATTATAACGGGGACTGAGTGATGATATACCCACCTACTCGTAGGCCCAACCAGCAGACCTACCAGAAAACAGAGTCCGAGACTCGGAGCAGGGCTATAGTGTAACACCCACAAAGCATGTTAGTTTCTCTCTCTTGACTCGGTAGGAATAAATCCTGTGTAAACGCACCCAAAGATCGTGCAAATTTTGACATGGGAGCAGGACATACATGCGCGGCCGCACAGAAGAGATCCGGCTAAGTAACTTGAATGGCTATCACAATTGCGTTGCGAGTAACCCAAGGCAACGCCAAAAGAAGCACAGATTCTAGTTGAAAGCCGATCATAGATCATCGTCCAAGAGCGGGGTGGACGTGCAAACCCCGGTGAGAGACATCCAGGATTTCATCAGGTTCACCTCTAGCAGATGTCCAAATCACCTGAATAATCATCGACAAAATGTCAATCAAGGAGGCAATCCAGCTCAAAAGTCATCGGTATGCTGAATAGAATGCAGTGGAGTGTGTAAACAGATTCACAAACGCATCAATCCAGCATGAACTTGGGCGAAAGCATCAACCTTGACGGTATGGAACAAGCCGGAGAAGAGAACCGGTTTACGTAATAAGTCCCCGAATAGACTTTCGGGCGTTGCCACTGGTAATTTCTTTTTCAGATCCTCCATCTCAACCACTTGAACCAACTCAATCACAGGCAACCAGGCCACCTTGATTTTTTCACGCTTGAGCTTGGTGTATACCAGAGATGCTACGAGGGTGACTCGCAGCGATTTGGTATACAGAGTCCCTGACTTGGATGATGAACGCTCGAACTATGGTTTTTACGACTCACGAATTGATACATGTGGCCGCACCCCTTCGAATAAGAGCAGAATGAACACAAGTACTTGGCATGCTCTCAATTTTATGAGGACTCTCCTACTCTGCAGTGTCTTATTCATCTCGTTTACTTATACTCCACTACCAAGTTTCAGCGATAAATGTATCCATACACTCGGCGCCCGTAACACCAGAACCTTGTGGGACATTTTTTGAGCTGTAGCTTGATCGAATAGGCATGGACTGCAGTCCATCCGAACATTCTAGTATGGACGAGGTCAGACTTGCTATCAACTCTCGTCGTCTGTTCATCATGGTCATCGCCCCAGAATTCGTCATCACCTGGGCAATGCGGCAGATTTTTGGTGCTTATGCAGCAGCAAATGATTTCAATTATGAATCTGGTGTGCAGTGTGCCCAGACCCACATTGATGATCGAGTTATATCAGGGAACAGCTGTATTTTTAGTGATATTCTGAAAGCAAGTAAAAGTTCAAGCTCGAGCTCGAGCGTTCCCAGACCTACAGATTGTAACGGTCAGTTGCATCTCTTCGGTCAGGATAGCATGCAACTGATGTCTTCTTAGGATAGACAATGACCCATGGGTTCTTTACGCGGATGGGCGGATTTACGCTCCACATTACTGACAAACCGCAAGCCACCCTTACACCCGATGAACACCTGTAGTTTGTTCGTGAGCAATCTATCGGCATGCCTATGATCGTGAAGGTAGACATAGAAGATTGAAGTAAGGGATAGTAGGGGTGAACTATCAAAATGCATCGCCTTAAACAGACTGGACTGGTGATGAGTCTAGTGGCCCACCCCGTTACTGCCCCTGTACTATAGGTCGATGGCTTTATCTCATTCATCGTCTCCTTCTGACCGCTTGGACAGTCCCATCAGTGCATCTCTAGGTGCAAATCTGCCTGCTCTCTTAATGGTGTCATAGCAGTATTCACGCTGTTATTAGCAAAGGGTGAGTAATCACGTGAAAACTAGATGCAAAGAAAACCACGTCTACTCACACCATTAATGGACCCAATATTTTGAGTGCAGCATTTAATGAGTGCGTCGTGACTCAAAGTCCCATCGTCTTAGGGCAATTTGGTGAGTCTGACGCACTGATAGACATTATAGATGCCAATGCAACAATAACGGCGAGAAAAGAGAAACGCATTATTTGTGCGAGGTGGTATGATAAGCTGAGGTTGAATAATCTCTTTGAGATATGGTGAACGGTAGGAAGTTGACTTGCTTATATGCCATTACGAAAGTGAACGTTCATCATTTTAGACAGAGCTCGGTTTAGTAGAATGATTATGCCTAGAGAGCGATACTCGGTCATTCGCAACAGCACACCAATGACGACGACTTTGAATTTTGTTGTCGCTATTACAGCTCAATTTGAAGGCAAAGCACGCGTTAACGTAGCTATTTTCATGTTGTCGATAAGAACCCGCCTCACTCATCTGCTTGTAGAACTGGTAAAACAAATACCTGCACCTTCTTTCAAGGTGCTCATGTAATTCTGCATCCGAGACCACTCCCTTTACTATCCAATATTCAGTATTGAATCTTTGAGCGCGTACCCTGTATTCCCTTAGCCATAGCGGCAGTTTGAGCCTCATGACCAAGGCAGTTTCTTGGCGGATGATTCAAAGCAGTATGTAATGATGCGTTTCTCTTTCATATCTCTTTACATACCACTGATGACAAACAAAAGCGGTGACTGGAACAAATGAAACCCGGTTTATCGATATGAAAGCAGTCGTAACGTGCCTTGACCTTGCTCCCCCACGTTTAAATACTCATGGATTATTTTGATCCTTGTATTTGCAATTGGTGGTGCGTGCACATCCTGTTTTTACATCGTCACCAGGAGTCGTACCCACAGGTTGTTGAATGTCGGTCATTTCCAATAAACGGCATATCCTACATCCTTCGGTTTCTTGCGAGCCATGAGCGCTGACGCTCTAATTAACGTCGTCACGGTTTGATTCAGATAATTTGTGCCGTTCAGAGATATCTAGACATTCTGAGACAGGCTATTCTTGACGTGGCTAGTGCATGGATGCGGCAGGATTTGGTTCCCGGAACGACAGCAATTAATGAATGCGACCAGAAGTGAGAGCGGTAGTTCTCTTCGCCGATCTACGTAGCGATGACGTTTCTGGCGGAAACGGCGGCCTGGCGCTTGTAACTGTTGGAGGTTCGGGCTCATCCGACTCCGAAATCGCTACTGCATTATATTTCCCCTTGTGCTTGGTTGGCATCAAAGAAATTCCATTTTGTCGACAGCGGTGTACATCGTGCACAAACGGCACAGACCCATTGTACTCAGGCAGTTCTTGTGCCGGACTCAACTCAACAGCTAGCTAGAACTAGATTGTAATACTGAATACATCAGTCTTTTCAAATTCATGAAGTTTTGAGTAGGTGAACTACTTATCTGCTGTGCAGAATATTACGTCCTGATATTTATTCAGCGAGAGAGAGAAAGGGAAAATATCAAGCAAGGCAGGGTGATAGGCGAGTGGAAAACAAGATGTCGAGACTGTAAAGTGTCTCTCAGCTGATTGTCGACATATATGTGAACAAACTCAGCATGCAATCAGCATTCAAACATACATCAGCCCGAACTAGCGGCACACAGTAAGACGTTTCAGAAGAGGATGGAGATGCCCGACGCATTGGGAGACGAGTGTAGTTACCTTGGTATACCTCGAATGAATAGAAGTAGTAAACGATTAGAACCTATACTTGCCTATGTAAATACCATTATGACGAAGATACTACGTTCAACTACGTGGACCATGGCTTCAGATCGATGAACGGCCGTCGGCTATCTCCGAGCAGAGCGCAGGTATAGTGGTCAAGTAATGCTTTCAAGTTACCAGAGCTTGTCAGGGACGCGGTATATCGCAGCCTTGACACGAGTACGCAACGAACGCCATGTCAATTTTACTTGGCCCTAGCTTGGCTCTTACTGGGCCCTGAGGACGTGTTGTTCTTGTCACGGTCAGTTTCCTTCATAGTCACACATCAGCGGGTTTGATTGTGCTACAGGATGCTACGGAGCGCTCTGTAGCACTCTGTAGCGAACTACGTTTCGCTGATGCACGCCACCAAAATTTCGTGAATCTCAAGTTTGTGCCCGAATATCAGCGTTTGGGAGGCTGTATACATCAGCCATGAGTGGTGCACAGACCAGTGTCTTTGCCTGAGCCGAGTGCGAACGTAGATTAATCTCATTAAGATTGCACACTGCTGTAAGGCTGAGTGGATGATGGGTGCTGGATGACTTGAAAACTGCGAAATGATAATCTATAGATCTCTCTAGTCAGACTGGACTTGTGAATCTAGCACCTCACTCCCTCACTCATTCCTTCATCTCCTCCTGACCGCTTGTTCCCCCATCGCTGCTCCTCGGTGGCAATTTTTCTCCAACTTCTCCACTTTCCGGCTGCCTACGGTGCCCCACTCCATCGCTACTGTGGCTGCGGAGATCTTCTTCTAATTCTTCTCCTTCTGACAGCTTATACAGGCCTATTAGTGCATCTCTACGTGCAAATCGGCCCGCTCTCTTAATGGTGTCATAGCAGTATTCACGCTGTTATTAGCAAAGGGTGATTAATCGGGTGAAAACTAAATGCAAAGAAAACTGCTTCTACTCACATCACTGATGGACCCAATGTTCTGATCACAGTATTTAGCGAGCGTGTCGTAACTCAAAGTCACACCGTCCTCGGGGAAAATTGGTGAGTCTGACGCTTTGATAGACATTATAGATGCTGCCAACGCAACAATAACGGCGAGAAAAGAGAAACGCATTGTTTGTGCGAGAGGTAGTATCTGCTATGGTCGAATAATCTCCTTGAGATATGATAAACAGTAGGAAGGTGACTTGTTTTTATATCATGGCAAATGTGAGCGCTTACCATTTTAGACAGAACTCGGGTTGGTAGAATAAATATGCCTGTAGGGCGATACTCGGTCATTCGGAACAGCACTCCAATGACGACAGCTTTGGCAACTGAAGTTCAGACGCCTGGCGGGTAGCCCAACTGTGGGTGTGAGGAACAGTAGCCATAGCAGAATACAAAGAAAGTCTATACTGAGAAGACATGCAGCTCTGTCAATACATTGATCTCCTTGGGAATGCACACGCAAGCCTGTAAACTTAATCGTTGACCACGGTGATCTGGATAGATCCGAACATTATAAAATTCTCTACAATTAGCATACTCATCCTACCGATCTCACCGTTTGTCTAGAATTGCTTACCTGCATACTGCCACACCCACACGTGTACCTATGCCGGTTGGTTGGTGCTTTCCAATCTGGTCACCAATAAGCTCCAACCCATCGGGCTTGTGCAACATCTCCTTACCATATTTGCTTCCGTCGACACAAGCCTACTCTTTCATGCGTGAGTTCCCATCCCAACACTACATTTCTGCTGTGCTATCCTGATTATTATTCTGCAGTATGTTGGAGATCCTGTATTCATCCTAGGTATAACTTGCCCGAAGTACCTATACGACGGCCAGCCTCAGGATAGACTTTTCAAGTATTGGTGAAAGCTAACCTATCACTGGAACCCTCAATCTGTTGTATATAATCCGCATACCTGCTTTGCGCAGTCTTATACAGATTATTTGTCTAAACCAACGCCTTGGCACCTTGAATTGGAATTGTTGAAGAAACTCCCTCACCTCATTATATCCGCCGTGTCTAGATTATTAGCTGTCATCAATTGGATACGCAAAACACACCCGGCTCCGATGGCATTGAACAGCTTTGCAATGTTGATATCGAGACCATGACTGTACAAGAACTTTGACACGCGTCAGATGTCGTCCCAAAACAACCTCGTTGAGTTGCATCTTCGACCTCTGCTGTCACCAGCTCTACTCCACGTACTAGTGCATGGTGTAGTGGGGAGTACGGGGCAAGGGCCAGTCGGGGGTTTAGGTCAGAGCGAGAGTAGCACGAGAGGCAGGTTAGGTTGAGGCAGAGACGGAGAGCCAGAGGTCTCGGGTGTTCGGGGTCCTGCGAGCAGGAGCACAGTCAGACATCGTTGTTGTAGAGTACCAGCACACAGTAGGATCAGCTTCACTTCTTCTCTAGAGGGCAAGGCTGGCGGGTTGATATGGTGATAAGAGTGTGGAGAGCACCCACGCAATCAAACACTAGCAGATTTCAGGCCACATTTCAGTCGATGATTGCGCAAGGGCTGCGACAGATTCACTGATTCAGTACAAGACACTGCAGCGGACAAGAGGTGTGCGACGGAGAAATCCGACAAACCATCCACGGTAAGCAAAAAACTTTATTTCAGCCACTTTGGCGTTATATCATGCTGCTGTCTGAACTTCTCGACAGGACCTTCAAACCTTCATAAAATCTTTCCGTGAATTGGGGGAGGTGGTGGTTATAGGTATATTAGCATAATTCTAGGTAGCTAGATTATTTAGTTTGCTATGTTCTTGATGAATTGTCTTGCAAACGAACATTTTCGAGCCGATCGACGCATCACGTGATTCACGAATTAACGAGATTCAATACTAGACCTGCACCACTACATCTCCCAGCTACTCTGCAGCACTGGTGGTGTCTTGTTCATTCATTTGCTGTCATTTTTCATCAGGCCAGGAGCCTATAGCATGCATTCATACACAAGTCAATATGAGTCATGGTTTCCCTCACAGCAAGACACTTGTACATCACCTCATAGTAATGATCCCAACACACAGATAACAAATGCTTCCTCAGCCTATAACACTGAATACACTGAGGATATCAATAATTCCCTTGCATCAGCTTCTATAACTCAACTATTAAATGAAGAATCACACTCTCTGCCTCATGCTCTTAATATTTCCCCTCTCACAGCACATGATGACCTCTTGCAGCCAGAATTTCTCACAGGAATATCAGACATATCTGACGATTCTGAATCAAGTCAGCCAGCCCTTGATATATCTACCTTGCTCAAGACAAACACACCCAAGAACCTCATGCACTTATTCCTTGCAGGCCATGTCCAGCGATGTGCAGGAAAGACTTGATGGGAGGTTGAGTGTCCTGACTGCAATATGGGGATTAACATGAGTCTTGCTGTCTGTTTTCTCTCCAATCTTGACATCCCTGGTTATTTCAAGACTCTTTGCAACCACTGCAATGGAATGAAATGTTCAAAAAAGCCCCATACCATCCCCACAACATCCAGTTCTATCACCAGTGTTGTAGTTGCATCACCAAAGCTGTTTTCTACTGCTTCAATCAGTTGTGTTGGTGTTCTGATTGACTGGCCAATTCAAGGGCTGTCTTTTCTTGAAATATTCCCTGTAAGTTGAGCATCAGAGGGACGTGGCATGGTCCCCTTCGATCTTGACACATGAGGTAATACACCACATGCATATTTGAAGCTTTGTGATGGCAATTCTTCCATGCCTGGATTGCCTTGTGACAGATGTGCTGAACTTGCACCATTCATATCTCACCTTGTGTCAGTCTCAGAGGATGTAAAACCACACACAAATTTTTGTTGCCTGAGCCACTTTAGTCTGATCAACCAGCTGAATCATTATATGACCAAGAATAACCAACTAAAGCTAAAGGTTAGTCAGAAATCATATGAACTGATGTTGTACTAATGAAATTACAGGGCCTGAATGATGTGCACAAAATTGCTCACACCCTCACCTGCTTGGATGAGTATTGGTCACTTGTGATGGTGATGTCAGAGAATGATGTGCCTCATGTGCAGCACATTCTGTCCACTGCCTTGAAGAAGGGCTTGAGTGTTTGGCAGATTCTCACAACCCTAGAGGATGCAATTGCTGGAACATCATCCATGGGGCTATAGTGGTGATGATCTTGATCTTGCCACACTAGTCTATCAACTTGGAGGATGCCAGTTTATGTATGTTCTTAATCATCACTTAGGTTTACCATCACTATGTACCCTCCAAGCTCACTTGATCTTTACATCCATCACACCAACAATTGGTTCAATTTCACCAGACCAATTTGATGCCAACATTAACACACTCATTATCACATCACATACCAATCTTGTTGTCCCTCTCTGTGGACATTCTGTCATGATGGACAAAATTGCACTTGAGGAGAGGGCATCTCACTATTGCCCAGCCAACTGTGTTATTGGCCTCTGCCACTCCCATTCAAATCTTATTGATTCTATGCTTCATACCTATGACCCTGCTCTTTGAATTGCCACTAAGCTTAATGAGGGTGAAGTTCACCTTGGCAAAGAGATGTCCATGATGGGTATTCATGCTTTTGGAGATGACAATATTTTTCCTATTCTAGCTGCACCAACATGCAAGATGGAGAACATAGCTACAATGATGGAAATCCTCACTATGGCTCAAGATTGGTGGCAAGAAACTGGAGCAGAAGCACATTTTGGTCCAATTTTTAGCTTTGCAACTGACAGGGACTCAACACATTGAGGCACTGGACACCATTTGTTTGTCAAGACAGAACTTCCAAAGATGTCAAAGCTCTATGGTACATTATCATGTATGCCTGGTCTCAATCTTGCAACTGGAGATGATGAGATCACTCTTGATTTTTACTACAAGCACATATTTAAGCATTAGTATTGTTTTCTTTTGCTCCATATTGACAACCAAATTCTCTCAGGATGGTGTATATTACTATATACAAGGAAGGGCTTGAAATTGGCTGGTAGTCACACAATCACCAGTGGTGTTCTTGCATGATATCTGATATGGCTTCCAGGTAAGGACAAATTTTATGTCACTGTATAATCTCTGATTCTACTATGACTTCCAGGTCAGGATGAATTCAGCATCACAAAGCTCCTCAACCCAGATGACCCACAAGATGTACCCTGAGCTGGTTATCTAAGCAAGCCGAGGTATGAGGCCGGCAAAGATTTGAGTCTACGCACAAGTCAGCAAGGTGGCGCAGCGCTCCTTGCTCCTGCCCACATCGCAGCATTGCCTTATTCCGAGTTTTAGCTACTCGTTGCTATGTCCTTTTGCATCCTCTTCAGAAATAAAGAGTGGTTCTTAAAATGCCAAATCAAAACCCCAATGAAGCTGTAAGACTGGACTTCACTACCCAAGAGCATCAGGAAGCATGTCAGCAGCTCATCGAGGAAGGTCTCGACGCAGAACAAGCGGCTAGATCACTAGCAGCCCTCTGGACTCTAACTAACAACACAGACAAAGAATGATGGGCCATTGAACAGCAGCGCCTTCGCAAAGCTGATCAAAGGAAAGAAGACGAGGAGGAAGAATGCAGGCAACTACTCAAAGAAGAGCAGGAAGCCACTCGCCTAGAAGAGAGAAAGAAAAACAAAAATAAATATGTGCCTCTAGTATGAGGAAAGGTACCTTCTGATCCCACTGTTATTCCCGCGCAACATGCCTTGAGGAAACTGAAAGCTGGGGATTACTGTGAGCTGCATTATTTCACCAACAAAGGCCTCTAACCTTCTAGCAGAGCCAGAAGTCCTGGTTATGCTACCATCTGCAGATGGGATGCATTCATGGGTCCCAGCTGCGGCAGTCAAGGACCCGAAAGCTGCCCCCGTCATCAAAGATGAGAACCTGACCTGGGAAGACTTCAATGAAGCAGCCCCACGTATGATCTCTCTAATGAAGGTGCACGACTGGCCTGAAGATAGGGTAAACATGCACATTCAATTCTGGTGCGCGTTGCAATCACACCACTGGCGTCACGCCCCAGACGTGCTCAAGCAAAGAGCTTTACTGCTCTACCAATCCCAGCAACGTCGACGCTGGCATATGACCATAGGCATGGCGCAAAGCTGGAGTCTGGAAGAGCTCAACCAGGACCTCATCCTGGAAGCACGCGAAGAGCTGTTCAACAAGAAGAGAGAGAAAGAGACCACTTCAGCCATCCGTCAGTGTTTTCTCTCTTCACACCCAAAGGTTCAAATGCTCAATCATCTCCCTACCTACATTTTCCTTTAAAACACCCACGGCGTTTTACAACATGTAACAATGAATCATTGTCGGTCAATCATGCGCCGACACCGAAACCCACCGCCCTTCCTACGCTGCCACACGCATGCTACGGAATCACTTGCCTGGGTTTCATCACGAAAACCTGTAACCATCGCGCATTGCTCCCCACGACGCAATCACAACCGTCACACCCCACACATCATACCAAATGATCACCACCTCGTTTATCCACAACGACAGACACTTGTCACACAGGGCAGGCAGCAACGGCCTTCATCACCAGCAACCAGGACCTCCTGCGAGGGCAATCACAGCCATTCGCGGTGTCCCAAAAGCGCCCTTACACCCCAGCCAAGGAAGCTAGTCATAGCAACAAGAAGGTACGACCCTCTCGCCCCGCTGCAGCTGCAGGACCATTACCTTGCTGTGCAGTGTGCCTGGGAAGGAATGCTCACCACACCATTGACTGCACAGCAGCACAAACCTGGGACAAGAAGTTCGAGACCTTCTCAAAACGCATCCGCAAAGGTCTCTGGACCAAGGACGGAAAGCAAATTTGCATGGCATGGCAGCGGGACAAAGGCTGCTCCACCCCTAAACACGACGGACGTCACGTATGTTCAGGGTGCGGGGCAGCCACTCATGGCGCCCAGAGATGCCCTAGAGCTCAGAAAGCAGACCCCACTGACACTGTACAAGGTTGATGCCTGGAAACAAGAACTCGAAAGAGCTGGCCTGATGGACCAATTTGCTAAGATACCAGGAGGACTCGTTTTAGGTTTCAAAATAGACTTTCCTTCTATCAGAACTGTACAAGTTCCCCCAAATAGAGATTCAATTACCGAGTATGCTAGCGAGTTTGATGACATCATTCAGAAAGAATTGCGCAAAGGCAGGTATATAGGTCCTTTTTCAGCAAAAACTCTGGAAGACCTGATAGGACCATACCAAACATCTCCGCTATCAATCATCCCAAAGCCTGGTGGAACAGGGAAATTCCGAATCATACAGAATTTCTCCTACCCCCATGCTCCCAATGTGTCCTTCCCAAGCTCATCAATAAATTCCGCCATAGAAACAAACAGATTCCCATCCACATGGGGAAAATTCTCAATCATTTACCAAATAATCGCAAACCTTCCTCCAGGTTCCGAAGCGGCCACAAGAGACGTAGCGGAAGCCTATCGTACAGTGCCCCTGCATCCGTCACAATGGCCAGCTGGCGTGATTCAAACCTCAGATGCTCAATTTTGCGTGGACACCTGTCTAGCCTTTGGGGCAGCACCCTTGGCTGGAGTCTACAGACACATTGCAGATGCAGGTGCTGAAATCTTCCGACACAACGGAATCGGTGAAGGCGAGGAATGATGGATGGGTGAGGGCTAGACCTGACGTGAGCTCTACAGTGCTCCTCTGGACGCGAGATATAGCTCGTCCCAAGGGGATTGCTACTGAGAAGAGGTTCCTCTGTGGGAGAGGGGAGTCGTGGACTGGGCTTTGGTCTGGCTAAGGGCGCGTGAAAACGCGCTGTAAGTCGCGAAGCGTGGGAAAAAGCGCGAAAATATCGCGAAGTGCATTACTTTCTGAAAAACGCGAAAGCGGGGCTCTCTAGCTCAAGGGTAGATGCTGAGGGGAAAATGGATACGATTCTCGAGAATATCCTGAGACTTCTGTGGAATGCAACGATGGAATCTCTAGTCGATAGATTTTTGATGCTAAGTCCCACTAACTAATAATCTAAGTGATAGTAAGGAAGTAAAGTAAAAACCTCTAACTATGTGCTGACGTGTCAGCATGCTAAGCGAGTTCCCAGGCCTTGGAGCCGAGTAAGTAGCGCTAAACGTACAAGGGTGATGTAATGTAAACAACTAGTAAGATAAATGAACATAGAGGGGAATGCAAAGACATATATGATGGAATGCGAGTGAAACAAAGTGAGATACGCACCAATGGACCTTGGAGGATGAGGACAGGACATGCGAACGGAATGCGATGGATCCCAGGGAGGCGTGCGGTAGCGCATGTCGAAGCGCAAAAAACGCGAGAATGCATAATACGCAAAATGCGCGAAAAATGCGAAATGCGCGGGATATGCAAGTGCGCGAATTGCGAACTGTGTGGGAACGCGAGATGTGCATAATTCGTGAGATGCGCGAAAACATGAGGAATCTGAAACGCGAATTGCGCGAGATGCAAAATGCGCGAAAGACGCGATATATGCGAATTGCGAAACGCGCGAAAACGTCGAAACGCCAAAACGCGAAAACCGCGAAAACACGAAAATCGCGAAGGTCGTCGTACTTCAACAGGTCCAGTATAAGGTCTTGCTATATGGTCTGTACGCGCCCGTAGAGACTTGAGTCTCTACATCGGTCCTCTGGACAAATGGGTAGATAATTACATCTTCTTCAGGGTCAGACTTGAATTTTTAGATCAATACAATGAATACAGGAAGAACTGGAATCAGACCTTTGCACTGGAAGGTATGCACCAAACAGGAGGATGCCTATGGTTTGGGCAAATGTGCATGGACATGGGAGAGCTCGAAGAATCAAGCAAGAACTGTTCTAAACCACTACAAAACCTTTCAGAGAGCTCAGCCAGGTCGGATCACAACAAGCTGTTCGGATGCAGTTTAGAAGACATTGACTGCCTGTCAGAAGTATTAGGCATCATTTGGGAACCACTGAAAGACCAACCTTTTCAACCATCTACAGTGCACCTAGGCTTCTTCTGGGACATTAAAAACAGGTCAGTACGTCTGAATCAAGCAAAAGTCGACAAGTACCTCTTAGCAATACACAAATGGCGCAAATGACGCGCACACGTTCTCCAGGATGTCCAAGAACTTTATGGAAAACTACTACACGCATGCGAAGCAGACCCCGAGGCAGAGCATACCTGACAAACCTTGAAGTAATGCTCTCATTATGCGGCAAAAAACCTTTTCTCCCACACCAAGCAGGAGATAGAGTGGCCGAGGACCTCAACTGGTGGTCTGCCCTGCTTCAATCCGGAGGCGTCAATCACCCCATCTATCCCACAGCCAGGCTAGAAGACCAATCAGCCTTTTCAGACGCAAGCTCAGGCATAGGGATAGGTATAATAGTGGGTAATTGCTGGAGAGCATGGAGATTGATACCAGGGTGGAAGACTCACAATGGCAAATGCGACATCGGATGGGCAGAAGCCGTGGCTTTCGAGCTGCTCATATACACTATCGCCGCTATCCCTGACATTAGCAGCCGCGTCCTCCTACAGGGAGACAACACAGGCGTTGTCGAAGGGTGGTGGAAACAAAGACACAGAAACCAGGAGGTCAACAGAGTGTTCAGAAGAGTCAGTGAATTCACTCACTCTCTACCTGGCCCTTTCGACGTGGTCACGTCTTACATTGCCAGCGCAGACAACCCAGCGGACGGTTTGTCAAGAGGAATCTATGGACCGACAAGACTTCTTCTTCCCCCAATCAAGCTTCCAGCCAAGCTTGATGCTTTCCTCATTGATGCCACCGAGCCGTTCTCCCCTACCAAACTTAGACTCCTATGGAACAGGAGCTACTCTGCTCCTGCAGCAAAGCTCATCAATCGGGAGCTTGTTAGACAACAAGCAATGGCTAGAGCGAGAGCAGACAGAGAAGAGGAGGACAGCATCATCAGCAGAACCCTCAGTGAAGGATAGTAACACGTCAAACACATGCTTTAGTGCCCCTTTGCCGAATACCATGCAGCTGCCTTAGCCATCTAACCCCGTATGTTACAGAGTGAACCTGACTCCGCAGGTGTCCAATCTCTGGCCGCACTGCCTAGTGAGAGATAGATTGAGACTATGGAAACCAGTAGGCCCCAGCACGAGACAATCAGCAAATGACATGTTGAATCATGAAATGTCTGACTCACAACTAGAGCGTGTCCTAGATGTCATGGGATCAGCTTGGGCTCAATCCACAAAAGAGATGTATGGAGCAGGCTTACTAGTATTCCATGTTTTTTGTGACACCAACAGTGTCGAAGAGAGCAAGCGCTGCCCCATTAGCCGCACCCTGCTTCTCAACTTCCTATGTAGCTGCGCAGGGACATACTCGGGCTCAGCGCTGGCAAATTATTCAGCAGGACTGAGAGCGTGGCACTTACTCCATGGAAGGGACTGGCTGATACCTCCCAGAGAGCTCAAAGCAGTCCTAGACGGAGCAGCCACATCAGCACCAGCAGAAACCAAGAAACCCAAATGCCATCCATACACACCTGCCTTCCTAGCAGCTATCCGCGACCACCTAAACCTCAACAAACCATTGGATGCAGCTGTCTTTGCATGTCTAACCACAACATTTTACTCCATAGCAAGGCTGGGAGAATTCACAGTCAGCGCAATCAAGGATTTCGATCCTAAGAAGCACATCACCAGAGCAAACATATCAGATGCAACTGACCGCAACAGTCTCATGGTGACCAAGCTCCACCTCCCCAGGACAAAGTGCTCCCCAATAGAAGGAGAAGACACATACTGGGCCGTGCAAGTTGGCCCAACGACTCCTAAAGAAGCCTTAGAAAATCACTTTCGCATGAATGCAACAACAAACCCAAGACAAACGCACCTTTTCGCATGGAAACACACGAGAGGTATGTGTCCAATGTCGAAGAAACAGCTCCTAAAAAGGATCGCGTCAGCAGGACTGCCAGACCTCAAAGGGCATGGCCTTCGCATTGGAGGCACGCTGGAATACTTGCTGCGGGGATTGCTGTTTGAGGTAGTGAAAACTATGGGAAGATGGTCCAGCAACGCATTTGGGAGCTATCTAAGAGAGCATGCAACAGTCCTCGCACCTTACATTCAAGCTTCACCCGCACTAGAAACTTTCACGTGCCACACCATGCCTCCCATCAGGTAGATAGTAGTGAGTCCATCTCCTAAAAACACAAGGGCATCAAGCTTCGCTGCATGCATCGTTGAACTCCTAAGAATTTGGGTACACAGCTCACCTTGCGCCACAGGTACGAACCCGTGTTTTGGACCGGAAAAGCCCTGCAGGCTTTCGCCCAAATACCCAACAAATAGCACCTCCCATCAACTACCGTTAGTTTCAGCCTTCCTGTAGCATCACGCATTGTAAATTATTAAGCACATCTCGACAACGCACAACACCAACCTCATTGCCATGAGTCATTGAAGTGCATAGAACTTGAACTCATGCAATCTATTATTGTCCTCTCAAAGATTGAAACCAACCCTCTGTTGGATGGTGTTGCACTCTGTGCAGATATGGCTGCCATCAAGATCCTGGGCATCATTCTGGAATCCCTCCTCCTTCCATTCATTGATATTTCACTTTTGCTTCAGCAACAAATTGAGCTCATCAGCTGCTACTGTCACCTCATATTCACACTTTTCCACGTGCATCACACAGCTTTCAGCCCCACATGCTCTTTTACGATACCCAGTCAATGAGCAAGAACATCTGTTTCTGTGTGGCAAAGCAGCAGAAACTCGACAGCTGACAGAAGTTCTGGATTATCCAGACAGGCAATAATGACTTAGAGGAGTTGTTTGGCATCACGCACATGAAAGGGGGGCACAACTCTGCAATGAACTACTCACAAGCACTTGATCAAATTGGTGCTGCAAAGGATGTTGATGCTGTCTTCAAAAAGCACCTGGAACTCAACCCTGGCTCTTGTCACCTGAAACTGACTAGTGTTGAGGGCTTGGATCACATCCACCCAGACTTGTGGCATGGTGATATTATCACATCACACTGTGACTTTTCCTCTGCATGGATTGCTGGCTATAACAAGGCCATTGCAGCACTTATTGATGCTCGCATGCCTGCAGACTCATTCACTTTTGACAAACTATTCTCCTTACCTGGCTATGATCTCATGCAACCCTGGAGATCTAATAAGTATATGCGCATGACATCTGATGTTGAAATTACCAGTACAAGCAACATCTCACAGCCTCATGCTTCAGCCCTTCCATCAAGCAGCTCTGTTATTAGTAGCAAGGAAGATATTCATCTTGAGGATGATGTCCTGATGCTTGAAGAAGCCTTGACACACAAGTTGCCTTTGGGTGTTGCACATGTTGACTCAGGGTCTCACATCGACTTTGAAGGAGCTTCACAGCAAGTTTCTCCACTGGTGACTAACAGTGGTATTCATCCCAACAATTATCTTCTTGTTGATGGAAAGTATATTCATAAGGAAACTATTTGTTGGCATGTCCTAAACAAGTATTTCATTCCCAAATCACTCAACCACCAGGAACAGCATATACAGTGTTGGTTTCACCAAAGTTAATCACCAGAGTGAACTTGCAGGATGATCCATAACAGGCAGCAACACATTCATTGTCTGAGATGTGTTTCTCACTATCATTTGTTGCAACAGCACTCTTACCATTGCCCTTGTATGTTCAACACTTATCAAGCATCATGCCACCACTTATCATGAAACAGCTATCCCAGACCTCTGCACACCAAACGTGAAGCTCATTGGCCAAATATCAACATTGGTTCTTACACACCAGCCTCTGGCAGAGCAGCACTCACGGCTCTGGTCTGGAAAATATGTGAAGACCAGCTCCAAGATCATGGGCATTTTAAAAACTACAGAAAAGATTGTTGAAATAACAGTACCTGGACTTCTCGTGCAGCTTGTCAATCCTGACACTACTTGTTTTTGTTTTTGTGATGATGTTGACTCAGATGACTTCTGCACACTCAATAATATTGGCAATACATGGGTTGTTGGAGAATCAGCACTTACACTTGCATGTGACACCTTGTGGAGCAAAGCTTGTAAGCATGACATTGCTCTCAAGGCTATACTTCAGGTCCCCTGTCCTTGCACACCCTCTGACTTCCCATACTTGCTTCCTGATGGTTTGTTTATGATATTACTAGTACTTTTACACACACCAGGCTTACTACTACTATCATGATTTGACAGTTTCTCTTGATATCATTTGTTCTGAAGCCACAGGACAGCTTGCTGCTAGTGAAACTGGCCCTTTGACTGACTGCCCTCTCTGTGGTACTAGGACAGATTCAATGCAAGCCCACATGGGCATTTATATCCTGCATGCATTTTATGGTGTCCTAGAAGATAATTTGAAGGAGCTGGTATGTGTACTAAAGTAATTCACTCAACAAACTTATTAACACCTAAACTGTTTCATAGATTGGTATTCAACAGCCATGTAGCTTCTGTAGACAATCTGAATGAGATGAGTGCAAAGTCTCAATCAAAATCAGGACAAATAGTGCCATTACCCTGGAGACATGATGTTCCTACCAGCACAAATTCCAATATGTGAATGCAGACACTGGGTCAAAAAACCAACCATGTTGAAACATCCCTCTGAAGTGTGAGCTTTGTCACCCCACACTTGCACCTGTCACTGGCAAAAGTCATGTGCTGCACCACCATTTATAGGTGCCATCTGGCACTGCAATATGCTGCAGCATCTTGATCAAGTCCACCCTCACAATGCACACCCCAGAAATCCCAGTGGCCACCCACTTCCAGCCAGTGTTCTGCAGTCAATCACACTCACTTTACTCGAGCAGAAGGGTGCTGGAATTTCTGACATGTACTTACTCATTCCATTATTCGACAGAGATAAAGAGAACCAGCCTGCAACATTATTGTCCTCTTACACTAGAGTTGTGAGGACTCTTTCTCTCTCTCAGGCCTGGGGATTGATTCCCTAGGCTAGAGTTCCACTCTTCTGAGTTTCTGGACTTCATCTGATCTTCGGATCCTACCTCAGGCCTAAAGGATTGAATCCTTAGGCTGGAGTTTTGCCTTCCTGACACTTACACTCTTTCCGGACATCCTGTCCATCCACCCTTCTGTCCTCTGGATCTTCTGTCCTCCTGATCTCCTGACTTCCTGTCCTTCAGACCTAGTGTCCAAAACTTCGGACCTCCTGTCCATACCTCCAGACCAAGTGTCCAAAACTCTGGAACCCCTATCCAGACCTCCAGATCCTACTTCCTGCCTTGGACTTTGTCCCTGTTACAGTCACCCTATTCTTTTCTCACAATACGCTTCTCTTCCATTCCACTATGCTTCCATACCACATCATTTCCTTATCACCTTGCTGACTCCTCATGCTTTCCTTATCTCTGACTCGTCTTGACTCACTTCCCATGAACCTTCCTTTCTTATACCTTTACTCTTGGTCCATGCCCATTTCCTTTACCTATTTAAAACTGTAGTCACTGGCTGTATTTCCTTAACTTGAATCTACTTGGTTCTCTCTGATATCTGAACTCTAGCTCCTTGGGAAGGAGGCTAGCCTTTGTCCTTGAATAGCTCTAGATCCTGCGGGAGTCCTTAGCCCGACGATGTTCTACTTCAGTTGGTCCTGATCTGAACCACCTTTATTGGTGTGATTGATTGCCTTTGTTGGTGTACTTTATCCAAGTTCATAACAGTCCCTGGTAGTTCCTCCACCATATGTTCCCATCTGGGATTGCCTTGCACAGTCAAATCTCATCCCATCCAGTAAACAGAACTCCACCATACTTCCTGGTACCTATCCAGAAGTTTCCTACACTTCTCCGGATGGTTCCCACGCTCCTCCAGACATCTCTACCATGAGTTGTTTGCCTTCGAAGTCCTCTGGACTTCACTGGATCTTATTGGACTTCATCATCTGAAATTTGGGGCACCATACTCAGGAGAGGGGCACAGCATACAAGCTGAGGCCAAATCCCTGTATGAGTCACTCATCCATCCCTCCAAGAGATTGAATGCACCCCTGTGCATGGTCATTTAACATCTTGTTGAACAATGGTGGGAGTCCATTCTTTTTTCATTCAGTGTCAACATCTTCTTCTATCAAATTGGATTTAGGAGTACGAGGGAGGGAGAGCATTCCTGCCTTCCAACAGATCAGAGGATCCATGGCATGCAGCCAAGGAATTCCAAGGAGAATCTGGTCGCATTTTCCTAAGTGGGTAATGTTAAATTTGCCTAGCATGGCACAGTTGTCTATCTTGACTGTCAATACACAATAATGTGTAATGGGCCCACTTTTGGAAAGACTTCCATCGGTGGTGGTAACCTTCACCTAGATTGCTGCTGGAGAAGCAAAGAATCCTCATTGTACCTTGCCCAAAGCCATCCATTGAGTATACATCCATATATTACTTTTCTACATTGGTGGCACACTCATCATTGGTCTGCTTGTACCATCCAACAACCCATTACTCCAATTGAACAGTGGAACTGCCCAGTCTCCATTTGTCATTGCTATTGAAACAGCTGGAATTAAACCTCTTCCATCAGTAAGCTGTGCACACCCTTCCTTTTGTTATCTTGGAATTTCTCATTGTTATTTAAACCAGATTGTCAATGCTTGTTTGTTGACCTCAGCATGGTCTGCCTCATCTAGTGACTTGTATACTGCATCTCATGCAGTTTGTAAGTATACTTATCTGGCAGTCAACTCATTGAAATTAATGCACTTCATAGATTGAACCATCACTAAAGATCCACCATAATACTTGCCTGTGTAAATACCATGATGAAGATACTACATTTAACTACATGGACCATGGCTTCAGATTGATGAACAGCCAACAGCTATCTCTGAGCAGAGTGTAGGTATAATGGTCAAGTAATGCCTTCAAGTTACCAGAGCTTGTCAGGGATGTGGGTTTTATAATGTGGCCTTGACACAAGTATGCAATGAACACCATGTCAACTTTACTTGGCCCTAGCTTGGCTCCTACTGGGGACATGTTGTTCTGTCATGGTCAGTTTCCTTTTTGTCACGCCACCAAAATTTCGTGAATCTCAAGTCTGTGCCAAAATATTAGCATTTAGGAGGCTGCATACGTAAGCCATGAATGGTGCACAGACCAGTGTCTCCGCCTGAGCCAAGTGCAAATGTAGATTAAACTTGATGAATCTCATTAGGATTGCACACTGCTGTAAGGGTACTGCATGATTTGAAACTCTGAAATGATAATCGACCAAATCTCCTATAGATCTCTCTAGTCAGAGTGCTGTTTGAGCTGTACACAAGCCTGCAAGCAGAAAGCTCAAACAATTGCTTACTAAGCGAGTGGCATTGTGACAAACACATTAGCGCTGGGTGGATATAAGCGCTTACAGCCACCTTCCCCTTGATATTCACAATGGAGCTAACAGATTGAATAAATTCTCATGGCTGCCATCGCTTGTTGTGTGCTTACACAGAATTCGGTCTGATGTTGGTATTGTGCTCCCCCATGTCCTGTCTATGCCCGCTTACCTCCACTGGTGTGTTGATTCCCATTGATTATCATTGCTAAAAGCTATTGGCACAGGTCTTATTACATGTATCCTCATGTTCTGCAGCGCCAGTCCTCCATTTTACCTACAGATATGACGCGCCGCACTTACATCACTACAAGTTTCACCTATGCATTCCATATATTCATGCACTACAATATAAGGACCATGAGTAAATAGTTCTTACTTACTTCCCTTCCCGCTGGCAACTGTCATATAGTGGAGTCACCTAGTAGTTCTCATAGTTTGTGCAAATTGTCAGATTCCTTGCTCTCTCTGTGTCCGCGTGCACTACTTAGGTCCTCACTCTTGCAAGGTCATGCTTATAACCCAATAAGTTGTGCGCCTCGTCGCATCTTGTGCCAGTGCATTACTTGCCAATACCCACTCCCCTCCATTGTCACCTCTCGCACCAGCACATTGCTTGCCAATACTCTCTATAGTCGCATCTTGCACCAGCACATTGCTTGACAATACCCGCTCCTCTCTATAGTCGCCTCTTGCGCCAGCACATTGCTTGCCAATACCCGCTCCTCTCCATTGTCGCCTCTTGCGCCAGCACATTGCTTGCCAATACCTGCTCCTCTCCATTGTCGCCTCTCGCGCCAGCGCATTGCTTGCCAACACCCGCTCCTCTCTATTGTCACATCTCATGCCAGTGCATTACTTGCCATATCCTTGTTCACCGCTATTCTCAAATCACTCGCCAGCGCGCTACTTAACTACAAGTCACACCCTGTTGTGATGCACAAACTTGGCTAGGTAGTAGGATCACTCCCTAACCAATATGTGGCCAATACCCTGCCTAGCTGCTACGTCCTAGAAGACAGTGTTTGACCCTAAAGGGTTTCTGATCTAGGCTCAAGCTCAGAGGTAGTGAAATATCATCAAACTTCAGACTGGTACTGGTGAAAGGGAAACATGCTTATATAAGCCACAAAAGTAATGAATGTAAAGTAAGTAAGTAAAGCTAATATCAGCCCAAAGAAAACTTAATTGTCACAGCAATCAAAGCCACCTTTAAGGCTACATCTTCCTCAAAATCTTCATCTACTGTACCTTCTACCTCATCTACTTCAGAGTCCATCATTTTCAAAGACTCTGATACCATCCTTATAAAGTACACAGACTCTGCATTCAAAATAACTAGACCCATACTTAATCTTGCTAAGGCTCATATCCACGTACCGCTTACACTTTTCACAGGAGTGTCACTCTGGAAGATCCATGTGGACCCTTCCATCATCAAAATGATGAAAGGTCTCATCCTGGATGATCTGAAGTTGAGCGTAATGGATGTCTTGGAATTTTCTTAAACTTCTCAAACTCATTGCAGATGACACCACTGTGAAACACTTCAAGGATCACTGCAATTTTTGCCTATCGCATGACAAATTCACTGATGATTTTCCTTCTGTCCTGAATTTCGACATCGAGACCAGAAGAAAGTTTTTCAACAATCAAACCTTCCATTGTCTGGATGTGTATATACAGCACTGGAATGAAGTCAAGATAAACTCATTGTTGCACCCTGGGGGATCATCTCATGGCAGTGGTGGCTCATGCTATAACCCATATCCACCTTGTAAGAATGAAGACTCTTTGTCTGTCAACACTTTGAGTGATGGGAAGTCCTTTCAGAAGGGCAAATGAGCGAGCAATTCCAACTCGCTCCTTTGCATCATATGTGGTCAGAATGGATACAGAGCTGGCGGTTGCACTCACACACACACCACTAAGAATGAGCCCATCATCAGTATGTGGAATGACAAACTCATCCTCAAGTCTTCTTCCTCTCCCATCTGTATTTCCTTCAACATCAGAAAGTGTCATGCACCTAAGCATTCCTCTGACATCATCCATGTATGCTCCATCTGTGGTGATAGATCACATGGCACAACTTCCAAATCCTGCTTCTGACATCTGCAACTGCATAGTCACTCCTTATAATGCCAATGCTTACAAGTCACTTCTCCACAAGTATAACTTGATTCACGTTTATCCTTTGTTTGTTTTCAACCTTCATCACAGCTTCCCCATCAGCAACATCCCACCCATTGAAAAAACTTATATACTGAAAAACCATAAATCAGCACTAGATCATTTGGATGTGATTAAAGCCTATTGTTGCGACAAGGTTGCTTTGGGACAAATGTCTGGCCCCTTCACCAAGGACCAGGTTTTTGACATATTAGGAGGACATTTCGCTTCACCACCTCTTGGAGTCATTGAGAAATCCAGAGAGCCCAGTAAATTCTGCGTAGTACATGACCTTTCTTTCAAAACAAGGATGGGTTCTCTGTCAATGGACACCTGGACTCTGATGATTTCCCAACTGAATGAGGGACAGCCTCCCAGGTTGCAGAGCTGGTGAGCTCTTTACTCATTTGCACCTTCTTTCACGCATTCACAGCAACTCAGGACTTTCTCCCAGTGCACATCTTCATTATTTTCACACCTCGTCAAACACTTTGGTTTAAAAGAGGGGGGGGGGGGGGTGATTTGTGCCCTCTGGGCATGTTGTAATTCCTTTCTGGGTGCTTTGTCATGCCTTAAGGGCTTATGGTCTTCCTTCAACCTTGCTTCATTTTGCCTGTAGGTATGAGCATCTTCATGCTCAATCACACCAAACCAGTCTTTTTGACTTTGCGGGATTTTTCTCATCTTCACATTGCAGGTTGCCTCAGCACCACCTGGAACACAAGCTGCAACTCTAGATATTGAAGCTGCATATAGGACGGTGTCAGTGTGGCCACCACACAAATGTTTCTTGGTCATAGAAGTTGATGGAGACCTCTTCATCAACCATGTTTTTCCTTTTGGGCTGTCTATGGCCAGTAGCATTCAAGGATATGTCACAGATGCGACTGTCAACATACTGCACACTATGGAACTCAGCCCTATAAAAAAAATGGGTCAATGTCCATTTATTTTTTAGGTACCTGGCAGGTGGAGGTGTCACCCTGGTTGACGGTTCTGTCACTGAATTTTCCTACCCTCATGGACTCGTCAAGATTTATGACAAGTCCTGTCCTCTTGGGGTGCCTTGGCACCCAAAAACGTGGTGCAACTCCGCATCAATATTCATCTACTTGGGTCTACTCTGGGACATCATTCATCACACTGTGACTCTTCCTGATGAGAAACAGAAGAAATATCAAGACAAGCTCTTCACACTCCTGGATGTTCTCTGGGGTGGAAGGAGGATGTCATGCAAAGATGCAATGAGTATCAACGGAACCCTCTCACATGTTTCTTTCATCATTCCACAGTCATTCTTACTTGGTGAACTTTTCTAGCTTCATAGTACAATTTCCCTCCAAGCACACATCACACCACCCTCCTCCTTCCATTGTTAGTGACCTCAAATGGTGGCTGTTGATGCTGTCAACACCACCAACACCCTGCACACTCACTATGAGAGGTCCACCCAAATATTTGGACTTATGGGTGGATGCTTCGACAGATTGGGGAATAGGGATCATCATTGGTTCCAAATTGAATGCATGGACTCTTCACCCGGGTTGGAAAGGACAAGGGAGGGACATTGGATGGCTGGAAGCTATTGCAATTGAGCTTGTCATCAGGACACTTGCAGCTGATGGGTTGAAGGACACAAATGTCCTCATTCACTCTGATAACCAAGGGGTCATCGGGGCCTTCCAGCAAGGATGCAGCCACAACTTTCAAGTCAACCTGTGTGTCAGAAGAGTTGAATCTATCACTATGGACTTGAACATTGCACTCATTTTTACTTACATTACTGCAGAACAGAACAAGGCTGACCCAATTTCTCATGGTGAGGTTGGATTGCCTGCTAATCATCTTGCCATCGCTCAGCTCCCAGAGGAGCTCATGCCTTACATTTCTGCTTATGTCTAACAACCATACCTCGCAGGCATCAGTAAGCATTGATGTTGCAGCAACTGTGGCTCATTTGAGGAAGATTTTGGCACTTCTTCCTCAAGCAGGGATACCACCCACCATTGTTAGCAGATGCCCTAAACCTAGAAAACCCAAGACAGGCAATATAATTGCACCCTCTGCACACCATCCCCATGTTCTTGCATGCAACCAAGTCAGACTCTGGTCCACGCCTCACTCGACAACATTTCATTCTTCCCTTCTCAGGCAACTTCCTCTTGATGACATAGTCCAGCTTCTTGATGCTATGCTTGTATCAGTTGAAATAAAGACACATGAGAATTACAGATCTGATCTGTTATGGTTCCATCAGTATTGTGACTTTCAGAAAATTCATGAAAAGCTTCGCATGCCCGCATCAGACCACCTTCTGGCATTGTTCATTGCCTCTTGGGCTGGTAAGGTCACAGGAACCACAGTACAGAATTGGCCAGCGGGTTTGCATTTTTGGCACAATCTCCATGGCACTCCTTGGAATGGACATTCACTTGTGTGCTCAGTGACGGCAGGCCTTACAAAACTAGTGCCATATACTTCCAAAAGACCTCATCACCTGCCTGTTGCTCTTGAATGCATGCACTTACTGCTTCACCATCTTGACCTTTCAAATGTGTTCAACGTGTCAGTTTTTGCCATAGCCTCAACAGCCTTCTGGTCATGTTGCAGGTATGCAGTTCTTCCCTGATTTTTGGAATACTTCTTCATCTTTTGCTTACCCAGACTTGGTGAACTCATCATCAACTCTGCATTTTCATTTAATCCTTCACATCACATCTCACATTCAGCACCCATACATTGAGGGACCTCACCAACAGGAGTCTCCTTCATTGTCATCACCATTCCATGGACCAAGACGACCCACGGAGATGGGGCCAACATTGTCATGTCATGTATCAACAACCAATCCAATTCAGTCTTGGCCCTCAATCACCATCTTCTTGCAAATTCATCCATGCCAGCTGATGCACTTTTGTTTGCTTTTGAGACAGAGAATGGAGGTTGGTCTCCAATGACATGTACTTGGTTCACGAACCAATGCAACCAAGTTTGGAAACAGAACAGACTAGCAGTTCTATCCAGCCATTGTTTCAGGATAGGAGGGGCAATGGAGTTACTTTTATGAGGTACGCCTCTGGAGGTAGTCACAATGCAAGGGCACTGGAAGTCATGTGTATTCCTGGAGTACTGGCAAAAGATAGACTCAATTCTGCCAATGTTCATTTCTTCTACTTTTGCAGACATGCATTTAGCCATGATGCAGTCATCAATGGACTCTTTTTCACATTGCTACAAGTGATATGTTGTTATTTTTTATAATTACAATGCGCAATTGTGCTCACATACCAATAATTGGGGGGTCATTTGCCTCGTATTGCCTCTGCACAACAGTTTGTGAGCTATGCTCATTGCAGGTAGTGTCGTGCTCCTGGCAATTAATTTTCTACCTCACACTCGAGGGTATCAGCATTTGATTTCTCACTTCTCTAGTCTTGCATCGCTCTTGATCTCGGATTCGCACTGCAAACTCATCCTGGTCACGTGACCTAGTACACATGACTCTTAGTCAATATTCTCGTGCAGACACAGATCAAGTCCAACTTCAAGACCTTTGCAGAGACTTCAGAAGCTTCGCGGATAAGAACCTCCGCAGATCAAACCCGAAACACCCCCCCAAACAATGCTTTAAAATATTTACCTGTCTTCGAAACATTCGTCTGCCTGGCGATCGTTTGTTTATACCTCGGATTGAACAATAGAATATTCGGTTCGTAGGTGTGACGATCACAGAGCGTCACGCAGCATGTGGCGCCGTGATGTTCTGTGATCGTCACGCCATCTCCAGCCATAGCATAAGTAAGCCTGGGCTTGTGAATCTAGCTACTAGTGCCTCACTCCTTCACTCATAGGTTATCTCCTTCGTCTCCTCCTGACCGCTTGTTCCCACTCCATCGCTGCTCCTCGGTGGCAATCTTTTTCCAACCTCTCCTCTTTCCGGCCGCCTACGGTGCCCTACTCCATCACTCCTGTGGCTGCGAGAATCTTCTTCTAATTCTTCTCCTTCTGACAGCTTATACAGGCCTATTAGTGCATCTCTACGTGCAAATCGGCCCGCTCTCTTAATGGTGTCATAGCAGTATTCACGCTGTTATTAGCAACGAGTGATTAATCAGGTGAAACTAAATGCAAAGAAAACTGCTTCTACTCACATCACTGATGGACCCAATGTTCTGATCACAGTATTTAGCGAGCGTGTCGTAACTCAAAGTCACACCGTCCTCGGGGAAAATTGGTGAGTCTGACACACTGATAGACATTATAGATGCTGCCAACGCAACAATAACGGCGAGAAAAGAGAAACGCATTGTTTGTGTGAGATGGTAATATCTGCTATGGTCGAATGATCTCTTTGAGATATGATAAACAGTAGGAAGGTGACTTGTTTTTATATCATGGCAAATGTGAGCGCTTACCATTTTAGACAGAACTCGGGTTGGTAGAATAAATATGCCTGGAGGGCGATACTCGGTCATTCGGAACAGCACCCCAATGACGACGGCTTTGGAAACTGAAGTTCAGATGCTGTCGCTGGCGAGTAGTCCAACTGTGGGTATGAGGAACAGTAGCCATGGCAGAATACAATGAAAGTCTATACTGAGAAGACCTGCAGCTCTGTCAATACATTATCTCCTTGGAAATGCACACACAAGCCCGTAAACTTAATTGTCGACCACGGTGATCTGGATAGATCCGAACATTATAAAATTCTCTACAATTAGCATAATCATCCTACTGATCTCGCCGTTTGTCTAGAATTGCTTACCTGCATACTGCCACACCCACGCGCGTACCTCTGCCGGTCAGTTGGTGCTTTCCAATTTGGTCACCAGTAAGCTCCAACTTATCGGGCCTGTGCAACATCTCCTTACCATATTTGCTTCTGTCGACACAAGCCTACTCTTTCATGTGTGAGTTCCCATCCAAGCACTACATTTCTGCTGTGCTATCCTGATTATTATTCTGCAGTGTGTTGGAGATCCTGTATTCATCCTAGGCATAACTCGCCCGAATACCTATACGAAGGCCAACCTCAGGTTAGACTTTTCAAGTATTGGTGAAAGCTAACCTATCACCGGAACCCTCAATCTGTTGTATATAATCCGCATACCTGCTTTGCGCAGTCTTATACAGATTATTTGTCTAAACCAACGCCTTGGCACCTTGAATTGGAATTTTTGAAGAAACTCCCGCACCTCATTATATCCGCCGTGTCTAGATTATCAGTTGTCATCAATTGGATATGCAAAACACACCCAGCTCCGATGGCATTGAACAGCTTTGCAATGTTGATATCGAGACCATGACTGTACAAGAACTTTGACACGCGTCAGATGTCGTCCCAGAGCAACCTCGTTGAGTTGCATCCTCGACCTCTGCTGTCACCAGCTCTACTCCACGCACTAGCGCATGGGCAGGTAGGCAGTCGACAAACAATGCCTTCCTAGCTAGTGCGCTCAGTGAACTAATGATGATTTGTCAATGATACAATCGCGGTATTTTGATTTCATGTCGTAAGTCAGTATGACGATGGGGCGGTGTATCCCTGCGTGTCACGAGCAAGGCAAAGTGGTGAAGACTCTGAAGAGCACTACGACAAAGCCCAGAAAACACTAGGTGGCTGACTAAGCTGTGGTGCTACCCGCTCCTCGCCTAGGGGTCCCCCACTCCAACGACATAACATAAATGCATAGAGAAAGTGTTCTAGTACTGTGAGGTGTGCAGTGTCAGACAGCCCGTGTTACGATGCTCATAGCTACAGGTTTTTCCGTCAGGTCATGTCCCCAACTTGTATTCAATCTTTCACATTTTGTTCGTATTGAAACGAGAGCAAAAATGACCGAGAGGTTCAACTAATCAGACTACAACCAAGGTTAGGCACAAAAGTACTGTCCCTGTCGGGCAGTGCAGAGTGAAAGACACAACTTGATATACAATGGATCCTTGCTAAATATCATGATCTACATCGCATACGCAAATGGGGACCGGCCCTCCAAAAACAACATCCATCCTTCGAATTTGTCTGGTAACGCACAGAATGGGAAGCAACTATACAAACGCCGGAGAGGCACTCCCATCTCAGCGCACAAAGACCATGTCTCTTCGAAGCGCTGCGTGGCTATAGCAACATTACAACGCGCAAATGCAATCTCTCCCAGACTGCGTGTACTGAATGCCTTGAATGTCAGGTTGCCTTGCATATCGCAGGCTTCGATTGTGGCAGTGAAATAAGTCTCGGCCCTGTCGCACTCGCCCGCAGTGAGCTCAATGCATGCCAAGCTGTAAGATCGGTGGAGGTACGTGCGTGTACTGCGCAGCGCGAAGAATTGGAAGGGTTCTGAGCCTTCCTGGAAAAGCTCCCTCGCAAGGTCATGATTCCCTTGCTTGCTCGCAATAACAGCCTTTCGCACAGTGTGCCAAAGGACCCTCTCCGAATCTTGTCCCATCAGCATCTCTACGAGTGTTTGCAAGTGATCCATTGCATCAGATAACCTGCCTTCATAAAATGCTATGTCTGCAAGCCCCTCAAGTGCGGCCCTGCGTCCGGCGAGATCTCCGGTACTTGTGCATTGCAGAAACAGGTCCTCTAAGTGGTTGTGCACCTGGACACTATCTCCCCCATGATGAGATTTGGCCCGCCAGTGCCAAATCCTGGAATGCAAGTTCCATACGGTATTTTTTTCTTCAGACTTCACAAATAATTCGCCCACAGATACTGTGAATGTGTACATCCGGGCCATATCCAAGAAAAACCAAGATCGAGCTTTTGTCGTTTCGCTAAGAGACTTCCAAGAATCGGAGTGTTGAAGACCCTCCAAGAGATTCTGGGACTGAATAAAACGACCTTGAGCTCTCAGCATGTCTGCACGAGTTATAAGACAATTCCCCATCCTCTCGGGGTTGCCAGCAGTAAGGTATAGCGCCTCGGCAGCTTGAAAGGCTTGTGATGCTTCGACAAGGTGAGAAAGTGTGTTGTAGAGATGCGCAAGAGTGAATAAGCAGTGTGCTTTTAGTATCCATGTGGAAGAGGTTTCGACGATATTGGAAATAGCAAGGGTAAGAGTAGTCGGGCGAGGCAGATGCCACTCCAGACATTCCAACATTTGCCAGCAAGCGGCACAGGTCTCTTCTGTGTCATCCAGAATGCAGGCAAGGTTGAATGCAACTACGTGCTCAATATTTAGGTGATCTGAGATAATGATATCAGCATGCTGATCGCGTTCCTTTGAACAGGAGCCGATAGTGCGATAGTAGAAGGCACGTATCTCTTGCAAACACGTGGAGTCAGGTGCTTGCAATGAATCTTGCACGTAATGTCGAATGGGGGCAAGCACCTTGAGGAAGTTGTCTTGACGATAAACAAGGGATTGCGTGCATAGAACATCACATATAGTGTCGACTTGTTGAAGCGATGGCAACAAATCACTAGCCAGGTTCTCGTTAAAACCTTGGGGCAAGAATGCAATGATGGCTAAAACACGACGACCATCTTGACCGAGATTCTGGACTGACGGGGAGCTGAGCGACAGCTGCATAGTGTCGGACAAGCTTTGCAGCTTCCCCTTGCCACCATCGAGCACTTTACTGTGCTGATCACTCCATCTCTTGAGCAGCGTGGTCGGAGACCAGCCATTTTGTTGTGCAGCATTTGCGAGTATGTTGATGGAAAGGGGGTGGAAATCTAATTCCTTCAGCAGGCCTTTTATGTCTTCTTCAGCTTTGCTACAACTGGCATGCTGATAAATTCGATAAAACACTACTTGGGCAGAGCTCAAGTCCAGTGGTGGAACATCCTTTGTTATCCATTGTACGTTTGGTGCATTCCTTCTACTGCGCGATGTGAGAACAAGAATGACCCCAGGGATGTTAGCCATTTCTGCGAGGGCTTGTGGTATGTCTCCAAGAGCCGACGGTGTGTTGGCCTCTTCGAAGGTCTCGGCATTATCAAGGACAATGAGGGCGCTGGCAGGACGGAGAAAGGTAGATATTTGGCGCACAGGATCAGAGCCGGCGATCTCTATTCCCAAGGCTCTTCCGAAACGAGTCATAAAGGTTTCGAATGTGATGGTTGAAGGATCCAGGCCATCATAAGTCACAAAGAAGCGCCGACTAGCGAATTTCTCCATGACCAGCGGCTCGTTGAGGATAGCTTTCGCAAGAGAGCTCTTTCCCATACCCCCCGGTCCAATCAATGCAATATGTTGATCATTGACAATGAGGTTCGTTAACTCAGCCACAATATCATCGCGGCCATACAGCATGGCAGGTCGTGACGGAGGCTCAATTGGGCAATACCTGATTGTATTTAAAGGACATGTACAACCCGCCCGAGATAACAACTTACTTTTGAGGATAAAAACTAGCAGCATTGCCATTGGATTCCAAAAACAGCTTCTTCATAATCTTCACGTCAATCGCCATGCCAGTGGTCACTTCTAACTTGAGACGCAATTCAGCAGCAAAGTCGAGGTGTTAGACAGACATACATTAAAGAGTGCAAGGATGCGATCTATATCATTATTCCATTTAATGATCTGGTTGCCATCAATTGTGGCAGAAAAGAGCCTGTGAAAAAAACCTTGCGCCTTTGAGGCCGCTTCACTATTCATGCGGTTAACTGATCTGCATTGGTGTCATAAATGTTAGCGACAATGAAAATAATGTGGCTTACACTCACATGTTAAGCTCAGCTAAGGCATCCCCTAATGATCCTTGCAGATCGGCTTCGGTAGCATTCTCTGTTGCTCTTTCAAGGACTTTCCTGATAGTTTCGCATTTCTTGACTATTGCCAGGAAATCAGACTTGTTTCTAATAACTGACTTCAAAACCTGAGGATTATTTGTGAAGATTCTGAGGATTACCCCAACGCACCTGTGCAATCGTCAGGATGTTGGCAACCGTGCCGAGGATAGCTTTCACTAAGTCGATAGGTACGAGGTCTCTTGTAACACTGATGGCCGCTATAGTGACGCCCAGCAGTTGGCTCACAGTATCGTCCTGCGACTCCTCGGTTTCATGAGTGGATTGTTTTGAACCCTTATATGATAGATCAAATATAAGATGATGACACTCCGAGTCAGATCGGTGGATTCTTACCTTTGATTTATTGGACCCTCCCGCTTTCAGCTTTCCGGATAGCATTGCCTGGGTTCGTGTAGTGGTTCAGAATCTTCAGATTGCAGTAGGTTTCAGTCGTCATCAAACAAGCGCCTCCGCCTATCTCAACAGGGAGTTAGGGTGAGAAACTGCACTGCATAACCTATGGGCGTCTATCATATCGAGTTGACCGGAACTCGAGATTTGGTAAGGGATGCTTGCGCCTGACAAAAGCCTTCTCCAACTAATCATGCCAGTGGGAGTCGGGCATACCTCCTTGATCCCTGCTGTGGCGAACCAACGCTGAGCGATACAGTCTGCGAGGAACTGGACGAGACCATAAGGTGGTGCACAGTACACATCTGACCAGCTCGAGCATTGTCGGTGGCCTCTGGGTGGGCGAGCTGATAGCCAAATTTGTGAATTGCAGGGGAACGGCTGCAGTGATCCGAGGGCATGAAGAAGACTGATATTTGTGCTCGCACAGAAATCAACGGAACCTCGCTGTCGCAGATGACAAACAGTTAATAGCTTTGCGGCAGTTCTGAGTTGCCGATATGAGTCCAAGTTTGTGTTACCTTCCTTGTGAACGAGCACTCAGCACGCCGGGTGCCCCGTTAGGGCGTGACATGGGTCGACCCGGGTCATACCCGCACCCAACCCGCGGGTACCAAGATTTTCAGAGGCCTACCCGTACCCGCCCGGGTTAGAGCATCGTGGGTGCGGGTCAACCCGCGGACCAACCCACAGGTGGTACGGGTCACCCGCGGGTGAGTAGACATATTTTGCAATAGCGGTATGTACATGTGCTGAGCAGCGAAAAAGTACTATGTATGATGCTTTAACAACCTCATTGCCCCCTTCCTTTCCTGAAGCCTTGCCTTTGCCCTTTTCCATCTTTGTGCGCATGATTGATGTAACAGTACGAAGATCATTCATGAGAGGAGTGTTGTACCACGATCCAACAGCCATCTGAGCTCTGAAGGTTTGCAAACTAACATCATGCTGGAGGTGATTCACCTGAAGACGGCCGCCTGAAAAAGCCCGCTCTGCATCAACCGAGGAAGCTAATTGGTCTACGTCAGACTTCATCAATCAACAAGCAAGGAACATACCTGGAGCAGACAAAAAATCCAGTGCCATTTGTGCAAGTCGTGGACGTGTGGCACGAGCATTCTCCCAGTACTGAAGAACACCCCCTGCAGCTATGACCTCCTCCGTTAGACATCAAGGTCCGTGACATCAGCTTTTGTTCGTCGTTTTTTGGTGGGAGACTCTAACACAGGAGTAGCTACCACCGTGCGCTTGGGGCTGGTGACGCATTAAGTTCGAAATCACTCGTTGGTGTACTGGGAGAGGTGCCCGGTGACATGAGGACAGTGAGGGTCACAACTTGCAACATCCGTTCGGAAGTCTTGACTTATGAGTTGCGCTATCCATGTAACCATAACCACTTAGCGCTATCGTAATAAATCAGAGACACTGTAGTAGACATCGCGTAGATTTTTATAAAGATAATCCATCGATAATCCATCGATAACGATGGATTATGGTTGGTGTAGCACTGCCACAAATATACCTATGGGTACCCGTGGGTACCCACGGGTAGGCAAGTTTTGCAGGACCTCTACCCGTACCCGCGTGGGTGAACCAAAACGGGTACCCATGACCCGTACCACCCGACCCACGACTGACCCGCAGGTGTTTGCCCGGGCGGGTACCCGGGCAAACCCTACCCGTGTCACGCCCTATGCCCCGTAGAGAAAGTGTGATTTGCGAAGCAGAGAAAAGGTTTGAGTGGTCAGAAGTTCAGAACACCTAGAATTAATCAAGACGTTGCCGTAGCATATCTGCAGATCTAATGTTCGTCTTATTATTTCCTTGTTATGCATGGATATATAGAATGATGATGAAACTGCTCGTGAGATACTATACCGCCAGGCCCCGGCCGCTAAATTGGCAATGTGCTATAGTATGTGGCTGACGAGCTTCGACTTGTTTTCTTAACCACTATTACTGCGCACCACTCAGAGACAGCCATGTTCTAAGAGCAGTAGCCATTGGCCAATGGATCATGCAAATATTCACTAATTTGCCATAACGATTATCCTTTCCTTCGATCACTACGACCCGCTGGCTCAATTTGACTATCACTAACATGGTGCACCTTGCGTGCGGATTTCAAGGTGATGGATTTCATCATCATTGTGAGAGATCCATGCTGGGCTGCTCTCGGTATAAAACATTTTCCGATTATAGTTTCAGCGCTAACAGGAAATTGAAACAAGCAAGTATAAAATCAACGCGGTTGAGTTGAAAAGGCCTCAGAGATGAACACCTTCTGATACAGTGAGTAGCCTCTCGCACTACGCTATGCACATCTCATTGAACCAACATATAACAGCTCTTCCAAGACTTTTAATAGCAACTTCAGATACATTGGACCATCAAACTTCTGTCGGTGTGTAGTTTCCTCACACGGTCACACCGTAGGCTGAAGCATGATTATACCAGATACCATGAAGCTGGTTCAAATCATTTACCTCACAATCCTTACCGCTTCCAGTGTCGTTTACAGTGCCACTGGGGTGGTGCGGGCAGTAGCTCCTCGCTCAACCATGTCCTGCCCAGACTGGTGCTCCTCCGGACCAATTTCGGACTGCCCGACAGGGACAGTGTCTTTCCGTTTCCACTGGACGTGCTGGTCGTGCTGCACCATTATAGATTAGCTAGATTCAATCATTTTTGCTCTCAAATTCAAGTTGACAGTCTCAATGTCAACAAATTGTATCACATACCGTTTTCCAAAAAGATCGAGTATGAGTCAGGGACATGACTTCTGTTCACGACATGATGGAATGTAACACGGGCTATCTGACGTTGCACACCTCACTATATCATTGGCAAATTGTCACTAGTTCACTGAGCGCAATAGCTGGGAAGGCATTGCTCGTCGACAAGGGGTAGAGCACGGGTACGTGTAAACCCGCGGTTTATCGCTAACGGATGTGACGGGGTACGGCGTGGATTATGGAGACCTGCACGTACACTGTGCACATCCGTCGCAGCTCACAGCGCACGTGTTGGACGGGTGTGGATCCCCAATTTATCCCAGGGTGCGAGGGTCAAAATTTCATTACTCATAAAGAATCTTCCGAGTCGGAGCTGTCACCAATGACCATACATTGTGAACTTCGACCGCAGGTCCATCGAGTAGCAATGTCGATCATCGACGGTACCAGCTATGCTGATTTGCCCCAATCCCATGCATACCGAATTACTATGCACTGTGGGGAGTGGAAACAATTACCTCTCTGTGCTCTAGTACACGCCTTATGTGAGCGCTGTGTGAGAGTCTGGGTAACTGTGTGAAACTGTCAAAATAAGCATTATCTGGGGAGAAATTTGTGGTTTACTGATGTAGTTCTTATCTAGACCTCCGCTCTCAGTACTCCCCAATGGGTGTAGCACACCCTTATTGCTCCGCAGATGGACTCTTTGCTCGCCCCTTCATTGCTTTTGACCACAAGATGGTGAAGCGTCTGAACTTCCGCAACCCTCTAGGCCTTCAGCGTTCCATCCACATGCTCTCCTCGCTCGCCTGTCGTAACTCATTCACCATCTCCGCCTGAAAATGATGCACCGGACAAACTTCAAGACCCTCCACGCCTTCGCGGTTAGATCCACATGTTCTTTTAGCTCACCATTCCTATATGCGAAAGGTAACAGAACGCTGCAGGAAGCTACTGGATGATAATGCAGCACAAGGTGCAGGAGTCCGGACAGTGGAATATGCCCGAAGGCAACGGAGCTGCATCAGGAGCAGATAGGAAGGCAGCAGCATGTGTCAGGAACATAGAATCGAAGAAACACCAGGTACGATCACCAGAGTGCCACAATGCATTGGATTACATATATATATATTATAGATCATGATCATGCATCAAACCTTGCATTAGAAACCCCTGTTACTTGCTTATTCTCATGCAATAACATGCTGCAATGACGGGATACTGCGGGTAGAGTAGGAAGAGAAAGCATATAGATCTGAGACAACTCGACGAACCTTGGCCGACATCACTGCTTCGCTTCGTTACTTCTCAATATTGCGTTCGTACCTACTCCGACGTCTCTGATTTTTTTGATTCCTGATGTCAATAACAGAATCATGCAAATCTCACCAGTTCACTGATGGGGGCCCTCACCCACTCGGAAGGCTCTCCAGGCGTTCATATATCTATGAGTTGTGGTTGGGTTCAAGTCTTGTCTCTTTCCTCCTACCTTCTCGTGAGGGCTTGTCAAAATGGGTGTCGAAAAGACAGACGCTACTGGTTATCTTGCTAGCAAAGGTAAATTGTCTGACGTCTTAGACCATGATGGAGAGTCTATTCAGTCCTCCCCGCGGCACACCCTGCAACGTAAACTCGAGAATCGTCACATCGCCATGATCAGGTATGTTTGACTTCTCTTCATTCTTCTGGTGAATTTCTCACCTCCGTCAAGTATTGGTGGAGTCATCGGCACCGGTCTTTTTGTTGGAACCGCAGACTCTCTGATGTATGGTGGCCCCATCGGTCTGTTGCTAGGCTACATAGTCATGGGCACCATCGTCTATTGTGTCATGATCACTTTGGGAGAAATGGTATGCTTGCTGCACATCCCAGACGTACTAGTTGATCACATATCTAATCTTCATTTCTGTAGGTTGCTTTCCTGCCTATACCTGGTGGTCACATCAAACTGGCAGAGCGCTTCGTTGACCCTGCATTCTCTTTTGCCCTGGGTTGGAATTACTGGTATAGCTGGATGATATCATGTACGCCCCATTCTTCATCATTCATTTCTCGCAAATACTGACCTCTTACTTTTCAGCACCTTGTACTTGAGTTTAATGCATTTTATGAGTGCGCCTGCTGACATTTGTTATCGTCCCAGCTGAGATTGCAGCTTCTGCATTATTGATAAACTATTGGAACGACACTGTCAATAACTCAGTTTGGGTCGCCATGTGTTTTGTCGTCGTTCTCACCATTAATATGCTTGGTACTGGCGCTTACGGCGAGGCGGAATTCATTTTTGCATGCGTACCAAGTACTATATCCCGATCTCGTATTCTAAGATTACCAATAGATCCATCAAGGTCATCACAATCACCGGTCTTATCATTCTCGGTATAGTCATCGATTTGGGAGGTGGTCCGAACCATGACCACATTGGATTCCGCTACTGGAAAAATCCTGGACCATTCGTCCAGTACAATGGCATTCAAGGTGCCAAAGGACAATTCATTGGCTGGTGGGCTGTTTTGACGCAGGCTGCTTTCTCATTCATTGGAACTGAGATTGTTGCTGTACGTTATATCCTAGACTTGTCAATATATTTCTAACGAATCTCACCTAGATTGCTGCTGGAGAAGCAAAGAATCCTCGTCGTACCTTGCCCAAAGCCATCCGTCGAGTATACATCCGTATATTGCTTTTCTACATCGGTGGCACACTCGTCATTGGTCTGCTTGTACCATCCAACAACCCATTACTCCAATTGAACAGTAGAACTGCCCAGTCTCCATTTGTTATTGCTATTGAAACAGCCGGAATTAAATCTCTTCCATCAGTAAGCCGCGCATATCTTTCCTCTTGTTATCTCGAAATTTCTCATTGTTATTCAAACCAGATTGTCAATGCTTGTTTGTTGACCTCGGCATGGTCCGCCTCGTCTAGTGACTTGTATACTGCGTCTCGTGCAGTTTGTAAGTATACTTATCTGGCAGTCAACTCATTGAAATTAACGCACATCTTAGATGGTCTTGCAGCCTCAGGAAACGCCTCCAAGTACTTCCTCAAAACCACACGTAACGGGTTGCCTTACGTTGCGGTCCTCTTCAGCGCCTCTTTCTCCCTTCTTGCCTTCATGGCCGTGTCCGCAAATGCGGGCTCAGTGTTTAACTGGTTGGCTAACATGTCATCCGTCGCTGGCCTTATGACGTGGTTCGGTATTTCGGTGACGTACCTCCGCTTCTACAAGGGCATGCAGGTCCAAGGTATCGACCGTAAGACGCTCCCTTACTACACAAATCTCCAGCCATATGCAGCGTGGTGGGGAGTCGTATCAACGATCACCATCTGTTTTGTATGTCAACTTTTCATATCCGCTAATACAGTTTAGACTAACTATCCCTCTACTCTTTAGTTCAGCGGATGGAGCGTCTTCCTCAAAGGAGACTGGAATGCTGCAAATTTCGTTACCAACTATCTCCTTTTTATTACCTGGCCAATCATGTACTTTGGCGCTCGCTTCTACTATGGCACCAAGCCTGTTGCTGCAAAGGATATGGACTTCAAGAGCGATCTAGCTGAAATTGCGGCGGATTCATATGACGAACCTCCACCAAAGAATAAGATGGAAGAATTCTGGCAATGGCTGGTGAGTATCGCTGCTTTACTTGGCAATTTTTGATATCACTAACGTCACCTCACTCGTAGTTGTAATTATACCTGCAATAATAATTACCCCATCACCTGTGTCGGCGACTTTGTAAGATCGATGGTCGCAATGACTTGACTCGCCGTCATGAACCATACCATCTGGGTGAATCGTCGTTTGGTCGCGGGCTGTCACACTGCATGTAGCCGTTGTGCTGAAAGTAACAGTGTCATTAGTCTAGGGGGTGTTCATGTTTGTGGTCAAATGAGTCGTTGACATCGCCAGCTGAACGTCTGTGCCAGGTGTAAGAATATTTGATATTGGGCCAGTATTTGACTCCATAAGCGCTAGATACCCCTGTTGATTCTTTCATTTCCACCTTTAGGCCCAATTTGTCGGCCCAGATAAAATGGGGTCATGTGTCCGGTCTGCTAGCTGGTATTGAAGCTTGAAGCTTGAAGGTTTTCATGCATGCTCCCAGATTGTGTCCCACGTGGCATGCTGCAGAAGCTTGCTCGAGTAACGACCAGCCACTCATGTTGAGACTTCGATTTCAACGTCAACTATGTCACTTTTCTAGAATCATTTCCTTTCTTGTACTTGGGCAACATACTCTGCGTACTGTCCCGCCTCGTTCGAATCTCGACACTTTGATCTGCAACACCAAGGTAGGTCTCCCGCTGTTCCTGCTGACGTGCTCTCACAATCCTGCATCCTCTAGACCATCTTCAAATCTCAGCAATACCTCAAATCATGTCCAACAAAGACACCTTTGTCATTGTTTCAAGTCCCTCGCTCGATTCGGGCAGCGACATCTCAAAAGACCTGATGAAAATATTGGCCGACGCACCTGACGGAGAGATGGAAAGTCAGCTACTAGACATTCCTGACGACTGGAGGCCGCCGTCCCACCCCTTTGCTCGGGTTTTCTACACTCAGCTTTGCTTGGTCACTCTCGGAAAACCAGATCTTGAGGAATTGTGGAAGGATGTGAGCCACGAGGCGGGCTGGTATAAGGTCATGGGCATTCAATTCTGGAAGGGATTGAACCTCGAGGGATCCTGGCATCCGTTTGTTGTCGTATACAAGGAGATCTTGCAGCGGGCCTGCGTGGGTGCCACCGTTAATCCCTATTATGTCTTGCAAACCTGACACCTCTTCTTTTCTACGTAGATTTTCCCTTGCTACTTTGTGTATCTGACATGCAAGTGGATACTAAGTGCTAGTGTCTCAGCCGCGGACCATTCATCCGACGAGAACTACAGAACTCTGATGGCAATCTCGTCAACGTTGATCGTCCTGGCGACATGTGGCCGAATTTTTTTCACAACAACCACCATGATGATGGTGGAGGAAAAGATTTGGGCCAATGTAGGTGATTTTCCAGTACGTAATGAGCTTTCATTGAAGTGAGACCTAGAAACCACGCAAGACGGCGATTCTGACTTGCCTCGCTGTCTCTCGCATGGCGGAAATTTCTGTCGCTTTTTCTTGGGCTTTTCTTGCGAGCTGTACGTGTATCTCTTTTGTTTGTATGAGGGTCTGCACTTACCTTTTTGATATCTTATTCAGTTGGGCTTGGAGTTTTGCTGGAGATGAATTCGGTGAACTACTGGATGTTTCTTGTGGGGCCTTGCACGCTTGCACCATTTTTGGACGCTTTATTCAAGAGGAACGCAAGGGCGATGATCCGGAGGGGTGGGTTGGCTTTTATTCTGTGGTTTGGTGTCACCTTGGGTTACTTGCAACAAAGTTGGGATCGTGGTTGTTGAGTATTCGACTTAATCTACAGCATATAATCTTTTTGTCTCCCTCCAGCACTGCGTCATACTAGTCGAAATGAGCTGACCCAGATGGTTCTCAAATTTGCAGTGACGATTGTCATTTTACTCTTGACGCCAGTTTTGATTGTTCAGTGTTTACCCATCATCGTCAGCAATTTTCGCGCTCTTGAAATTATTTATCACACCTTTGTTACATACTGATGGGGTTCTGCTGACGAAATTCTGCTTGACGATACTCTCATATCAATCAAACACGAGCTACATTAGCCTTCTTCTACTAGATAGGGTTGCGATAAAGGTACAGCATATGGACTATTACAATTAGAGTACTGCGAGCACCCATAGTACTGCGTAGTAATTCAGGGTAGCGGTCACCCAGAACACGATAGCCAACCAAACCGTCCCCAGGAGCCTCCGTATATCTTTCATCAAAATAGCGTCCAATGCTAGGGTGCTCGAGACAGCCACTGTGACACAGGAAAGGTGACTCCACCCCAGATGCAATGCACCGAAAGCTGTTAAGGTAGCGAAAAAGTCAGCAAAGAAAGGAATATGAATTGAAGAGTACGCCAACCAGTCATGAGTAACGCCAAAGAGTAGACTAGATTGAATTGCGTCAGGCGAAAGATAGCGATGTATCCCAGGGCGTCGACATACGCCAATTTGAATGGTTCACCGGTCTAGTTAAATTGTTTAGATCAACTTGAATGGCAACACTCTTGCTGTAGGAAAGCTCTTACGCTATTTTTGATCTCCTGATTCTCCACATCAACACTAATTATAATGTAAATCACCTGGGACAATAACCCCATCAAGGAGAACAGGTATGAGGAGAGTCTAGACGCCCGATAATTATCGCAGCGGCCGTTTTCAATGGAAAGTTTTTCCATCGTCCATGCAAGGTTCGTAAATAAAACCAGTGCTTGCTAAAACAAGCGAACGTGTCAGCCTCTGCTGCAAAGACAGAATGGAAACGAGCAGATACTCACGCCCACCACGATCCCCAAGAAGTGCAAGGACAAACGATCGTTTCGCTTCTTCCAGCCGTTCTCCTGTCTCACCTCTTGCCACAGTTCTTCAAGAGTGGGCTTTCCAACAATCAGCTGGCAGAAAAAAGTGAAGCGGCGTTGAGCATAGGACTCGGTTGGTGGTTTCCAGTCATCGGGAAGTTCTGGGAGCTGGCTTTTGTTTTCTTTGAACGATGCATAAGGTGTACTAATACTCGTCTTCGCAGGGTTCTCTGAGGTGTAGCCGCCAGGATGAGGAGAAGGGTAAAGGTTCGGAGAAACCAGGTTGTATGAATATGGATTGGCCATAGTTTGAGGTGGCTAGTGATGTGTGTTAATAATTAACGTTAATTAATAAGGTTAAGCAGAAGGGCGTAGCTAGCTAGCGTTGTAGTGAACATTGAGTTTTGAAACGAGGTATACTGGTTTCTCCTGAGTGCAAAAAAGGAAATCACGAAATGACTTAGTGACGTAGTTAAAACTTAAAATCCATGACTGCTACATAACATTGACAAATGAAAAGGGCATTCACACTTCTTCGCCGTGCAGGTAGCGAGGCCCGTGAGATCTTGTGTCGAGCGCTCAAGGAGATGGGGCCCTGAGGTGAATAGACTAGAAGATGACTGTCGAAGATTAAGCGCGAGTATTGTACATTTATACTATAACGAACTGCCGAAACTGGAAAGGTCAAAGACTGTAACGGTGGCGCTGTCCAGACAGCCCCTATCCCTGTCCTTCATCCTATTCTCCCCGATACTGTCAAACCTCCTAACTACCTTTATTAGTCTCTTGTCTCCTTCGCTGTTAGTGCCCTGCCTTCGGCTGAGTACCTTGTTACCCATCACCTTCCCCTTATTGACCAGACCCGACTCTATCCGGCAGCGGACGTACGCCCTACCTTAAAAGTAGTCCATAGTGATAGAGTTAGAGTAGTGTTGTTTGAACCCTCAGAATTCAGACTTTGATCCTGTCATTTAGTTTGAACGCACTCTTCTCTTTGTGCCGTGGTCTTCGAGCCTCACATGCTAAATAGACGAACGTCACATCTTTTTTGACAACCAAAAAGTCTACAAGCTTTACTCAAAACCCCCCATTTTCCCCTTTTCATCGTCGACCCTGGCAACGCTCGGTTAGGCCCACCGAACGTACCACTCGACAATCAAAACAAAAATTTCCAAGTCATGTCTTCTCGTTACCCACTGCGCTCTCAGTGCTCAGCAGTTACTGCCAGCGTCGATAACAACCCAGACACCCAGAGTGAGTCCTCTTTAACCTCAGTATCAACTAAAAGAAATACCTCGATGGTGGAGAAGTCGAAAGACCCTCATGTCGACGGTTCCGTCCTCAGACCCGCCCGCTCTTACAGCGACGTGGTACGGACGAGAGCAGGCACACCTCAGCCTGGTGCTGAGCGTGTGTCCGCTGGCGCGCGGAGCGCCGATGATACCCCCAGTAGTTATAAGACCTCAGTAGCCCTGAGTTCCACAGCTGCTGTAAAAATATTAGACAACCCCTTTGTCAGCTTGAGTGAATCATCTGCGGACTCGGAGGCGGACGCGCCTTGGAGAACAGTGGAGCGACACCATAAGAAATCTAAGAAAGCATCTAAACAGACGACAAGTGAGAACCCCCGAACTAGGGTGGACCTGGTAAGGGAGGCAGAAAGCCTACTCACCAAGGAAGAAAAACAACGCATCCTCGAAAGGAAGCACGCAGAAGAGAATGCTCAATCGGAGGAGCAAACCCTGTCGTCCCAAGGGGAAGGACCATCCAAGGGGAAAGGAGTCAACCCCCGCAACTGGGGTGATCTTGACCTTGGGGAAACCGAAATAGATGTGGACGCCCAGAGAGAAGCACTACTCAACTGGGCTCGAACCAGAGACTGGTCAAGGACGGCTCCGAGGGACGAACCTGAACCGGATGGTGAATCCGACAAAGAAAATGAGCCTGTAAAGGGCAACGCCATCCACACAGCTGTAAGAGAAGCGGAGGAACGTATGGCCAGACACTATGAAAGTCAGATCAAACAGCTGCGTGATGAGCTGGCTAAGAAAACCGTACCTCAGGACAGAACAGACAATGAGTCCAGAAAGAAGAGGGTCACCCTCCCCCCAGGGGATGACCCTGTAAGACGGATGGTGAAGAAGGCGGCCAAGAAACCCCCGAAGAAACCGGGGATGAGGGAGACCCCCCCTGCTATGGATGCAGCTGCACAGATCGCTCCCAAAAGTTATCTAGGACGTGCATTCACGAAGATTAGACCTAAAAGGAAGGACATTAAGAAGCACAAGAAGCGGGGAACCCGTGGCTCACCTGATGACGACTCATCGAGCAATGAATCTTCGAGCTTGTCTGAAACGACCAGCACGTCAACAAGTGACACCTCCGATAGCTCCACCTCGAGTGAGTCAAGCTCATCGTCAACAGGCTCGAGCTCTGATGATGTTGGGCACCACAAACGGTCTACAAAGAAGCGTAAGAACAATAAGAAAAGGAAGTCTTCCAAAAGGAAGACTACCTTGAAACCCATCCCACCTACCGAATATGATGGTGCGGAAGATTCAAGGGCGTTCCATCGATTCATAACTGAAGGAACTGCTTACCTCGAGGATGGGAACGTTTCGCGCGAACGACGCGTGTTCACGCTATCACGATTTCTGAAAGGCAAGGCTCATGAGTTCTACTTAAGACAGGTGTCAGATAGTCCGGGCACGTGGAGGTTGGATGACTTCTTTACCGAACTGTTCAACTACTGCTTCCCCTTGGACTATAGCACCAAGCAATGAAAGAAGCTGTACAGATGCTATCAAGGAGACAAACGGGTGCGAGACTACCTGTCAGAACTGAATGAGCTGTGGATGATGATAGGAAACGTACCAGAGCGAGACAAGGTTGTAAAGTTCTGGTTTGGGCTGAATCCCAGTATCCAGAATGAACTATACAAGATGCGACTGAATCCAGAAGTGTCCTCGTTGTCGAAGGTCCAGAAAACTGCCGAGATTATAGAGCTGGCCAATTCGGCCATGACATCTCGAACGCGCGAGGACAGTTCCAGGGGTGATAAGAGGTCAGGAAAGGATAAGCCGGACAAACAGCCCAAGGGAGCTGAGGGTGGGAAGCATCAAGGTGGCCAGTCAGGGCCATCCAGGGACCGAAATGGAGACCAGCGCGCTGGAAATCATCCGCGTCCGCCTAAAAGTCAAGGACAACCTGACCGGTCCGGGCATAAAGCCAGGCAAGAGGAACAACCTAGAGAAAACAAGCTCAGTAAGGAGGAGCACGACAAGTTAATGTCTGAAGGACGATGCTTTGTGTGCAAGGAAACGGGACACATGTCTCGACAGTGCCCCAAACGAAGCGCCGTGTCCTCCCATAACCGAGATAAACCTCCGGGCGTCCCAAGCTACTCGATGCGGGTTGAACTCAATGATGTAGAACGACTCCGAGACTTGGCGGAGAGCACTGAGACCATCCCTGAAGTATCTGTAGGGAGCATGAGTATCCTCTGCGAGACGGCGGGTGAACCCAACGCCAAATGGAGAGTGACTAGCGTGCCCCTAGGAGACCCGTTATCCGAAAGGGCTGAGCAGCTCCTGGTACAGCATGCACCCTACCCAGGGGACGATCTGGAAAACGAACGCTCATTTTCGGATCAACGGTTTGTCATATACCGAACGTCCGATACTCACCATGTGATAATGGATGGGGCCCGCAGATCTGAGGAAGATCTCTTAGTACCTACGAGACTGCTCCAGAATGAGAAATTCCGCCTCAGCGACTGGTACTGCACTCAGCTAGCGCAGCGATTTAGCTTGCCCAGGCGCAGGACTCGTCTGATGCACTCAGGAGTATCGATGGGCGAGCCGATCTTGGAGAGAATCTGCGAGATACTGAATGGGGAGCCCAACTTCCCGGGAACGCGCTCACCTGAACGATTCACATGCACTCGAACCGTATTTGCTGACGATGTGACTCTGGAGATCCATGATCAGAACCTTGACTTCAGAGTATGGGTGTTGGACACTTACATGAGTAACCCTCGACTAAATATCACCCAATGGTATGCCAGACGTCTGTTGCGAGCATACCATCGGCTGCACGACGTCCTGCTTGAAAAGGAGCTGGAGGGAGAGTTTGATCAGTTGCGACTACTGGATGAGGTTGGTCCACGGCACCCGATGGACTGTGCCCTAGAAGAGGTGGCACACTGCCTATTCGCCATACCGGACATCCGTTTCACTGAAACCAATAATCAATACCGCCTGGTAGAGCTGAACGGGCAACAGGTTGCCCCAGGCACTTACCCAGCAATACAGCGAAACTCAGCGACCACCAGAGACTTCAAACGGCTTATCCCTAAGCCGGTGGTGATAGTGGTGCACATTAATGGGCGCCCAGCACGCGCCCTGGTGGACACCGGATCGCTGGCGGACTTTATGTCCTCCTCGCTGGCTGATCAGCTTCGTGTGAAGAGAATCGAGCTGGAAAAACCACTCACCATCCAGCTCGCGGTCCAGGGCTCAAGATCCAGAGTAAACTTCGGCACTAAGGTGCAGTTTGCCTATCAAAAGATTAAGGAGGAAAGATTCTTTGATATCATTAACTTACAGAACTACGACCTGGTGCTGGGAACGCCGTTCCTGTTCCAGCACCAGGTAATGGTGGGACTGAACCCATCAAGGGTGGTAGTGGGGAGCAGCTCAGCTCTGCCTGTAAAGGGAGAGCAGGTCTCCGTACTAGAATCTCGGATGGCCGAGACTTATGAAGGTGGCATGGAACGAGCCCGCGAGGAACTACGTAGACTGGCTCAACCCTTGTGCGCAAAGGCGAGCGAGACCGGGCTACCCCCTCTGCAGGCTATAAACCACTCGATCCCATTGATTGACCCGGCTAAGATCTACAAGTGGCGCCCTTCCCGTTGCCCAGAGCCATTAAGACCACAATGGGGAGAGAAACGGAGGGCTTACTTAGCTTCGGGTCGTTGGCGTATGACCAGCGCCGGTAACACAGTGCCTATGCTGTTCATTAGGAAGCCAGGCACAGACAAACTTCGAACGGTGGTGGACCTACGGGAACGGAACGCCAACACCGCTAAGCTGTCCTCTCCGCTCCCTGACATTGATGGTATCCTGAGGCGGGTAGCACGAAAACGCTATCGGTCAGTTATTGATGGCCAAGATGCCTATGAACAAATCAGGATCGTACCGGAACATGTGGAGAGATCTGCAGTGACCACGCCGGATGGCAATATGGTCAGTGAAGTCCTACAGCAGGGTGACTGCAACGCACCAGCCACCTATCAGGCGTTAATGAATCATCTATTCGGAGAGCACATCGGCAACTGGTTAGATGTTTACCTGGACAACATAATCATTTACTCGGACTCACTGGCTGCGCACGTATCCCACGTCAAGACGGTCCTCAAGATCCTGGAACGCGAGAAGCTGTTCTTGAGTGAGGGAAAACTGCAATTCCTCTGCAAGGAACTGCGCATTCTGGGAAGGGTAGTCGATGATGAAGGGATCCGAATGGACCCAGACAAGGTGGATCGCATCCTCCACTGGAAGGCTCCGGCGAATAGAGATGCCTTGAGAAGTTTCCTTGGCGCAGGTTGGCTTCCTGGCAGACGACATCCATAAGGTCAGGGTTCCAATGGGGGTGTTGTCCGAGATTACAGGGGACATGGTACCTTTCAGGTGGGAGTATACCCATCAGCGTGCGTTTGACGAGGTCAAGCAGTATGTTTCTAACTGCAAAGATCATCATCGGGTACCTTTGGATTATGGTAAGGGAGCACCTACCATTTGGCTGATGACGGACGCTAGCGCGAAGGGCATAGCGGCTGTGGTGGCCCAAGGCGTGGACTGGAAGACGTCCAGGGTCGCGGCACTATACAGTGCAAAGCTCAGCCTGGCGCAGCAGAACTACGCTGTGCATGAGCAGGAGATGCTGGCCGGGCTGGAAGGTATGTTGCGGCACCGGGACATACTGCAAGGGGCCAGATTTGTCTGGCTCACGGACCACAAAGGACTGGTACACCTGCTGAACCAGCGCGACGTCTCTGGTCGGCAGGCGAGGTGGTTTGAGAAGCTGGGGGAGTTTGACTTTGAAGTCAAGTACATCCCTGGAACGGAGAATGTGTTGCCGGATGCGCTCTCTCGCATGTACTCTTGGGATGCCCCTGGGACGGTAAGAACAGGACAGTGAGTTCACGGCTCACGATGACGCGATGGGGGTACCCCGTCGTGGGGACTTACATGATGTGATATCCATGCCTGTCCTGGTGGGAGCCGAGGCCATGGCCGCGTCACCTGCTGTGTTGGCCTCGAGACGTAGTACTCGGCTAGCCAAACGCGCAGGAGCAGGGCAACAGGTGCCCGCCATGCGAACGTCCCGGCCCAGCGTGCTTGAGACGTTGGAGGCACCGATGGCACCGCCTGCACCGGCTGTGAGGGGGCCGGCTCCACGGAAACACGCTTGGGTGCCCGTCGAGCCTGCTGAGACAGGGCGCCCGGAGACGGCGGCCGAATTTGCCAAGCGCGTGGCAAGTCGTTTCGTCCTGCGTGGCCCACGGGAATGAAAGGAGGGGGAGGACCCTGACGGATTACCTGGAGTATCTGCATCAACGTCAGTAAATGACCATCCAGCCACGGATACTATAGAAGGGGAACACCCACCGGAGGTTGAGTCTCGGGAACACACGCCTATACCGGCATGGTACCCTGAGGAAGATGACCTGATAAGGGGAATGAAACACAAGTATAACCAGGACCCATTCTTCAAGGGCATTCTTGACTCACCTAGTGACTATCGTAACTTTGAATTATCAGACGGACTGATACGCATCCGATTGAGGGACCACACACTTTTGTGCATCCCAAACCTAATGATAAAAGGAAGGAACGCCCGTGAGATCGTCATCTCACAGGCGCATTCGCTATTAGCCCACCTGGGAGCTCAGAAGATGCTAACCTACTTAAGGGACCACGTCTGGTGGAAGTCAATGGTCATGGATGTAAACACGTACTGTGCGTCCTGCATGACCTGCAAAAGGAGCAAACCATCCAATCAAAAGCCATACGGATTGCTGAACCCTCTACCGATCCCATCGAGACCTTGGGAATCCATTGGAATTGACTTCGTCGGGCCGTTGCCAATGTCCAAGGACAGGGATGGTGAGTACGACGCGATAACTGTCATTATTGACAGACTCACCTCGATGGTACACTTAGTACCCAGCTGAGTAAACTACAAGGCCCGTGAGGTGGTGGAACTAATATTTGCCGAGGTATACAAACTGCATGGACTACCTAAATCAATAATCAGTGATAGGGATGTACTCTTCACGAGCACATTCTGGACTGACTTTAACCAACTGCTGGGGGTAAACCAGCAGATGTCCAGTGCATATCACCTGGAATCGGACAGGGCGACGGAGCGAGCCAACCGAACAATAGGGCAAATGTTGAGATCAATAATAGGACCCAGCCAGAAGGACTGGGTCTCAAAGCTCCCAGCCATCGAATTTGCCATTAACTCAGCGAGTTCTGAGTCCACCCTGTTATCGCCGTTCAGGGCCAACTATGGCCGAGAACCTCGGGCCATGGTGTGGGACAACCCTACTAAAGATGAGTACCCCAGCGTGCGAGTGTACTTACAGAAAATGAAGCAGGCCGCAATATCGGCCCATGACTCAATCCTGCACGCCCGCGTGAAACAGACCCGAAATGCGAACCGAAGGCGCCAGCCCTGCCCGTTCAAAGAAAAGGACTTAGCGTACGTATCGACCAAAAACCTGTCCCTACCTAAGGGACTAGCTCGTAAGCTGACTCCCAAGTATATGGGACCTTACCGTCTGATAAAGGACTATGGCAACAACTCGTTCCTGGTTGACTTGCCCAGCCGTCTGCGCCAACGGGGGGTACACCCAGTCTTCCACTCGTCCCTCCTCCGTATCCATGTCCCTAATGACGATAGGCTGTTCCCTGGATGGTTGGACACCCAACTGGTCAACTTCGGGGAAGGACACGACAAGGAGTGGCTGGTGGACCAAATCCTGTCCCATAGCGGGGCACGCGAGAATGCCATCTTCGAGGTGAAGTGGCGTGCCGGGGACATCACCTGGCTACCATATGATCAGGTGTCCCACTTGGATGCCTTAGGCGAGTACCTGGATTTACTCGGTTTCACTAACATTTCTGAGCTGACAGAAGGGCAAGGAACGCCTCCCCGTGATGACCCGGACTATTATATTGGGGTCATGATGCCGGGAGGGACTGACATTATAAGTACCCCGCCCGTTCCTCCTACCTACCCTTCCAGCCCCATGATCCCCGATAGCGACCTCGACCTGTCCAACTCATCCTCACCACCCTCCTCCCTCGAAACCTATCAGCTGTTCGCCATGACCATTCCCACCCGCGATAGCCAGCTACTCTATTTCTCCGCCTATGGGCGGAAAGTGCTCATTGGGAACCCCAAGAACGGGGAAGACTCTCACTTAGTCACCCGCGACCAATTGAAACTATTTATCACCTACTCTCATGCACTCCGCAACAAAGCTCTCGAATCCTGCCCACCCAGCCCATTGGGCTACGAATTCTTCGCGCATGCCTTCAATAGCGAGGGGTTGGCGTCCACAGCGTCTTATATCGATGAACACGGTCTTGTCGTTAGCACAGGTGCGGCGCTGGAGCTGGCCGACATCCTCGATGAGGAGGAGGATGTCGAGATCACCCTCTCGTCTTCGCGCATGGCCCAGGTCGAACAGATGGTGTGGCATACGGCGCTCAGCGCTTCCCATCAGAGGGAAAAGATGGAGGCTAGACAAGCCGGTCAGAGGAAGGATAGGAACTACGGGCGCAAGCAGGAGCAGAAGCTCCACAAAAAGGGGTTAGGGAAGATCAGAAAAGTAACGGACCTAAAGGCTGGCGATGCACGGGCCAGTTCGTCCACCCCTTCCACCCCGGTCGAAGGACCGATGAATGCGATGGAATAATGAGAGCGTGCAAGGGAGATATGCATCTCCCTGGAGGGGGAGATGTAACGGTGGCGCTGTCCAGACAGCCCCTATCCCTGTCCTTCATCCTATTCTCCCCGATACTGTCAAACCTCCTAACTACCTTTATTAGTCTCTTGTCTCCTTCGCTGTTAGTGCCCTGCCTTCGGCCGAGTACCTTGTTACCCGTCACCTTCCCCTTATTGACCAGACCCGACTCTATCCGGCAGCGGACGTACGCCCTACCTTAAAAGTAGTCCATAGTGATAGAGTTAGAGTAGTGTTGTTTGAACCCTCAGAATTCAGACTTTGATCCTGTCATTTAGTTTGAACGCACTCTTCTCTTTGTGCCGTGGTCTTCGAGCCTCACACGCTAAATAGACGAACGTCACAAAGACGCAAGCTCCAGGAGAATTGTTCGAAATACACATGTATAATATTAATAAAGAAACGACTTTAAAATCGTAGCTCACATGGATACTACAGGCTCCATCAAAAAACACGAGGAGTATTAGCATTCTCAAGAGTGGGATGCACGGCAATGCCGAACTACATGCTATGGATCAAATACAAAATATGTCCAAGTCACCTGATTCTTTGTAAAAACAGCGTCCAAGAGCATGCTGAGTGTGACCTAGCGCGCGAGAAGTAAAGTTATCCGCCCGTAGAACAACAATAGAAAGAACTGGTAGAATTCCAGTCAGTTAGCACCAAAACTAAATCTGAACCAAAGGTATGCCTACCAGCTGCGAGACACGCCAAAGAAGAGGCGAGAACAAACTGCACCATGCGAAATAAACTGACATGAACCAAGACCTGAAAACGCCCCAACTTGAATGGTTTCCTGTCCTGAGCAAATTGTTTAGGTCAATGAGGGAGCCGCATGCTCGGAGATTTTCCTACCTCCTTACAACATCTATCCGCATGATAGATCCCATAAAAATGCCAGGCAATGAAGGACGACAGTGACGATGAGACAAGGGCGGAGAAGGGTGTAGACTGCGAAGACGAGGGAGTAGAGAACCGCGAAGACCAAGCCTCCATAGCCTCACTGTCGGAAAAGTCGGGCAGCCCAAGGTCGTAACGATTCCATGGGCGAACGAGCAGGAGTGTCTGCTGCATTGCCCGTGAACATTGAAACAATCTATCTTCCGTATAGATCAACAAGTCTTGAAGCACCGCTTTGACATTGTGAGTGAAACATATGCATGACTCCTGACCTTGGTCATTCCTTCAGGGCCTGATTTCTGTGATGGGGAATGCATTGAACATGCATGGCAGTTGCCACTTGGCCAGTAGTCTGAATAGGTCGAATCGTAATTTAAGACTTCCTACTACATATAGTAATTGTCGTTTTTTTCATATCTCCTGCTCAATGCTCATGTTCTTGCATAATGCAAACCATCCCTAGGCCTGGTATTTCTACAACACTCTCGAGCACCCACCTCATGCCACTATCGATTCAATCGGATGAGTCGTACAATTTTTTGTGCACACCATTTATAAAGTTTGTATTTTCCATCCCGTTTTGCCTTAGTATGCTAAATGAGTGGTATGACATTCCGTCAGTGAAACTCGTATGTTTTGTTCAACCTTACCAGCGTGCCACTTTCGCTGATGACTGACCTTGACGTTACCCACTTCTTCGACAGGCTCTCACGGACCGCTTTAGTCGGCTATCTTTCTCAGCATTTAGCATACAATCTAGTATCCCAATGTCCATCATTCCGACCAGCCATCAACCCCATGGAAATATATTTGCAGTATACACTCTTCTTCTTTCCCTCTGGATTGAATTTCCTATATCTCTACTTCTGACCTCTCCCTACAACTCATCCTACCCGTCGTGCTGACCCATCCTTGATCCTTGTCTTCCCTCAACGCACCACCATATCGGGCCGTTCAGAAGGCCGATCAATCAGACTCGAAGTGGGTCGCACCGTATCACTTCTGTATTCGTTTCGTCATCCTCACACTCTATCCACAAACATCATCAAAATGAATCTTTGAGTCCCTTCTGGGCGCATGCCCGCAGGCATTTACATATCCATCGATATCGACTCGAACAGATACTAGAGCCGTGACTCTGTAAAGTTCACGCTGATTTTGAGGGCGTGATTCGAGAATTGATCTTTGGTTTCTACCACATACCTCACCTGCATTATCAGTAGTGAGCAGAGCGCCCTGTGAGGTTCAACGAATACTAGTCAGTGAGAAGTCATTGGGAAATTTCAAACGTCATGTGATGAGCCTTTTGGTGAGTGATTTGCTCCTCATTTCATGCATATTAATTGACGATTCGTAGTTATACTTTCTACCCATTCGCGATGACCACCTTCCCTCACACTGAAGATCGCTATTGTCCAGGTACTTTTGCAACACATACTTTGACATCCATCAAGCTCATCATGGGATACATAACCTCTGGCAGGAACGATGGTGCCACGGTACACCTTGGTGGCAAGCAGATTGGCCAACTTTTATCAAACCATAATTTTCAAAGTGCCAGCCTGACACTTAAATCATCAGAGAAGAGATATTTGGCCTTGTCCATATGGAATCGTGAAGTTAAAGATCGAAGATGGTGAGATAGTTCTTGTTGCATGATCACCGTATTCTTAACAACTTTCCAATGGTTGAACAGGCTAGCGGACTGACTGCATCGCTGTCCACCAAGTATATCGACAGAGAAAACTGCGTTGCATATGGTTTCGACGCCGGCACTGCAGGGTTCATCGCTTCGTTGCCTCATCTTGTGTATTTGTGGTGTAATTACTAATGCCCGGCAGATGAAGACAAACTGTGCCGACAAGACATGCCCTCTGAAGGCCTCAAGCAATCGGGAATTGGTCATGAACTGAGCGAGTATGCTTTAGAAAAGTAAGCTCGACGCCGCACTTGATTTATGCCCTGTTTGTCATCTTGATCGGTTCTGATATGAGGTAACACTCAAGGAGTGAGTGATGACCCTGTCACTCCGAAACTTCATGAGGATGGTAGTATTCGGGATAAAGTGATAGGTAATGAACAACCCGAGTTGTAGGTTGAGTTTATGTAAGTGGTGCCTCGTCGTTGCTGTTGACATTCGCGTTGGCGAGCACCAGAAAATCATCCTGTTCCGGTGGTCAAGAGATTTTTACTGCCGCTGTTTGTATTACGCACTTTGGTAAGTCTCATCCTTACATTCCTACGTCACGCTGAACATACCTTGTTTTAGGGAGCTTTGGGGAGCCGAAGTTCTTCGGAAAGACATATCAGGGCACTTATCACTTGAGTGTTGCCTCATGTCAGAACCGATCAAGGCTCCGAGTTGGAATGGGGCATCGCATACTCCTCGTTGTCACACATAACTCACAGCCATGTGTGCACTCTAATCGGATGCGAACAGCATATACAACCACAGCGTCCAAATAACAGTGTCCAAAAAATACGGAGGCGGCCAGGTCACACAATCTTAATCTATCCCAAAACTGTCAGTCTCCATTTTTCCTGTCAGTTACAGAGCCGACGAATGTTGTTTATGGTTTACTCCCAGAATGTTTTCAGGATATAAAAGCAGGCTATCCTCCTGCTACCTAATAATCATTTGAACTCGGACAGATCCCGTACTACCTCGTGCAATCAATGCGTTTCTCCTTGTTCGCCGTCATCGCTGCTCTGACAGCAGTTGTCTCTGCCAGTTCCACAACAGGTGGTTCCAGCGAGAATTGTGTTCCACCTGGTGGTTATTGCGGAGAAAACACCAACTGCTGCGGCGATAAATATGTCTATGGGTGCGATCAGGTAAGTTTGCTTTATATTCACTGGCAGGATCCAACTTTGTGATTCACCCTTTTCGCTTCGTAATAGTTCCTTAGATGCGTTGATATGACTCCTTGAATACCAATCCAGAGATTTGTTACCTTGCGAGAGTGAGTCGTGTTTCTTCTTTCCTATTGAAGTTGATGTTCATTGCTCGATTCTCAGTGATTTACTGGGTTGGTCGTGCTGTTGGGTTAATTTCAATGCCGCTTGAACAATGGAAGGCCTTAAATTGAGTAGGGACATATAATATGATCATTTAACTCGAAAACGCAACATATGAGTGAGCAAAGTTGTTCAGCCAGCTTGATGTCTCTGACTTCGAGTTGACGGTAAACGGTCGTAGAGAAAATTGACACTCAAACCATAGTTCCTCAAGATTGAACTTTCCGAAGGTAAACCAACAAGTGCGTCTGAAGCTGTAATATTGGACATGGGTCATGACGAATTTGTCCGAGCTTAATAACGAGTCTGGAGGGAGAAGGGTTGTGAGAGGAAGTCGGTGGAAACAGCAAGGTACCCACCTCTAAATAATATTTGTTGAGAATCAACTCGAGATTCGAGGCCTTCGATCCGCTATAGTATAAAAAAAGGAAATGGTATCGACGATTTTGGCATCGTTGAAATCATTGACACTGTTTCCTTTTTTTGCTATGTAAATTATTATATGTAAAATGTGACTGAGCAACAAGCCAGGACCCCTCTCCGAGACTGATTACATGTACGTTGCATCAAAATGTCTTCACGGCAGAAACTATTGTCTGTGCTATGTGGACTTGATCTTCTCCGCGTTGGTCATGAGTTGGTCTTGTGATATGAATTGGACTACGGTGAATTTTTAGGATCCACTATTTTCCCGTGTTTAATCAGGCGAGCTGTCAGTTTTGGGCTCATCGGAATGTTCGATGTACGCTGAAGGTCAAACATGGGCTGGAAGAAACGTGCAGAGTGGAGAGTGAGGCACGATGTCCGATGTTTGTCACACACTCCAAATGGAAAGAGAATTGCCAGCGGATCCAGCGATGATGGGAAAGTGAGGTTGTGGGCAGCAATCCGCGTTGAACATATGTGGTCTCGACGCCGTCACTGCATAGCTATAGGTTCGTTGCTTCGTTATCTCATCTTGTACATTCGCGGTGTAATGATACTGAAATATCGATGCCCTTTGGAGGCTTCTGGTAGTCGGGTCATGAACTGAGCGAGTATGCTTCGGAAAAGTAAGTTCATGCCTTCAAAATGACATCGGACTTCATTTAGCTATACGAATCTTGAAGCTGTTCATGTCAACACTAGCATTCGTTTGTGCTCACTTAAACCTCTCGCATCTTGTATCATTAGTACGAATATCATGCATCCATGCGCCAACCAAAGGAAGACCGGAGAGAAGTGATTTCAACTTCAAGTTTGGCGGGGGTTTTTCTAGACTCAGATGCGCCTTTGAATTGACTCGTAGCATACAATGCAAGTAGGATAATATGGAAAGGGAGACTCTGCTGATACTTGGTCGGTACATTGATATGAAACGGTACTTGTCTGTGAAGAGAGCTGAAGTCAAGTGAGAGGCATAATACATAATGACCATAGTTGAGGTTGTAGGGATTCGGACGAACAACACCGAATTTTCGGTTGCCCTGTTCCAACTCAGCATCTAATTCGCTTCTGATATGAGGTAAGTTAACACTCGAGGAGTAAATGACTCCTCACTCCGAAATAGTACTTCATGAGTATGGGAGTATTCGGGACAAGCAAGGTGAGTTGATGAAAGTGGCACCTCGTCGTTGCTGTTGACATTCGCGTTGGGTGACCAGAAAATCACCCTGTTCCGGTGGTCAAGAGATTTTTACTGCCGCTGTTTGTATTACGCACTTTGGTAAGTCTAATCCCTACATCATGCTGAACATAGTACCTTGTTTCAGGGAGCTTTGGAGAGCCGAAGTACTTCGGAAAGATATGTAACAGGGCACTCATCACTTGAGTGTTACCTCATGTTAGAACCGATCCGAGTTGGAGTGGGACATCGCATACTCCACCTAACTCACAACCATGTGTGCACCCTAATCGGATGCGAACAGCATATACAATCACAGCGTCCAAAGAACAGTGTCTAAAAAATACGTAGGCTACACAATTTTAATCTATCTCAAAGCTATTAGCCTCCATTTTTCCTGTCAGTTACAGAGCCGACGAACTTAGTTTATGGTTTACTCCCAGAGTGTTTTGAGGATATAAAAGCAGGCTATCTTCCTGCTACCTAATAATCATTCGAACTCGAACAGATCTCATACTACCTCGTGCAACCAATGCGTTTCTCCTTGTTCGCCGTCATCGCTGCTGTGACAGCAGTTGTCTCTGCCAGTGCCACACCAGCTGTTTTCAGCAGGGATTGTGCTTCACGTTTTGGATTTTGCGCAGAAGACTCTAACTGCTGTCAGAACCTCACGTGCAACACTGAGGTAAGTTGGCTTTAGATTCGTTGGCAGGATCCAACTTTGTGACTCACCCTTTTCGCATTGTAATAGGCCAATATGTGCTTTTAGAATTAATGATACTAATTCAAAGATTTGTTACCTCGCGAGAGTGAGTCATGTTTCTGCTTTCCTATTGAAGTTGTTGCTCATGACTCGATTGTTAGTGATTCGCTGAGTTGGCCATTGTGATCGCTGTTGGGTCAATTTCACTGCCGCTTGAACAATGGGAAGCCTGGGATTGAGTAGAGACACAATATAATCATTTGACTCGAAAACGCAACATGAGTGAGCGAAGTTGTTCAGCCATGACCAAAAAAGAGCAACATTTAATTTTCTCGACAATTAACCATAAGTATGCAGGGTACTACTGCGAGGACGTTCTGTGCATTATCCTGAAACGCGACAAAGAGGATGATGACCATACTAACCGCTGAAAGATAAGAAATGAATTTGTCACCCAGAAAAGCGAGGAAGAACCCTAGTAAGATGCCAACAGTCAGCAGCATAGAAAACAAAGCGAAACTTTGAACACCTACCGCACATGAAAACCGACAAAGACACGAGAAAAACATTGTTGCACAACAGGGTAACCCAAGTAACAGACGACGAAGGCGGTAATGGTTTCCAGCTCTGGGATAATGATTTTAGTTAAGAACAGCACTCGAAGCTCCATAAAAGCGCCTACTAGCTGGTCGTTATATCGATGCAGTCCCTCAGGAACCACAAATGCATGAAAAATAATAGCCTCATTAATCCCAGCCCAGACTACATAAACGACAGATCGTTCCAGAGGGTGCATGGGCTAGAAGCACCACTGTCCATTCGATCGACCACGATGGATGCGACATAGACCATATTTTGCTAAGAAAGCGGTAACGTCAGCAGTACAAAACACATAGTTCCCAGTATAGGGCAATGAAGAAAAGGGCTATGGCGGTTGCTTGCATTCCTTAGGAAGATCCGAGAGCTGCTTTGTGATCTGTCGTTGGATAGCAGGTACCTGGGTAGACATCTGTCTTCATCAAATCTTTTGACTCGTGTCTGTAAAGGTAAACACAAAGCAGCAAGTGCGTCTGAAGTTGTATTATTGGACATCGTTGATGACGACTTTGTCCGAGCTTAATAACGAGTCTGGGAGGGAGAAAGGTTGTGAGAGGAAGACGGTGGGTCCACCTTGACGTTGTAGATGATATCAAATAATGTCTGTTGAGAATCGACTTGAGATTCGAAGCCTTCGATCCGCCATATGTGGTGTAAAAAAAGGAAACGATGCGGATGATTTTGGCATCGTTGAAATCATTGACACAATGACACTGTTTCCTTTTTTGCTATATACAAATTACACGTTGCATCAAAAATGTCTTCGTGGCAGGAACTGCGACGAAGGAGACTTAACTTGTTGTCTGTGCTATGTGGACTTGATCTTCTCCGCGTTGGTCATGAGCTCCAGTTATTCTTGTAACACGAATTGGACTACGGTGAACTTTCGGATTCACTATTTTGTTGAGTCTAATCGGGAGAGCTGTCAGTATTGAGACCGGAACGTTCACCGAGATCGTCTGAGCAGTGCTTCCCGTGAGCGATACTCTACGATGCTCTGCAGGTTAGAGTTGACCACTTGCATACCCGGGCCGACGACTTCAGACATCTATAAAGATCTCTCGCTCGTCCTCGAATTTCGCAGCACCTGAAAACGTCGTACAAAAGCATTGACAGAAATAGGCCCCTGAATTCACTAACAGTTATTGCCATTGTCGGATGACCCAGTCTGATTCCAAAATCCCGTAGACTTCTCTCAGATACGTAGTCCACGATCTATGGTAGTCGGACCTCCGAGTGCGGACCATGTCTTCCACCACCGTTAAAGCGTCAGTGAACATCCCATACCAGATGATGCGAGGCCATACCGATCAAGTACGCGGTGTTGTGCACCTACCTGGCGGACGACGTATCATCACATGTTCGTGGGATGGCTCACCCCGACTATGGACCTAGGGAATGGCACACATATAAGCAAGGACTGGTGGGATGACATTTATGCAGTGCGGTGCGTAGCATCGTCTCCAAATGGAAAGAGAATTGCCAGCGGAAGCGATGATGGGAAATTGAGGTTGTGGAACGTCAAGAAGAGGAAGGTCATTTCAAAATGGACAGGACACGCCGATGCTGTATTTGCAATGTGTTGGAGTGCAGATTGTGAGCGAGTAGCGAGTGGATCTTGGGATAGGACGGCAAGAGTTTGGAATGTCAAGAAGGGCAAAACTGTCCTGACAATTAAAACTGAGCACAATTGGACGGGAGGGATGATGTACTCGCCCAACTCATTAAAACTTGCGACGAGCAGAGACTGTGTAAAAATCTGGGATGCAAAGACAGGCGAACTTCTCAACACACTCAAACGCGATTACTGGGTCTGCAGTTTGGCATGGACATTGGACGGGAAGAAGCTTATCTCCGGTTCAAATGGCCCAATTAGGATATTCAACACTGCCACTTGGCAGCAGATCGCTATCCTCAAAGGTCACACTCACATTGTCTCCTCCATCTCCTTGTCTCGGAACAACTGCCTCCTTATAAGTGTATCACGAGATAAAACAGCGCGTCTATGGAATCTCGATACACTCCCAGTCGGACCACTCTTCTAGCAGAAAGAGGATTTTATGGAAAGCCTAACAGCCGCGCTCTGTTACCACCCGTGACATGGCCCACAAGTAGTAGTCACAAGTCGAGGACTTCGGACACTTCTAAAAAGACCAGGAGGATCAGCAACCTATATATTCCATAGCACAGCGCGGCTGTCTGGCTTTTTGTTCTGCAGTCAAAGTGTCATCTCGACAGGCATATATGGCATTACTGAGTTAAATACAGGAGAGCCCAGATCACCACTCGTCCCCATTATCATCCTCTTCGTCATCTGTGAACTCCCAAACAATTACACCATTAAAATCCTCATCAGAAACTGCATCACTGGCAGCATGTTGGACGTCAGGTTCGTCATTGGCCAGTAAAGTGTCCAGTTGCGCATGATGAGAAACATCTACACCAGAAAGTTAGTATGACTAGCCAAGAAAAAAAGGTGAACCCAACCTAAACCACGCCCCCCATGGACACCTCCCATGTAATAGAAACCGCTGTCGTCATCCTGGAATGGCAAGTCTTCATGATTATCAAGTAAAGGTAGTTCGTCACCATCCATGGCAGATTCTGTGGCAGGCATGATTTCAGTTGGTAAATTGTCACTGAGCTGGATAGCATTGAGCATATCCAAATAGACTGCCCACACGGAGCCACGAGTGATGACAGGACACCCCAAGTGAGTGTAGCAAGATGCAAGGTGATGACCAAGAGTGGGCGGTACAAGGTCAAATACTGCATGGGAGGAATTGATATAGATGTGACGAATATGATTGATGGCACCTGGTGCGATGCCAATCTACACACAGCAGATTGTTGAGTGCTATCTCTACAGTACCAAGTGAGACCAAGACATACCTTGAAATCGAGTGCTCCAAAGTCTTCAGGCGAATTATATATCATGTCTGGAATCCCATGTGGTAACACCTTATGTGAGGCACATTGTTAATGGCACTGGCTGATCATCATTGAACCACGTACCTTATTACGATCACGCCTTTTCGCAGTGTTATTGACACGATCCTTGTATGCATTCAACTCCATCTGCAACCAGGGTATAAAAACCCAGTGAAAAACCATACTGTGCATTTTTCATTCAGTAGATGCTGGTAAAACGAAGCAACACTCACATTTGCAGAGTATTAGTGGCATCATACCAGCCTTCACTCACACCAGCATCCAAAAGATTCTCGAAACCAGGTGTGAAGCGGCGCCGAAGCTGAGACCACGTTATCTCTGGCATTACATTCTTTTTTGTCCGCATCCAACGGTGTTGGAGTGTCCCCTGCAATGCAGGGTCATGCCACTGACGCAGCAAGGTGTGTGCATTGGCAATCCCGAAGTTCTCAGTGCCGAGATCGCTCTGGGTAACCAAAGGCATATCTAATAATGACACATCAATAACATACAGTGCACCAATCTTTATAAAACACTCACGTCCGAGCTCTGTGAGAGTGTCAAGGTAATAAGACAAGATAAGCTGAGGGTTCCTATTGGAGTGCCATACACACATCCACATAATACGCCCAGAAAAGGGCTCGATTCCAGTATGCAGAGCGAGACCAAACCGGAGCCACTTGTCATGCTGATCAACAGCAAATAAATCATTGACGCCAGCAGCCCAGAATCGCTTTCGGCGAAGGCGTCTTGCTTTGTGCTGGCGAACCAGGTCAGGTTCATAGGTGGCAAAGTACAACTTCATGATCCTTCTGTAATAGTGTCAATTATCTGTGATGAACCGACCATGGCAACTCACCTGGGAACAGCCATCTCCCTCTCATGAAATAACAAGCTGATCATTTCTCGTGATCCCGCGTTTGGGTATATTCGTCGAAGATCAACCATAGCATCATGAATGGTCTCAACCGAATGACCTTGCTGTCGTGCACGTTTAAGCCCCATATCAGATCGAATCTCCTTTAACTTGGTAATTCTGGAAGCAAGCATAAGTATGGTAATCAATGATATGCCGTTCTCACTGACCCGATCCCATAGCGGTCAGTATCAATGACCTTCTGCAGTTCCTGTACAATTGCCTTGTCAGTGAGATGGGCCTTCCAGAAGCGTAGTATGTGAGGGGTAATCTCATCCAATGGTGCTGTATCGCAGTTCAATGCTTGGCGAGAATATGAAGACATTTAACACTTACGCAATGGCTTGTTCTGGTTTGGCATTGATGTGAAGCATGGTAAGGTAGAGTACTACAACAACTTGAGCGTAGGGAGTCCGAGAGGACAAGGATTGTACCTTTATAAGGGTGCTTGGGTGCTTACTCCGAGGAGAAAATTTTGAGAAGGTTGTTCTTTGCGCCTCATTTGGTGGTAAATGGCTGACCAGAACAGGCTGCAGAGTCGCTGGTGGGCGTTACAAAGGCAGAGTAGCATGCATATCATACTGCGGATCATGTTGCAGATTTTCTGAATCAAAAACACAGATGAAAACTGGAAGTGCCAAGTCAAAGCTTTGCACATTGAAGTCCTGAGTAGTAATTGAGTTACATACCTTTCAAGTCAGATACTAAACCAGGAGCTGAATGCCATCAAGACGCCAGTCTCTGGGTGGTCATTGAGTCACATACCTTTCTTGATATTGAGTCACATACTAAACCAGGAGCTGGATGCCATCAGGATGCCGGTCTCTGGGTGGTCATTGAGTTGCATACCTTTCTTTGACATGCCAAGGGCCATTGGGCACTCCCGCAGTCCGGTTCCTGTTTTTCCGACCAACACAAAAGGTGCTAAAGTCAGTTGTGCAGCCACCACTGAACTCAGAAATGGTAGGCTGATTCTTGTTATCGTCTGGTTGCGCAATGGAAGTGTCGGTCACAGACAAAAGATGCTAAAGCTGGTTGTGCCGCCACTGCTGAACTCAGGAATGGTAGGCCGCAATGGAAGTGTCAGTCACAGACAAGAGATGCTAAAGCCGGTTGTGCAGCCGCCGCTGAACTCAGGAATGGTAGGCTGATTCTTGTTATCATCTGGTTGTGCAATAGAAGTGTCGGCCCTGCAATCCGGTTCCAGTTTTGTAGGCTAATTCTGGTTATCAGCATCGGCCAGGGATGAAAGATGCTAAAGCTAGTTGCGCAGCCACCACTGAACTCAGGAAAGATGCTAAAGCTGGTTGTGCAGTCATCACTGAACTCAGCCATCCAAGGCAAGCATTCGCCAGTGAGTTTCAGAGGTATTGTTACAGTACGCTTAGACCCTATTCATTTTCTCCTTTGCTTATCCTTGTATTACATCATGATCGCTTGTTGCCGTCACTAGATGACCATATTTCCCTTCTTGGTTGTTCTCCTCTTGCTGCGCATACATACCTAACTTGGTAGTCGTTGTCTATTGTCACGCCTACCCTAAACCTCTCCTAGGATCCATTATAAATACGCGCCATTGTACTATGTAGTTCTTTACTTTAATCTTACTGGGTTTTACTCGATACTTGATTTCCTTCGCCTAAGCCCTCCAAGCTTAGTTGTCTAAATCGATCTCTGACTTAGAGCACTCCTCTTTGTCAGTCTGAACCTTGATCCTAACTTCGAGTACTCCTCGTCGTTAGACTGATACCTTCGCAAGTCGACTTCATTGTCATTGCGTCGGCCCGACTTAGACTCAACCACGAAAGTTCTCTTTTGAGCTTAGGTTGTTAGAACCCATCCCAGTTCATAACAAAAGATTAAAGTACTTATCTGACCGTCGCCATCCGCGACGCCCCTTATTGATACCAGGTCAAGACGAGCTCTTGGCAGAGAACGTTCTGGTGGGAGAGAGATCCTACTCAGCCAGATCCTGAACCGGGAGAACCAGATACTCCGGAAGAAGAATTTCACGCGGCCCCCGAGTCGGCTATCACCGAACCCCGCCTGATCCCCACTGACATCGAAGATAGTTCGAGTTCTACCTCAACTTCCTCTTCAGACGAATTCCCAGAAGAAAGACCCCCTCGACAACTATCTGCTCATCCCAGCCTCAGAATGTCTCACGCAACTAAAGAAGCTGAGCTTCGCGCCGGAGCCCCGGTTGCCTTCGATGGTAATATTAGGAAAGCCTCACGCTGGCTGCACTCTGTAAAAGCGTACTTCACCGTTAACGCTGCGATCTATTCTACCGATGAAAAGAAGGTAGTTACCGCCCTTGCCTATATGACGGAAGGCATGGCCTCGTCTTGGTCCGACACCTTCTACCAACTATGCGAAGGGAGATCATCCAAGTATGGAACTTGGGTCGACTTTGAGAAAGAATTTCGGGAAATGTTCATCCCTGCCGATGCGAGTATAGTTGCACTTAACAAGATTCAGAAGCTTAAACAGCTTCGAAGAAGCCTCTCGTCCTACGTCGCCGAGTTCCGCGCACTCGTAGCAGTAGCCAACGTCAAGGAGTCGCACGTCCTTATCCATATGTTCAACTTAGGGCTGAACGACGACCTCGTGAATGCCGTCCATCTTATGGGAGAGATCCCTACCGATTTCGACAAGTATGTTACCCGCCGTCATCAAAATTGATAGCAACATGAAACGCGGTAAAACCACCATCGCCCTCACCCGCGCTAATCGACACCTCAACTATCGCCCCCAATCTAAGAAGAAGGACGATGACGCGATGGACGTGGACCGTCTCGACGAAGAAGAATGCGCCGATTGCATGGCTAAAGGCCTATGCTTCGTGTGCAAGAAGCGTGGCCACCGTGCCAATAGCTGCCCTGATAAGAAGAAGAAGAAGGTCCCAGTTAGGCAAGAGAAGATCGAGGAAGAAGATGATGAAACAGAGAATCGTCGCCTTGCGGAGGATTTTTAATGTGGAAGACTGGTACGACGTCAGTATCTTCCGATGTAACAATAAGACTTGTACAGGCTATTGGAGAACGAAAGGAACTACGTGTTCCAATGACTCTCATTTCCAAAACTCGTCTGAAAACCGTCGAAACCACCGCCGTTGTTGATTCAGGAGCGGCAGGAACCTTTATCTCCGAAGATTTTATTAAACTTCATAAGATCCGAACCCACCAACTCTCCAAACCCTTCAAAGTAACCACTGCCGATGGAAGTCTGACCAAGGGTGGCCCGATCACGCATTATTGCGTACTGACCGTGAAGATAGATGATTGTGCCATGATTGGCAAGTTTAATGTCACGCGCCTCGGAAAGAGGGACCAGATTTTGTTAGGAATCCCATGGCTGCAGGCTATGGACCCCATCATTCGATGGAGGGCAGGAACACTTTCCTTGCCTAGGACTCCCAAATCCGGCTTGATCGAAGAGGACGTTGATAACGAACGAAAGAAGAATGGATTACCTCTCCTTTTCCAGAAGAAATCGAAGTACGAGCATTCCCAGCTTAAGAAGTCAGTGAAACCTGAATGCGTTGACTCCACGGTTCCGACGAAAGTTGAACCAGTGTCACCTGAACGCATTGACTCCACGACTTACCCCTCCGCATCCATCGAAGAGATTCCCAATGAGGAAATGACGGTGCCCGAAGAGACTGCCCCCATCTTCGATACAAAAGAAGATATATGGGGAAATTACGAACCTATGGTAACCGACATCACTACCTATCAGTTACGGGACGAAGATGTTCTTATCGAGTACTTGGAAGACGGAACGGAGATGTGTCTTATCGAAAACGTTTCTTTTGATTCCCCTCTCACTAAAGACGGTACCTCCAAGGTCGAAATGAAATTTAGCAACAAAGCCCAGCGGTTCGCCATTGCCGGAGCACATAGCGAGGTGGAACAGAAGAAGAAATCGTTTGAAGAACTTGTGCCCAATTATCTTCACGATTTTCGTGATATCTTCGCTAAAGATGGTCTCAATCGGCTTCCCCCTGAACGACCCGGAATTGATCACCGTATTGAAACAAAACCCGGCTTCATCCCGAAAACGTCGAAGATTTATCCCTTATCTGAGAAAGAACGGTCAGCGGTCAAGGCATTTATCGATGAGAATAAGAAGAAAGGTTTTATTTCCGAGTCGAAGTCCCCTCAGGCGAGTGGGTTCTTTTTCGTTGGTAAAAAGAGCGGAGAACTTCGTCCCTGTCAAGACTACCGGTACATCAACGACTGGACAATAAAAAACTCTTATCCCCTCCCCCTCCCTCTCACGCTGATCGCTCGGTTACATGATGCCAAGTACTTCACCAAAATGGATGTCCGATCAGGGTATAATAACATCCGGATCCATCCAGATGACCGATGGAAAGCGGCCTTCACCACGGAATTTGGATTATTCGAACCTAACATCATGTTTTTCGGTCTCTGCAACTCACCGGCTACGTTCCAAGCGTATATGAATCGAACCTTCCAACAAGAGATTAATGAGGGATGGTTAGTCATCTATATGGACGACATCCTCATCTTTTCAAAAACGCTTGATGAACATCAGCAACGGACTAGGAGAATATTGGAGATAATTCGTCGAGAACAGTTGTTTCTAAAACCGGAGAAATGCACGTTCGATGCCGAAGAAGTGGAATATCTCAGCATGATCATTAGGCCCGGACACGTTACTATGGATCCCGCTAAACTCGACAGAATTAAAGACTGGCCTGTTCCCACCACAGTAAAAGAAACCCGGTCCTTTTTAGGATTCTGCAACTTCTACCGAAACTTTATCTCGCATTACTCTGATCTCGCGCGCCCTCTAATAGATCTTACCAAGAAAGATGCGCAGTTCCTTTGGACCGATGCGTGTAATGAATCATTCCTAACCTTGAAAGATTGTTTCCTTCGCCAACCTGTCCTTCGAAATCCCGATCCCATTCGCCAATTTGCAGTTGCGACTGATGCCTCCCTCGTGGCCACCGGAGCGGTGCTCCTACAAACTGATGATAATGGACAGTATCATCCATGCGGTTATCTGTCCCAGTCATTGAACCCAGCAGAACGAAACTACCAGATCTTCGATAGAGAATTGCTTGCCGTTATCCGAGCGCTCACTGAATGGCGCCATTACCTTGAAGGGAACCCGCACCCGGTTATCATCTTTACCGACCATAAGAACCTGCTCTATTTTCGCACGGCGCAAAAGCTAACCTGTCGTCAAGCGCGTTGGCAGTTAATCCTTTCTATGTTTGATATTGAGCTTCACCACGTACCGGGAACCAAGCTGGTCGCCCCTGATGCATTATCTCGCAGACCTGATCATCATCCTACAGATTCGGATAATGCGGACGTCACTCTACTCCCTGATTCCATGTTTGTCTGCCTTCTTGATGACTCGCTACGTGATGCCCTCTCTACAGATGACCCCTCCTCCGATCCCATCTTTTCTACTGCTTCCGATGCCTTAAACGGCCTCTGCCTTCCCCCGATGAAGTCGGCGCTGTCTGACTGGAAAATTGTTGATAATATCCTATACTACAAGGATCGGGCCTATGTCTCCCCCACCACCCGTCATGACTTGCTCCGCCGTCTCCATGACCACCCCACTGCGGGCCATCCTGGCCGCTTCAAAACCGAAGAACTTGTTAAACGAGATTACTGGTGGCCTGGACTGGGCGCCTATGTTCGCAAATACGTTGATGGATGTTCTCTTTGTCAGCAGATGAAAGCTGACACCCACCTGGTGACCCCCCCCCCTTGTCCCCATTCCGTCTACCGCCACGGTGCCTTTCAGTTCCTTGTCCGTTGATCTTATAACTGATCTCCCTCCCTCCGGTGGATTCGATTCTATTATGGTCGTGGTCGACCACGGCCTTATGAAGGGGGTAATTATTACTCCTTGCCTGAAAACTATCACCTCGGAAGGCATAGCAAAACTTTTCTTCAAACATGTTTACCGCAGATTTGGACTCTACGACAAGATTATCTCCGATCGAGGCCCTCAGTTCATCTCTAAATTCTCGAAAGCTCTAGCCAAACTCCTCGATTATACCATTGCGCCCTCTACCGCTTATCATCCGCAAACTGATGGACAAACTGAACGTCTCAATCAGGAACTAGAAACGTATCTACGGATCTATTGCCGAACCAACCCTGAAACATGGGTTGAACACCTTCCCCTCGCCGAATTCGTCCATAATCATAGAAAACACGATTCCCGTAACGCCTCGCCATTCTATCTTATGATGGGATACAACCCAAGATCACTACCTCATACCCTAGCATCGTCAACCATCCCAGCAGCTGAGGAACGCGTAAGACTTCTACAGAAGGCTCGAGAAGAAGCCATAGCTTGCCACAACATCGCTATGCAATGAATGGCAGAACGATCTCACGGAGTAAAGTATACGCCTTGGAAGGTCGGCGATAAGGTTTGGCTATCAGCAAAGAATTTGATCATCCCAATACCAAAGAAGAAGCTCGGACCGAAAAAATACGGACCTTTCCCGATCAAAGCCGTACTAAGCCCGATCACTTTCACACTCCAGCTTCCTGAACAATGGCGAATACACCCCACATTCCACGCTTCGGAACTATCATCCTATCGCGAAACTGACGTACACGGCCCGAATTTCCAAGAGCCACCACCTGACATCATCAACGAGGAAGAAGAATACGAAGTTGAGGCTATTCTTGCCCACAAAGGAACGGGTAAACGAAGACGCTATCTCGTATCTTGGGTCGGCTATTCCTCGGCCAGTAACGAGTGGATCCCAGAAGAGAATCTCGGTAATGCCTCTGAGATAATGAGAGCATATAAGAAGAAGCATAAACTCATCTAACCTGTTCCAATGTACTCGGGTAACATTGTTTGGCAACTCTCTGACTATCTTCGCCTTATCAAGTTTATCGCCCTCAAGTCTCTCACTCTTACCAACGATTTCATTATGAGCTCTTCCTCTGACATCACCTCTGACCTTGCATCCGCCTTCGTCTCGCTTGACTCCTACCTTGATACCGTCACTAAGTCCCTCGATTCCAATGACCTCATTAACCAAGAAGTCCGCAACACCCAGAACGCCTCTCCTCTTTCCTCCGCCTCCACCGACTACTTCGCCATCTTAGAAGAAGTAGAGAACCAAACCCTCATCGAATCGGCGTGCCTTGATATTCAATATTCTAAAGACATAGATGAACGCCTTGCCCAGCATGACGCTACAGCCGTCGGGCTCCTTATCAATATTGTCCGAGCCGCCGAGCTCGTCAAACAAACCGCCAGAATCCTCCCCAATCCCCGTCACACCAGCATCCTCCTTCACTTACAAAGGCGTATTAGGAACCTCGCTGTACGTCTTATGCCTGATGACGCTAAGACTATTATTCGTGAAGTTGTCCACGAAGTATGCGAGCGTATTATTAAGAACCCGGTCCTGCATCCCTACTCCCCTGATACACCTCTTCCTGTACCTCCGCCAGTTGAAAGCGCTGCTTCCGCTTCACCTGAGGATATTACTCCTGGCTTACGCACTATGTCTCTTTCAACGATGGCTGCATTGCAAGTGTTGCAGGAAACGGCTCCTCCACTTAACGAACCAGTGCACCCTCTCCGGAGAACGCATCGTAGACGCTCTTCCGGAACCTCCCGTAGAACAAGAGTTGCGCGTGCCTCCGCTCCTTCCCCCCCCGACCTTTCCAACCGTAATCGTGAACGCTCTGCGTCCCCAAATATCACTGTTGTGTCTGTCGCGTCTACGCGCCGGGCCATTTCTCTGTCTTTTGTAAACAGCTTAAAGGCGAAGCTGTTCTTCCTATCGACTGGAAGGACCCCGAGTTTTATAGCGCCCTCGCTCGCTGGGAAGCTGACAAAGACGCTGCAGATCTCTGCATCACTGAGGAGCAAGATGCTCTTCTTCACCGTGATTACGATTGTGACCATACTCTGTACGACAATACTGATTGATGAAGTCGGTGACTTCACGATAAAAACGGGGGTAATGTTACAGTACGCTTAGACCCTATTCATTTTCTCCTTTGCTTATCCTTGTATTACATCATGATCGCTTGTTGCCGTCACTAGATGACCATATTTCCCTTCTTGGTTGTTCTCCTCTTGCTGCGCATACATACCTAACTTGGTAGTCGTTGTCTATTGTCACGCCTACCCTAAACCTCTCCTAGGATCCATTATAAATACGCACCATTGTACTATGTAGTTCTTTACTTTAATCTTACTGGGTTTTACTCGATACTTGATTTCCTTCGCCTAAGCCCTCCAAGCTTAGTCGTCTAAATCGATCTCTGACTTAGAGCACTCCTCTTTGTCAGTCTGAACCTTGATCCTAACTTCGAGTACTCCTCGTCGTTAGACTGATACCTTCGCAAGTCGACTTCATTGTCATTGCGTCGGCCCGACTTAGACTCAACCACGAAAGTTCTCTTTTGAGCTTAGGTTGTTAGAACCCATCCCAGTTCGTAACAGGTATTTAGACTGGAAGTCATTACTAGGCCATCTAAGTCATCCCCTCTGGTTGTCTCCCATTCTTTCCACACCCTCTATGGAACTTGTATCGCAATTCACTGAGGACGCATATGCCAAGGAAGACCGCATATGTGAGCGGCCAACCTGTGCTGCTAAGATCATGAAGGGCGACCCTTGTTTCCACATTGCTACTATTGACCCCAACAAACCAGGCCACTTTGTCTGTGGCTCATGCCACTTGCGCTATCAGAAGAAAGCGGCAACTACTGTGAGACCTTCCAGTAAGTTACACTTTCTGTACAGTTTGCTCAAGCTCATCCATGCTCACAGGTCGGGGCACTGGGTTCCGCATGCCAAGTACTGACCAACACCAACCACCCCACCCACTCCCAGATTTGCATGGCATACGAAAATCTGTCAATGCTGCTCAAAGGACTGGTGAGTCTATTTATAATTCGTGTCTGTCGCAAGACTTGACACTCTTATAGCCACAGTTAATCCTCCCAGAGTCATTGCTACGTCGCATGGCCTCCAGGGTGGTCAGTCAGGACCAATTCTTGCCATACCTACCAGTTCAAGCTGGAATCAGACCTCTCATGGACTCGGAGTGCCAGTTGGTTACACTGCCAATCACGCCGCCCATGCTTCCCAGCGTGAATACTGGTCGAAGCTTTCCTATACTATGGGCTCACATGCAGAGACAATCAGTCTCGATATTTCTGCTGTGCATGATGCTGGCCCAAAGCGTAAAGGCAGTCGTGGTACACCAATTTCAGTGAGTATTCTACGCTTTGTATGTATGAACCGCTATCTTAAACTTCAATTTAGAATATCCACGAAGGGAAAAAGGATATTCACGCACAGATAGACGCGCCTGGCCTCATCAACATTGCGCTTGATACTATCTTACCCAAGATCTACGCACTATCTCCAGCATTCACATGGCGTACCTCAGAATTCATTGTTCGAGATGCAGGCTGGGTCAATCTTTCAACACATCTGGCCAATAGGCCATATTTTTACTCAGAGTGCTGGCATACATCGAAAAGGGGTGGCAAAGAGTCTAAAGTTTTTAAGTCAAAGCAGTTTGCCTTGATAGTAGTCGTCCCTGAGTCCCAGTGGCTCAAGTATGAAGAGTGGCTTGAGAAAACTGAGGTCAGTCTAGATCTGCGCTATTTCTGTGGTTATATGATTGATTTAAATTCAAAGGAGGAAAGTCACTATCTCGCACATCCACTCACTCGGGATGTCACTTTATCGCCAATGATAGAACAACGACTTGCTGATTTGCCTGTCGAAGAGTCCGTTATGACCTCAAAAAGGGTTCATCAGCGCAGTGACAGTGTCCCAATTAGTGTGCCATCCAATAGCGCACCATCCAGTGGGTTGTCACCGCCCCACAAAAAACTAGCAGCCAGCCGTGCCTTCTGCACTCCAAGCCCTGACCGCGAGGGCCTGAAACAGGCACTGAGGATTGGCGGAACTGTTAACTTGAATTTTAAACAATGTAAGCCCTCGTTGACATCCTATATCAATTTTTGCTGATGTGCCTAGTGTTGGATTTACAGAATGAGAATGTACAGTACTATCCAATACCCACACGCCCTCTTTCGATCATGCTGAAGAACGCTGAATTCCTATCATACAATATCGAAACTGTCGAGTGCTTGATGGGTCAATTGACCATCAACCCATCCATGGCTAGCATGTTGGGTGCAGGCGCTTTCAAGACAGCCCACCCAGGCTGGCTGACCTTGTTTACCCCTCCATCATCTGGTCTTGGATCTCAGACACGTCATGAAGTTGCAGTCAAGCGGGCCTACTATCAAGCTTACCCACCAGGCACTAGCAAAGCATCCCATAAGTTCAAAATTGGCCGCTATGCTCTTGCAGATGAGGTGCCCAAACTCCTTAAAGAGGGGAATGTCCTTTACTGGGCCCGGTCACTCCTGCAACTCACTTACGATTTCATCAATAGCTCCATTGCCAGTGCATCCGAATTTCCTCCATTCCAGATTCCTCAAGTTCGCTTTGTAGATGCTGGTCTTGCCTTTGCTTTCGGTCCACTACCTGCACCCAAAGCAAGCTCATTGATGACAAGCTCAGCACGCGCAGTTTATCTTGTAGAGGAACTTATTCCTGGTGGAAACGAAGAATTCCTGAAATATGTTCACAACATGGACTCAAATCCTTTGCTTGACGAATCTGACGATGGCTATGATTTAGCTCTCTTCTTCACATTTACCCAACACGTCCAGTATGTCAAAACGCAGGGTCTAGCTTTCATATCAGACTATCAAGGTATGTCATCAAATTCTATCAACAAGATACTGACCAATGTACCCTCTTGAAATTCCAGGGAGCTCAGAGCTATTGACCGACCCCCAAATCTTGACCCATCCATGCGTGTATCACCATGCAAGACCTTATTCATGCTAACTCACTAGCGTTTCACATCATTAGCACTGTAAGCCAAGGTAAAGATATCTTCGGAGATGGTAACATTGAGGGGGCTGTTAGTGAGTTTGAAAAGCAGCATAGTTGTAGTTATTACTGCGAGTGGTCGGGTTTTGGCTTACATGCTTTCAAAAAGCAGCAGGATAGTGATGGTGGGGACGACGTCGAGCATACTGCCACTGGTAGCAACAGAGATGGCGCTGACTGAGCATGGTGCCATCTGAAAACTTGTATAGAAAACTTGTATATATGCGATGTTGACTATGAACTCTTGGTAACAATGTTCTGAATCCTAGAGTAGTGGAAAGACTGACATGTCGAACCAGTGTTTTCCCCATGCTCTCCAACCCACGCATACAGCTTTGAGGTGAACAGGTTTTGCACTGTCAGAAAGCACCCACCCGACATAACGTAGGTAGGACATGTCAAGGAAATGGGCGGGGTAGTGTGACACTCAGCATGGATATGCGGGTCAAGATCACGGTACCTGTGCACGAAAACACTGAAGGGTGTGTACTAGTATCAGTCACAGAAACTACATTAGATAAAGTAAACAAGATACTTACCCATCAACGATCTCCTTGAGGTAATAGGAAGCCTAAAGAGTAAGGTGCCACTGTCTGACTGAATTGCTGGGCGGCACAGGGTTCAGAGCAACTCTGGACACCCTGGCCAAGGTTTGCTTGATGCAATGGTTACTGGCCAGGGTTCAGAGCAACTCTGGACGCCCCGGCCATCCCCATGCACAAACCGAATTCATGAAAACATACACCTTACCTTCAGAAGATCTGTCTCGAAATTCAAACAGACGCAAAAAATCCAACACAGTGCACGTGACGTTTATCGGAAGCGGGAAACCCCGTCTCGAAATAACAATTGTCACTCCGAATCACTCGTGATTATTTGTAAGTCACGTTCGAATTCATCGCACTTCCCGCCATTCGTAGATGACGCAGGGGTGCACGAAGTCCTCTTACCTATTATGGCTACGTGACGCTGACTAAAGGAGCGCGGCTGTTAGGCTTTCCATAGGATTTGCACTCTGCAGCTCTTTTCCCAGATGCTAGCCACTGGTTGTGAAGATAAAAACGCGTATACATGGGATGTTCACGCTATCCTTAAAGAAGCTGGCATTGAAGAACTCTTACGTTCCATTGGTGATTCAGGAATACGGCACATACCCCGCTCTTCGTTCGACGACAAGTCATTTTTGGGAGTATGTACCGTCTTTGCAATCCTTCTCATTCATGATAACAGTAACATTCCAGGCTGATGCTACGCGATGTCTTGGCCAGTTTGGCGTTCTCGATAAATTCTCACCAGCGCATGGCATGGAAGTCAATAATTTATTACTTAGTTCTTATCTAGACTTTTGTGCTCTCAGTCCTCCCAAATGACTGGTGCACACCCTCATTCCTCTGTAAATGCACTTCTCGCTCACCTTTCCTCACTCCTCCACCGCTTTAGACCCCAACTTGGTGAAGCAACTGAACTTCTGCGACCCTCAATGCTTTCGGCGTTCCATCCAACCGTACTCTTTGCTCGCCTGTTGTCACTCATTCACCGCTCTGCACCTGAAAGTGATGCACCAGAGAAACTTTAGCAAACCTCCGTGCCTTCGCGATTAGATCCACATGTACTCATAGCTCACTTTCCCCCTAATCTCGACTCAATATTGACGACGAAGCTGAAATCCATCCCATCCCACATATGAGTTCACGTCCAGATGCACTCATCAGCTGGCTGTCCTCAATCTTCCGCTTTCAACCCCACCCTACTGAAGAAATGGTACCCACACAACGCCCAAGCTGTTCTCATGTTGTCGAAGTGGCTGCAGTGCGGGACAAGTAGGTACGCCCCTTCTCGGTGCGCTTACAATCGCCGTGGTTCAACAATATCTGTTCAGACTCTGATTGTTGCTCGGGGGCCATAATTCAAGAAGGTAAAACGAGCATATGAGCAACAAAATAAATCATAGGCGTCGTCCTCGCACACTCAACCATCCAGAATTTCGGCGACATCTCCTGCTCCAGCACAACGTGCAAGACTTGCGCATTCACGCTTTATTTGATTGTTATATCTCCTCGTGCTTTTTCTCTGCTGCTCATCCTCTCAACATGTCGGCGGCAATGCACGCCCAACACAACTGCAGGAACAATCGCAAGGTCAAGCGCCTTCAACCTACCAGCGTCACAAAGACTAAGGACGTAACCACTTGGATACATATAAGCAGACGGCTGTTTAAGTATCATGTTAGCGAAAGGGGGTATTGGCGAGTGGAGTGATATACTACTCACCGCTTTTGAGGGACAGTGTCTCGCTTTCTTTCCTGTCTTAGTTTCCCTTATTTTCACATAGAGGCCTGGGTCAGAGAACAGCATCACGACCACAAAATGGAACATCAGTGCTATACCTTACCTTGTGATCAAGGACCTATTGCCGCGAGCACCATCTCGTGGTTTTCAAAGGATCTTCAGATGCATTATAATGGCACGCATCTGTTTTTTCACCGTTCACTGCTTCGAATGTTTAAAAACAGACAAATGGGATAGCGGGCTCTGCCACGTGGCTTTACATGGTGGAGTTGGCAGTAGTATACAATAAACAACCAGGTATGTTGAATAATTGAAGGCTTACAAACAAGTGATATAATTGACGATCATCAATGGGCTCTAGGAATTATTGCAGGTAATTACATCTACGAGTGAGGTGAAGTTAGTGATGTCAAAAAATTGCCAAGTGGAGCAGCTATGCTTACCAGCCATTGCCAGAACGCTTCCATCTTGTTCTTTGGCGGAAGTTCTTCGTACGAATCCGCCAAGATTTGAGCTAAATCGCTCGTGAAGTCCATGTCCTCTGCGGTAACGGGCTTGGTGCCATAGTAGAAGAGAGCGCCAATGTACAGGATTGGCCAGGTAATAAGAAGGATGTAGTTGGTAACGAAAGTCACAGTACTCCAATTTCCTTTGAGGAAGACATACCATCCGCTGAACTAGAGGGTGGAAGAATAGTCAGTCTAAACGGTATTAGCGGATATGAAAGTTGACATACGACACAGATGGTGATCGTTGAAACGGCTCCCCACCACGCTGCATATGGCTGGAGATTTGTGTAGTAAGGGAGCGTCTTGCGGTCGATGCCTTGAACCTGCATGCCCTTGTAGAAGCGGAGGTATGTTACCGAAATACCAAACCACGTCATGAGGCCGGCGACGGCTGTCATGTTGGAAAACCAGAGAAACACTGAACCCGCACTTGTGGACACAGCCATAAAGGCAAGAAGGGAGAAAGAGGCACAGAAGAGGACAGCAACGTAAGGCAACCCGTTGCGTGTGGTTTTAAGGAAGAACTTCGGAGCATTTCTCGAGGCTGCAAGACCATCTACGAAGTGCGTTAATTTCGATGAGTTGGCTGCCAGGTCATGACACGTACAAATCGCACGAGACGCAGTGTACAAGTCACTAGATGAGGCGGACCATGCCGAGGTCAACAAGCAGGCATTGACAATCTGGTTTGAATAGCAATGAGACATCTCGAAGTGAAAAAGGAAAGGCATATGCGGCTTACTGAAGGAAGATATTTAATCCCGGCTGCTTCAATAGCAATGACGAATGGAGATCGGGCGGTGCTACTGGTCAATTTGAGTAATGGATTGTTGGATGGTACAAGCAGACCAATGACGAGTGTGCCACCGATGTAAAAAAGCAATATACGGATGTATACTCGACGGATGGCTTTGGGTAAGGTCCGACGAGGATTCTTTGCTTCTCCAGCAGCAATCTAGGTGATATTTGTGAAAAATGGATTAACAAGCCTAGAATACCACGTACAGCAACAATCTCAGTTCCAATGAACGAGAAAGCAGCCTGCATCAAAACAGCACACCAGCCAAGGAATCGTCCTTTGGCACCTTCGATGCCATCATACTGAACAAACGGTCCAGGATTTTTCCAGTAGCGGAATCCAATACGATCATGATTTGAGTTGGCTCCCAAATCAATGGCTATGCCGAGAATAATAAGACCGGTGATTGTGATGACCTTGATGGATCTATGGTATCTTAGAATACGAGATCAGGATATAGTACTCGGTACGCACGCGAAGATAAATTCTGCCTCGCCGTAGGCACCAGCACCGAGCATATTAATGGTGAGAACGACAACAAGACACATGACAACCCATACTGAGTTATTGACAGTTTGGTTCCAATAGTTTATCAATAATGCAGCAGCAGAAATCTCGGCTGGGACGACAATAAATGTCAGCAGGCGCGCTAAGAAAATGCATTAAACTCAAGTACTAGGTGCTAAAGAGTAAGAGGTCAGTGATTGCGAGAAGTGAACGAGGAAGAATGGGATTTACAGGTAATCATCCAGCTATAGCAGTAATTCCAACCCATGGTAAAAGAGAATGCAGGGTCAACGAAGCGCTCGGCCAGTTTGATGTGACCACCAGGTATAGGCAGGAAAGCAACCTACAGAAACGAAGATCAGGTACGTGATCTGCGTCTGGGACGTACAACAAACATACCATTTCTCCCAAAGTAATCATGACGCAATAGACAATAGAACCCATGACTATGTAGCCGAGCAACATACCAACGGGGCCTCCGTACATCAGAGAGTCTGCGGTTCCAACAAAAAGACCAGTGCCAATGACACCACCAATACTTGACAGAGGTGAGAATTCATCAGAAGAAAGAAGGAAAGTAAACACACCTGATCATGGCGATGTGACGATTCTTGAGTTTACGTTGCAGGGGGACCTGATTAGACTCTCCATCATTGTCTGAGACGTCGAAGAATCCGCCATTACTAGGTGGAATAAGCAGTAGCGTCTGTCTTTTCGGCACTCATTGTAGCAAGCGCTCGCTCGAGGTAAGAGATAAGACTTGAACCCAACCACGACTCATAGATATATGAGCATCTGGGGCCGTGGCCGTGACTTCCTTAAACTACAAACGTTGATCATTTCAAAGTTTTGCCACGTCTGATAAGTGACATACCCTATTAACGGTGCGGAGTTTGGAAGGTCAGACCGGTCAGGTATGGTATGGTTACAACGCTGACTTCATCACTCCTCCCCCATAGATATGCTCAGGTAGGCCTGAGAATTCTGCTAGAACGGGCAAAGAACGGATATACCATGCATAATGTCATCTACCGGTTCATACAGCTTCCATAATATTGTACAGCTGGCATCACATTTAATTGAAGTGATACAATCAGCTATTTTCAAGTACAGTGGTCTTCCGGTGATGTTTATACAATGAACCTATAGCATTTCAACATAGAGAGAACCTACCGGTCGAATACACGTATGTTATCGCCGTCGGCAGTGCTGCCGAAGTCCGGTTCAGTCCGGTTCTCTGACAAATTCCCCGAACGCCACAGATCCAATTCAGCTGTTTGGTCGAAACTCTGAACTGAACGTCGCTGTTCGGGAGGTCAGTCTTGCGTTCGAGGACCAAACCATAGGTTTGGTACCCAGCAAAAACCCGTACCCGTTCTGATGGGTACAGTTTTTTTGGCAGGTATGTACCACAAATAACAATGAATAGAAACGCGAACGAACACGCACATACGTCAATTATGCGAACGAGTAACATTAACATCGAAAATACCTGTAAGTAGTATATAGACACATGCGCCCACCACGATAGGACCAACATTGCCAAGAACAAGTAACGACCAGCACAGGCATAGTTGCCGACATAAGAGCAAATGGGGTGTAGATGAGTGGGGGTATGTGCTGACGTGCACAGATAAGCGGGAAGTTGGAACAAGCACGGAGACAGTTGAAGACAAGATAAGTGACCTGGCAGGTGTTAATGTGCGTAAGCGCCGGGATATTCATTTGGTGAATGAACATTGCAGTGCATGTACAAACGAGCAAAGACGTCGATAAGTGCAGACCAGTACTCCCTCATGGCTCAATCGGACGAGTCACGGTGGTATGAAATTCTATGAATTATTAACTTTTTATGGCATCGCACCATTCATTACATAAGTTTACATTTCCCATTCTCTTACCTGCTACTACGTTTTGCCTTAGTGCCAATGAGACTTGCAGTTTCCCTTCAATTTTGGCGTGTCGCTTTCAGAATCGCTGATGTGACTGACCTTAACCTTACCCACTTTGTCGATAGGCTCTCCGACTCGTGGATGTTTCAGTTGGCCACCTTTCTCAGCGTTTGATATAGAATATTATCCTAGCGTCTATCATACGTGTCAAAAACTGGAATAGCCATCGACCGGATGCATGGAAATACATGTGCAGGCGGCAGTATGCTCACCCTCTGAGCTAAATCCCATTATCTCTTCTTCTGCCTTCTCCCTACAACTCATTCTACTCATCATTCTATCCATCCTCGATCCTCGTCATTTTACCTCACCTCCTCATCATGTCAGGCAGGTTAGAAGGCTGATCAATGATCCATTTGACTTGAAGATGAGTCACTTCCGTATCTGTTTCGTGATCCTCACACTTTATTTACAGTCATCGGCGGAAGAATGTTCGGGTCTCTTCTGAGTGCATACCCACAGGCATTTACATATTCACCAATATTGACTCCAAGAGACGCTAGAAATCACCCATCAGAGTCATATCATCCACTGTATCTGTAGTGTGAAGACTCTGTAAAGTTCATGAGGATGTGATTCGGGAACTGTTGTTCGATTTTTAGATCAGTGGAGATCAGGGTTTCCTATCATGTTGACTGAATGTTAGGCGGTGGAGAAATCATCGGGGACGAATGTTATGAGCTCATCAGCACTTAGCCCGCCTCCTCCTGGAGGAGATGTTGGTCCAGTAGGCCAAAGACCACCTTCTATCCCGCCTTCTGCCCTACCTCCTCAATTGCATCCACACGTGCTTCAGCCTTCCCCCATTCCGCCGCACGCAACAACGTCTCCTGGACCTAGCCCTGCAAAACTCACCGCAACACCGGCCGCACACCCACCTCCAATACTCCGCACTGCTCCTCCCCTTACGCAGCAAACATATAACTTTGTCCTTTTTACCGGTTCGGGGTGTCCACCTTTCCCTCACGCTGAAGGTTGCCGTTGTGCATGCTTGTGATGATCATATTGGCGCACTGTCTGATGTGAGTACACCAGACTCTTTATTGTTAACTTGTACTGACGGAACACCAACTACAGTTCCTCGTAGATGGCATAATTGCTTGAGACACAGATACGGGCCACGCACAATTTGCCGCATATGTGATGAGCAAGAAAGTCTTTCATCTGGACAATGCTGTGCAGCGTTTTCAGTTGGTTCTGGACCAGTGTCTGGTCGACTAATCAGATCGTGCAGCAGCTCTCACCAACGTCTCGTGGGTCCGCTTCAAGGCATTGGTTCTACTGCTTCACTCTTCCACGAGGCCCTTGCACTGCATCCGTAGGGCCATCCCAATCACATGTTACCACTGTATCGTCTCCTTTTAGCATTTATCTGGCGCTACAGCAAGCCTGGGCGAGGAGCCTGCCGCTGCCTACATTCACGAATGAGCGCAGCTGTGCTGAAAGCTACTGCCCCTTTGTCCAGAAGGCACCTGCTTTCGTATCATCGGCGTAGACTATCCGGTCAATTATATGATTCCACAATGCGACAAACTTCCGATCGACGCATCCGATGAAAGCATCAAACTTGGTCGTGAAACTGTGCTTCTGTGTCCGGAGGGATATTCTAACCGCGATACCTTTCTAACTAACTTTGCCTCCTCACTCCAGTGCTGTTTCAATTACCAACGCAATGTGTGGTCCTATTTTGTATTCTTGCCGTCTGGTGCATATTCACAAGTTATCAATATGTGATCCTCTCTCATCCTGTTGTTTGTAGAAATGACCTTGATACTTGTGTGCTCCAGTTATCTCGTTTTTAGTGTGCTTTTTCTCCTAATCGTTTGTAGCTTCGTCTTCTGCTCGAGTACGAGCCCAGTCAATTCGCGTCTTCCGCTCGCCATCATGAGCTAACTGGATCCAACCAGCTCTACGAGGTTCTTAGCATGACACCCCCCTCTCCACTTCTTGATGTTACTGATCATTGTTCACAGTCTCCTGAGACTAGTAACCCGTCAGTCTAAGATGGTCTAAATATATGCCCTTTCGATTCTACGTCTCCTCGGATATGGTCTTTCGGATCAGTCGCAGTGCCTCCGATAGCTACGAGCTCTCTGTTCATTCTATACGTGAGTCTGAACTGCTAGCTGACTACAAGTTGAAATCAGGCTGCTTTCAGATCCCCTCCGTCACTGTCGAATATTTAAGACGTTTTGGCTAGATGCAATGGTGGACTGATACACAGCTGTTGGTGGAAACCGAGTCGGCAACAGCTGGCGTGCATGTATACTGTAATCTGTTCAGATAGCGAGCGGGTCTATGTTCATTCAATGCTGCACTCAAAGAATGTCGAACTTTCGGTCCGTCCCCTTAACTTGCTACATCCGTCCAGTATTTTGATTCACAGGCATGAAGACTTTGTCAATAGGCTGCACCGATGCTCGCCTCAATCACCAACATATATCGATAATGTGCGCGCTGTACTAATGCGCCGATCAGTGTCCCTCGGTGCATGGCACTTCGTTAGTCTACTGTGGTCACAATGACGAACAATCATTTGAAGTCCGAACTCGATTATCACCACTCCGGGCGATGCTTGTTATCCGGCCAGTCGAACCAGGCCCATCTAGGTATCAATCTTTTGCATATCCTGGTAGCTGCCCAACTCTCTAGGAAAGTACACAACACCGTGGTCAGTTGACTGCAGTTGCATGATTAATATCGTATCAGACACTAACTGTAATATAGCAATCAGATGGTCCTCGACACATGTTTCGATGATTGCAGAGCCCTACGATTGCAATACGTGGCGGAGTACTGGGAACCTGCTAGAACCCGACAGTGTAGGCGTTGTGATAAGCCTGTGTAAGCGCTACAAATTGCAATACGTGGTAGAGTGCCGGTAATCAGTGAGAATCCGAGTGAATTACACTGATATGATGTAGGTGTCAGGATAGGCCGACAGGCTCTTTGGGAAAAAAATATGAGGTACGATCATTTGTAAAGGTATATTTAAATCTGACGGCACAGCTATTGATGAAATTTCATGGTGCCTCACTGAATATCAGCTGAGAAATCATCAAGGCTATGCGTAGCACCTTGCACAGCGCCAATGAAGTACCAATGAACACAATCATGGTGGTCATGAACATGGATGGCCGCCAATTGCAGGGCGTTTTGATTTCCTCTTTTGCCCTCTTTCTGTGCTATAATTGATCGAATGCGCCCGTTCAAGATGATCAGAGATGATCAGAATGTGTGGGAAGCTCGATCATGTGTGTCAGTAATCATACTTAAGTGGGGTTTCCGGTAGCCCTGATCCTTCCTGACTTGCAAGCGAGTCCAACAAGTCGAGGGAATAACAAGTTGATCTTTGTTTCTGAGATGTCTTATCTTTCGGAGGTTGCAGATTTGCAGATATCCAAGGTATGCAAAGATCGTACTTTGATAACCTTGATGTTAACTTGATGTTTGTTTCAGTACGCCAATAGTAAGTCCTTGTGGATCGTCCGTGATGCAGACAGCGACCTGACAATGTTGTACCCTCAGTTGGTGCTCTTGCAATTCTCGTGAGTGTCGAGCACATTCGTATTGTTACTAGCTCAACTGATGGCTCTTTTCGGCGTCTCAGGTATTTGATTACTGCATCACGTTTGAGGATGAGGTCAAGAACTTCATCTGTCCATGGCTATGATTTTAACCACTCTACAGGTACATTGGACCTGGTCCAGGCCATGGGGTTTAATTCGTGTCATCTTCACCATATCTCGATATCTCCCTTTCATAGGCTCTGGAATGACTGCATACGGTAGGTCACCCACTCTAGTGATCCTTGCTTCTGCTTATAGTTGATTACCATCTTAGCTGCACTGCGTGTCAGTGGACCGGTAAGCATGCAGAGGAAACAGCTTCTTATGATAAGCTAATTGTACGTGTGGCACAAAGTGCCCCCCTAGTTTGGAGGAAAATAGTAAGTCTCTCGCTCAGTGGCTAATTTTGGCTCAGCGTAATAATTCGATCTTCAGTTATCCATATTTTAAGTATCGTTGCTGCGGAAGGTGCGAGTTACACATAAATATTACCGTCCATGCCAAGAACAGCATGGATCATGCTTCTTTGATAGGTCTGCTGGTTATTCGGACCTGGGCATTCTGGAAAAAGAGCAGAAAATTGTTAATTGGTTTATTAATTTATAGCACGGTGCGTATTCCACAGGACTGGAGTAAGGGAATAGATCTTTGAACTTTGCAATAGGCGACAGTAATCGGCGCCGTTTCTATGAACATCCTTCCCAATCATCAGTTAATTTCAAATGGTAAGTTCGTTTGTATTTCCCGACACGTGTTACTTCAATATGACCATCAGATGTATCTATGATACCTGGGCCATGCGGCTTTGAGTCATCTAGGAATGCTGCGCTTGTATATGCTATCTTGGCACAATTTGAATGTGGTCCGTGATTATGGTTGGCATACTGTCGGGCACCTGACCTACAAGAATAACCTGGCAGTGATACTGATCCTTACTGCATATAAGTGGTTCCACGACTACCGCGACTCGGAAATTCATAGCTCGATCGTAGTCACCGTCTACGGCGGTAGCATGCTTTACATGCTGTGTATCATCGGTGCGTGGAAATAATTGGCTCCAAAATCAACATTATTGTTTAACTCATTTCACAAAGCAATCACGGTAACCAATGTGATTATCGACGCAGCATTCCCGGTGCGTGTACATGCCTGTCGAATTACATACAGTGACTTATCTTCTGTTGCCACTTGGCTGTAGGTTGGCTTTACAAACATGCTTGATACGTATGTTATCGGCTGAACTGTCATTGGCTGCCAACTCCAAACTCACTGCGTTTAGGCTTCAACTTGTCATTCACAGCGTCCTAGCCTCGCGAATTCTATTCCACCTTCGGAGTAGCGACAGCCGTGCTCATGAGTCGGACATACCATTGATGGTTTCAGCTGCCCGCTATGCACAACCTTCGCAAATGCAGACGAACGAGACTAAAAGTGAAACTAGTGAAGTTTGAGGCGGGCTTAGTGGTCTGTGCTCGGAATTGGACACGTTTGTGTTGAGAGTAGCCCCCTTGTGTTGTAACGACGAATGCGTAGTATATGGATAATTTTATGTAGACGCATAGGATCTCACTGCAGAAACCAACCAATTAAGCTATTTGAGCTGTCCTTCAGAGTGGCTGTAAGTTTTCTGCATCTGGCTACATATGGGCTGACTGTAGCTGTCTGTTCACATGAAAACGGATTTGCAGTGTGCACATCGAAAATTCATATCCTTGTTCATCAGAAAATTTCCATAGAATACATCATCAACAAATTATACGCTCTCAAGAACTCAGCCTAAGATCGTCGCCAGTGGCTCTCCGAAATTAGACTATCCATGATCAAACAGGTCCGTCACGACGTAGAACTAAATGAATTGATTGCTTACATCCAGGGCGGTGAACATACGGAAGGAACGATCGTGTTGTCTTACAAGTATTGGGTTGATCATGAAAGCCACTTAGTGGTTGTTACATACATACCGAGTCGCTCCCCGAAAGCAAGAGAGGAATGAAGTGATCAAGCCGTCCGAGTTGGGGTTGCACGCTCCTAGTAGTGTCTTGTTTGAAAAGGCCAATGACGAGGGTGCCAGAGGAAGATCGAATGGGTTGAAGTGCACAAGTTGATTGAAAAAATCTCATGCCGCTCCATGATCGAGGCTGAATCCATAAAGTCCAGCTGGTAAAATAGTCCTATGACGAAAAAGATACCAGTTTAAGATGAATAGAAACAAAGGTGAAGTAATGGTCCAAATGCTGAAATTCCAACTGTATCAATGGGCGTTGGAATATGGTGGAGATACACAGCAAAGAAACAGTACGATTTGAGACCACAATGGGATGGGTTGTAGCTGTGCGGCTGCTGCACCTGCTGTAGTACTACCAGGACCCGAAGCAGGAGGTATCGCAGATGTTGAAGCACCAGCAGGTTGAGTGTGCAATGACGACACCTGGGCTTGGCCGTGCGATTGGATTTGTTGCTCATATGCTCGTTTGGCTTTTTTGAATTGCAGCCCCTGAGCAACAACCAAAGGCTGAACATAAATAATCAAATTACGGCGATCGTAAATGCATGAAGGACATACCTTCTTGTCTCGCACTGCAGCCACTTCGACAACATGAGGGCGGCTTGGGTGATGCGTGAGTTCAATTTCTTCAGTTGTGTGGGGTTGAGAACGGAAGAGTGAGGATAGTCGGCTGATGAGTGCATATGAGCGTGAACTCAAAGGTGTTGTGGGATGCGGTTCGGCTTCCTCGTGGGTGGTGAGTCGAGATCGGGGGAAAAGTGAGGAAAGGCGAGCTAGAAGTATATGCGGATCTAACCGAGAAGGCATTGAGGGTTGCTGGAGGTCGTCTGGTACATCATTTTCAGGTGGAGAGTGGCGAATGAGCGATAAAAGGCGAGCAAGGAGTGCGCGTGGATGGAATGTAGAAGGCCTTGAGGGTTGTGGAATATCGATTGTCTCACATTTTTCGGGTCGAAAGCGGTGGAGGAGCAAGGAAAGGCGAGCAAGGATTGCATTTACAGAGGAATGAGGGTGGTCACCACCCATGGGGGAGGACTGAGGGTAGAGGTCTAAATAAGAACCAAGTAATAGAAATACTGAATACGCACATCAATATCATCTTCCATGCCATCAAAAAACCTTGGTGGGAGTTCATCGTCACCGCCAAACTGGTCAGGACATCGCGTAGCATCAGCCTCAAATATAACTGTTATCATGAATGAGAAGGATTGCAAGCAAGACATGTACCTCCAAAAATGATTGATCATCGAGCGAAGAGCGCGGTGTGTGTTGCACTTCTTGAAATGCCTAACAGCAGACAGTGTAAGTGAAGGTGAGCAGGTGATGGGTTGATACTGACAATATCGGTACTAATTGGAAGTAGGTCCTCAATGCCAGCTTCTTTGAGGATAGCGTGAACGTCCCATGTGTACGCATTTCCATCTTGACAACCAGTGACTAGCACCTTTCCATCTGGGGAAAGAGCTGCAGAGCGCAAAACCTCTTTGTGCTGGAGGAGTGGTCCGACTGGGAGGTTTGTATCGAGATTCCATAGACGCGCTATTTTATCTCGTGATACACTTGCAAGGAGACGGTTGTTCTGAGACAAGGAGATGGTGGAGACAGCATGAGTATGACCTTCAAGGGTGGTGATCTGCTGCCAAGTATCAGTGTCAAATATCCTAATCGGGCCAGTTGAACCGGAGATAAGCTTCTTCCCGTCCGATGTCCATGTCAAACTGCAAACTATTTGATCGTGACTGAGTGTGTTAAGAAACTCGCCCGTTTTTGCATTCCAGATTTTTATAGCCGTGTCCTCCTGTCCGCCAGTTGCAAGTTTTGATGAATCAGGCGAGTACACCACTGCTTGTGTCCAATAGTTCCTGACTTCGATTGTCAAGAGAGTTTTGCCTGTGTTGACATCCCAAACTCTTGCTGTCCCATCCCAAGATCCACTCACTACTCGCTCACCATCTGCACTCCAGCACAATGCACACACAACACTGGTGTGTCCTGTCCACTTTGAAATGACCTTCCTCGTCTCTACATCCCACAACCTCACGCATCTGTCACTGCTTCCACTTCCGGTTGCAATAGTTTCCCCATTTGGAGACAATGCCATGGACCACATTGTGTTTTTACTTTCCCGCCATTCCTCGCCTATCTGCACACTGCTCTCTAGGTCCCATAGTCGGAGTGAGCCGTCCAACGAACCTGTGATGATGCGTCGTCCGTCAGCCAAGTGCACAACACCGTTTACCCAGTGGGTATGACCTCGCATTGTCTGGCATGGCCTGATCACTGATGTCTTACTAGTGGAGGAAGACATGGTCCGCGCTTGGAATATCAGCTACGGCAAATTGTGAATTGTGTATGCGAAGTCTGTTGGGATCTTGGAATCAGACCAGGTTATCCGGTAGTCGCAAAGTTTGCTAGTGAGTCCAGAGTCAGAACCACACAAACCGTGGCTCACAAAACAGCATCATTTCAGGATTCAGTCCTCACCTGCAAGATGGTGTATGTGGGCGCTGTGAAATTTGAGAACGCGCAAGATATCCTTGAGGGCTCCAGAAGCTGCTTTTAGTAAGTCGTCAGCCCCAACTGGCAGAAGAACCTAGAGTATCACTCACGGGAAGCACCGTTCAGACGAGCCTAGTGCACAATCACCAGTGATCAATGAGTGTCTGGTTGGGAGTTCAGGGCAATCGTTCGTTCATGCTATTCTCAAGGTGTGTCCCACGCATTATCCTCGTGTTCACTTCACAGCTTCATTGCTGTTAATAGATGAAACGCTCAGGTCTGTGGCCAGCGCTATGTGCTGTGCCCTTCCTATACATAGGGACTACGTTGATGTTTCTAGCAAACGTCTGACATGCAGGGTCTTGCGCTCCCTCTTCACTCAGCATGTTTCTTCTGGCCCATGGTCGAACTCGATGTCATCAACATGTCAAAACATATACAGGCTATGCGGAATGCCAACTGTATTATTTCCCAGTTATCGTTCACCAAAGATGTCGTCGTGAGTGTCTATATTCTGCAAATACAAATACATCCTTCACCGCCTCAGGACAAAGTTACTTTCCTTTGTGCGACATTCGACAGACCGCTGTATTAATGAATAGAGGGACAGTGTATCCAGTTGTCCAACTTTGAAACACGACAGAGTGGGAGAAGATGTAGACTTCATGGTCAGAGACTTAGTGTTATGACTTGGGGAAGTTGCAACGCGAAATGTCACAGTATCACCAGGGAGAAGTTCTGGTTTTTGTACGACTGGGCAAGAATCAGCAGCAGCTTGATCCCCTCTACCAATATTTGTGAAGGTGGTCAAGGGCGGGGGAAGAGAGTGACAGCGCAGCTAGTATGACATGTGCGTTTGGGTAGTTTCGTTGACGCAATGTGACAACTTTTTTCTTTCGAGCATACTGGATTCATCAGGCCCTGCCATTGGCTAGCCAGTATGTTATCAAGTTCGTTATGCAGATCATTCTTACTCACCACACGAGGCTGTGAGTGAGTCGAGGGTCAGCTGTCAGACGCCAGAGGCACGCATTCGACTCGTTTCATGGTCCAAGGCTGGCACCATTAATGCGGACCTACACGGACGTCCCCTGGTGACGTACCGTGGACATGCTATCGAAAGATCTGAAGGTGAGAATCTGAGTACCACCCCTCGACATTTGATCTGCCTAACATAGGATGACTCAAATGCTTATTCTGACACCCAGAAGGCGCAGGTCGACGATGTAAACCAACTCCTGGGCATTACCATCATGGCTATCGACATACATTACAGGGACCTCCTCAACAATCTGATGAAAGGTATCCCCGGAACAGTTGCAGATGTATTTATCCAATTGCACAGGTGGCCCCATCAACGTGACTTAAGCCAATCGCAGTTTTTATCAACACCTCTCCATGGCTCAGGTACAGACATCTCTGCAGCTGACAAGCCACTCGCCTCCGTCATCATCTTTCTCCGGCTCGATTCATGATTCAGTGTCTCTAAGGGCTACATCAACGAAGTATCATGGTGTTTTCCTTAGATGAGCCTGATCAGACGGCAGAACTTGAGATAAACTTCTACCTCCTTCCTCATCCGTTCGATATAAGGCAATAACAGCGTCAAAGTTTGCCACTACTGATCAACATCAGATCAACTCAAACTGGTGGACGATTATCAACTCTTGCCTTAACTTTTAGAGTGTCAATTTACATGAATGTTGTGGTGTGAATGCAGCAGTGTGCAGTAACCTTCCAACATTGGTGAGTTTCGATACATTCTGCTCCACACCACCAGAAGGGGCACCTTGAAGCTGCGTGATCAGCTGAATTTAGGGAACGTTAAAGGCAACTGTGAGCACCCACTTCGATATTCAGTGTCGATGGAGCACATGGACGAGGCTGTGGGGATAAATGGTGTTGTGATTGAAGCATACAAAGGTGACGGTATGATTACCTTGTTGTAATGTAGCATGCGACACCACACAAACACCCACGGAAATTGTTTCATGCAGGCATAGTCAATGTATGAATGAAAATGCACATAAGATATCTCCGTTCTTTGTCATCCGGCTATAATACTTATCTCTAGCACCCTGATGAGTCCATCATGGTGTTGACAGAAGCCATGTCCCTGACCTGTGTGATGATATCGTTATCCAGAGTAATCCCTTTGTACTCCCCACCTTGATAAAGTGCGCCAAAAGACCGTCCCAGACAAACGATCAATATCTGTGGTCAGAATGAGGGAAATTAAACGTTGAATATGTCAGATTGAAAAATTAGCACGAGGAAGAATCAAATAGGACAAAATGGGGAATGACAGTCACACCGCATCGCGCCTGCACGATGGAATGTCAAAGGAAGAGGGAAAAAGCGCATGAGGGAATGGGTAACGTGTACAGGAAGCCAAGTGAACAGAGGCACCTGAAAGTTAGATCGCACGCAGATCAATCCTGTGATGCTGTTAGATATTGCCAACCTTAATACTTGTACTCTTTACACGATATCAATAAATCAACCTGTGCTGCCAGTGGTGGAGTGCAAATAATGTATCGTCAGGGTTAAAACAATGAAGTCTACAAAACAAAACATCAAGCTAGCCTCTTTTGAATGCGAACTGATGCGTACAGTTGATACCATCAATGTGAGGCTTCTCATCAGGTGCATTGCGGATTGGGCATGCAAGTATGCACACAGCCAATACTGTTATTTGCTTGGTTATCACACTTGCGAGTAGTAACCCAAGGGGCAAACACAAAGCGACACATCTAGAAGGTACACTTCACCTAGAGAGAGAAGCGTCCAGTGAGAAAGCAACTGATAAGCCAGAGAAACGTGTTCGAGGAGATGAAGACATCTAGATCAGTTGCGGATATGCAGAGGCCCAGGATGACCACCAAGTCGTACGCACTAAACGTTGTGAAATGCGTCAGAACCAGCTACCTTGAGAATTCAACAACCTACATGTATAGTGATGACTGCAATGCTGAACATTTGAAACTGTGAGCAGTAAAAAAAACAGTGTCTGCATTCGTAATGATATAAAGACTTACCAGACGGTACTCAACAGGTCCTTGATACGTCGGGTATAACACAGATATTCTGTTTCACAGTCGTGATGCTGTTATCTGATGACTGGGGTCGCTGAGGCCTCTGTGTGAAAACGAGGGGGAAAAGAGACAAAGGAAAGTAGCCGAAGCACAATGTCCTCCACTCACTACAATTAGCATTGTCGCATTTGAGGAACTGCACGAGTCTCGCGAGAAGGAAATAAGATTGACGTTGACGGTGTACTGAAAAACACAACGAAAGAGATACAGGTACAAAATACAGGTGAAATAGTGGCCCAGATGCTGCAACATTAACCGTATTAGTGGCCATTGGTGTGTGGTGGAGATGCACAGCAGATAAACAGTACGATCTGAGACCACCATGGGATAGGTTGTAACTGTGCGGCTGCTGCACCTGCTGTGGTAGTACCAGTACCCAGAGCAGGTATCGCAGATGTTGAAGCACCAGCAGCTTGAGTGTGCAATGACGATGCCTGGGCTTGGCCGTGCAATTGGGTTTGTCGCTCATATTCTCGTTTTGCTTTCTCGAATTGTGGCCCCCGAGCAACAACCAAAGTCTGAAGATAAATCATTAAACCGCAGCTATTGTAAACGCACCAAATAGAGACATACCTGCTTGTCCCGCACTGCAGCCACTTCGACAACACGAGGACGACTTGGGTATTGTGAAAGTGCTATTTCTTCATCCGAGTTGGTGTTGGGTTGACGGTGGAAGAGTGAGCATAGCCGGCTAATGAGTGCATATGAGCGTGAACTCAAAGGTGTTGTGGGATGCGGTTCGGCTTCTTCGTCGGTGGTGAGTCGAGATCGGGGGAAAAGTGAGGAAAGGCGAGCTAGAAGTATATGTGGATCTAACCGCGAAGGCATTGTGGGTTGCTGAAGGTCGTCTGATGCATCATTTTCAGATGGAGAGTGGTGAATGAGTGACAACAGGGGAACGAGGAGTGTGTGTAGACGGAATGTGGAAGGCCTTGAGGGTTGTGGAAGATTGATTGTTTCACATTTTTCGGGTCGAAAGCGGTGGAGGAGCAAGGAAAGGCGAGCAAGGATTGCATTTACAGAGGAATGAAGGTGGTCATCACCCATGGGGGAGGACTGAGGGTAGAGGTCTAAATAAGAACCAAGTAATAGAAATACCGAATACGTACATCAATATCATCTTCCATGCCATCAAAAAACCTTGGTGGGAGTTCATCGTCACCGCCAAACTGATCAGGACATCGCGTAGCATCAGCCTAGAATATAACTGTTATCATGAATGAGAAGGATTGCGAGCACGACTTGTACCTCCAAAAATGATTTGTCATCGAGCGAAGAGCGGGGTGTGTGTTGCACTACTGGGCCTGAATCATCTTGAGATGCCTAACAGCAAACGCCGTAAGTGAAAGAGAGCGGGTGATGGGTTGACACTCACAATATCGGTATCAATTGAAAGTAGGCCCTCAGCGCCAGCTTCTTTGAGGATGGCGTGAACGTCCCATGTGTACAACTTTCCATCTCGACAACCTGTGACTAGCGCCTTTCCATCAGGGGAAATGCCTGCAGAGTACAAACCCTCTTCATGCTGGAGGGGTGGTCCGACTGGGAGGTTTGTGTCGAGATTCCATAGACGCGCTGTTTTGTCACCTGATGCACTTGCAAGGAAGCGGTTATTCTGAGACAAGGAGATGGCATTGATAATGAAAGTGTGACCTTCAAGGATAGCGACCTGCTGCCAAGTGGCAGTGTCGAATATCCTAATCAGGCCAAATGAACCAGAGATAAGCTTCTTCCCGTCCGATGTCCATGCCAAACTGTAAACCCAGTGATCGTGTTTGAGTGTGTTGAGAAGCTTGCCCGTCTTCGCATCCCATATTTTTACAGCGTCCTTCTTGTTTCCGCCGGTTGCAAGTTTTGATGAGTCAGGCGAGTACATCACCGCTACTACCCGATCGTGCTTGGTTTTGATTTTCAGGACAGTGTTGCCTGTGTTGACATCCCAGACTCTTGCTGTCCCATCCCAGGATCCACTCGCTACTCGCTCACCATCTGCGCTCCAGCATAATGCACGCACAACACCGGTGTGTCCTGTCCATTCTGAAATCACCTTCTTCGTCTCAACATCCCACAACCTCACATAGGAATCATTGCTTCCGCCTGCGATTGTCTTTCCATTTGGAGACAATGCCATGGACCACACTCCGTTATTCCTGTCACACCATTCCTTGCCTATCTGCGCACCGCTCTCTAGGTCCCACAGTCGAAGTGAGCCATCCAACGAACCTGTGATCATGCGTCGTCCGTCAACCAAATGCACAACACCGTTTACCCAGTAGGTATGGCCTCGCATTGTGTGGCGTGGCTTGATCACTGACGTCTTACTAGTGGAGGAAGACATGGTCCGCGCTTGGAATCTCAGTTACGGCAGACCGTGAACTGTGTATATGAAGTCTGCTGGGATCTTGGAATAAGATCAGGTTATCCGTAGTCGCAAAGTTTGTTAGTGAGTCCAGGGGCCTATCTCCTTTTAATTTGCTTGTCAGAACCACGCAAGCCATGGCTCACGAGACAGCGTCCTTTCAGGATTCAATCTCCACCTGCAAGACGGTGTATGCAGGTGCTGCGAAATTCGAGGACGCGAAAGATATCTTTGTGGGCTTAAGAAGCTGCTGCTAGCAAGTCGTCAGCCCCAACCGGCAGAAGAACCTAGAGTGACACTCACGGGAAGCACTGTTCAGACAAGCCTAGTGCACAATCAGCAGTGACTCTCAATGAGTGTCTGGTTGGGAGTTGAGGGCAGTTGTTCGTTCATGCCGTTTTTGAAGGTGCGCCCCACGCTTTATCCTCGTGTTCGCTCCGTGGCTTTGTTGCTGTGCAGACGAAGCGCTTGTATCTAAGTGCCATCCCTTTATATTTGATCTACCTAACATAGGATGACCCAAATATCCATTATAACACCAAGGAGGCACAGGTCGACAATGTAAACTAACTACTTGGCATTGCTATAATGGCCATCCACATCACAAAGGACCTCATACTCATCAACGTGGTGAAAGGTACCCTCGGACCGGTTTCAAATATCCCTATCACCGCACAGGCGCGCCAGCACGACCCCGAAAGGTTCGCGAAGGCATCCTCAGGTCTGCACAGCCAATGATCAAGAAGTATTCTGATTTCCTAGCAATGGTAAAAAGTGCGGGACTGTCAGGGAAGTCCTTGAACGAGCAACTAAAGATGCTGCTGACGATGATATCTGGAGCATGCTTTATCCCAGCTTAACAACTGAACCAAACCAATATAACTGTTGTTTATAACAGTGTGCAGAATAGTAATCACATCAGTAGCGAAGTCACGAGCAGAGCCTATTCTATGTCACGATTGATCGCAACCGAATTGCTGGGTGGTAGAAAGACTCAGAGCAGAAAAGCTGGCTTCTGGACTCGAGAGCATGAACGTGAATGTCTCCAATGTCTTAAACTTGACAGACATTTCGCCAGGCGTCTGATTGCAGTCAGGTATCGCACAGCAGTGCTTCCACCACGTCCTTCCATGTTTTATGACTGATAGGTACAGAGTTAACGAGCCTCGTTGTGAATCATGAACATAATTTGCTGATCGGTCTGGGAGGCATGCGCAAGAGTTCTCTATCCTAAGAGACACTTGTCACGGAAGAATGGGCGTTTATGACCTATGATGGCTTCCATCCTTCGACCATTACCTTGGAAACTTTTATGATTCGTTTTACGGGTGCCCTCGGCATCAGATCTGACAATAAGTCACAAATTTGTTCGCGCAAGGATGCTGTGCACATGTAGGCGACTTGAACCATTATCACCTCATCAAGAATGGAAACGAAGTATATCATCACTACAGTCAATTTCCTAGTCTGAACGTTAACATTTATCCTACTTTGAGAATCTCACACCTTCACTATCAGCAACGCCGATCATCTACGTTCGATTAGAACGTGTAAAGTAAAACTGTACAGGAAGCCAAGTGAACAGAGGCACCTAAAGTCAGATCGCATACAGGTCAATCTGTAATGCTGTTATATATTGCCAGCCTCGATACTGTAGTTACTAGCGCTGCCATCAGTGAACGCGGGGCGAGTGTGTATGTATTGTTGTAGAAAGGTGTTGTCCTACTCCTCAGAAAACTAAACAGTGTCTCAGAAATACACCAAACATAAGAGTATACTGACTTTACACTCCATACACGATATCAATATATCAACTCGTGTTGGTGAGGCGCAAATAACGCAGCATCAGGGTTGAAACAATAACAATGAAGTCTACAAAACAAAACATTAAGCTAGCCTCTTTGAACACGAACCGATACTTACGGTTGGTGCCGTCAATGTAAGGCTTCTGATCAGGTGCATTGCGGATTGCGTATGCAGATATGCACACAGCCAATACTGTTATTTGCTTGGTGATCGCACTCGCGAGTGATAACCTAAAGGCTAAACACAAAGCGACCTGTCCAGAGGGTACGCACCACTGAGGGAGAGAAGCATTCAGCGAGATAGAGTAAATGATCAGTCATAGAAATGTGTTCGGGGAGATGAAGACATCGATAAGTTGTGAATATGTAGAGGCCTGGGATGACCACCAGGTCGTACGCACTAAACATTGTGAAATGGGTCAGAGCCAGCTATCTTGAGAATTCAACAACCTACATGTATAGTAATGACCGCAATGCTGAACATTTAAAGCAGTGAGTGGTAAAAAAACCAGTGTCTGCATTCGCAATACATATAAAGACTTACCAGACGGCACTCGACAGGTCCTTGATAGGTCGGGTATAACACAGAAATTCTGTCTCACAGTCGTGATGCCGTTCTCTGATGACTGGGGTCGCTAAGGCCTCTATGTGAGGGCGGTGGGGGGAAAGGGGACAAGGGAAAGCAGCCGAAGCACAAAGTCCTTCACTCACTACAATTAGCATTGTTGCGTTCGAGGAACTGCACGAGTCTCGTGACAAGGAAATAAGATTGATGGTGTACTGAAGACCATAACGAAAGAGATACAGGTGCAAAATAAATGATAGCAAAGGTGAAATAGTGGCCCAAATACTGCAATATTAACCGTATTAGTGGTCGTCGGTGTGTGGCGGAGATGCACAGCAGAGAAACAGTACGATCCGAGCACACCATGGAATGGGTGGTGACTGTGCGACTGCTGCACCTGCTGTGGTAATACCTGGAGCAGGAGGTGTCACAGATGTTAAGGCACCAGCAGGCTGAGTGTGCGATGACGACGCTTGGGCTTGGCCATGCGATTGGATTTGTTGTTCATATGCTCGTTTTGCTTTCTCGAATTGTGGCCCCCGAGCAACAACCAAAGTCTAAACAGAAATAATCACATCACGGTGATTGTAAACGCACGAAGGTGAGACATACCTGCCTGTCCCGCACTGCAGCTACTTTGACAACATGAGGGCGATGCGTGAGTTCTATATCTTCATTCGTGTGTGGTCGAGAGCGGAAGAGTGAGGACAAATGGCTGATGAGTGCATATGGGCGTGAACCCAAAGGTGCTGTGGGATGCGGTTCGGCTTCCTCGTTGGTGGTGGGTTGAGATTGAGGGAAAAGTGAGGAAAGGCGAGCTAGAAGCATATGTGAATCTAACCGCGAAGGCATTGAGGGTTGCTGAAGGTCGTCTGGTGCATCATTTTCAGGTGGAGAGTGGTGAATGAGTGACAAAAGGTGAGTGATGAGTGCGTGTGGATGGAATGCAGAAGGCCTTGAGGGTTGTGAAAGATCGGTCGTTTCACCATTTTCGTGTCAAAAGCGGTGGAGGAGCAAGGAAAGGCGAGCGAGAAGTGCATTTACAAAGGAATGAGGGTGGGCACCACCCATCGGGGAGGACTAAGGGTAGAGTACTGGATAAGAACCAAGTAATAAAATCTTGATTACACACATCAACATCAGCTTCCATTCCGTCAAAAAACCTTGGTGGGAGTTCATCGTCACCGCTAAACTGGTCAGGACATCGCGTAGCATCAGCCTGGAATATCACTGTTATAATGAATGAGAAGGATTACAAACACCACACGTACTTCCAAAAATGATTTGTCATCGAGCGAAGAGCGGGGTGTGTGTTGCGTTCCTGAATCATTTTGATATGGCTAAACAGCAGACATTGTAAGTGAAAGAGAGCGGGTAGTTGGTTGACACTCACAATACCAGTACCAAGTGAAAGTAGGCCCTCAACACCAGCTTCTTTGAGGATGGCATGAACATCCCATGCGTATGCATTTCCATCTTTACAAACAGTGACTAGCACCTTTCCATCTGGGGAAAGGGCTGCAGAGCGCAAATCCTTATCGTGCCGGAGGGGTGACCCAACTGGGAGGTTTGTATTGAGGTTCCATAGACGCGCTGTTTTGTCATTTGATGCACTTGCAAGGAGGCGGTTGTTTTGAGACAAGGAGACAGCTTGGACACCATTTGTGTGACCTTGAAGGATGGCGATCCGCTGCCAAGTGGCAGTGTCGAATATCCTAATCAGTGCATCTGAACCGGAGATAAGCTTCTTTCCGTCTGATGTCCATGTCAAACTGTAAACCCTGGCATTGTGTTTGAGTGTGTTGAGCAGCTCGCCCGTTTTTGCATCCCAAATTTTTACAGCGGCCTCCCTGTCTCCGCCGGTTGCAAGTTTTGACGAATCAGGCGAGTACATCACCGCAAATACCCAATTGTGCCCAGTTTCAATGGTAAGGATAGTTTTGCCGGTGTTGACAACATTGACATCCCAGACTCTCGCTGTCCCATCATAGGATCCACTCGCTACTCGCTCACCATCTGGGCTCCAGCACAATGCGCACACAAGATTGGTGTGTCCTGTCCATTTCGAAATGGCCTTCTTCGTCTTGACGTCCCACAGCATCACATTGTATCTGCTGTCTCCGCCTCCGTTTCCGTCTATGCTTCCGCTTCCACTTGCAACTGTCTTTCCCTTTGGAGACAGTGCCATGGACCACACTGTGTAATTCTCATTCCGCCAGTCCTCGCCTACCTGTGTGCCGCTCTCTATGTCCCATAGTCGAAGTGAGCCGTCCAACGAACCTGTGATGATGCGTCGCCCGTCAACCAAGTGCACAACATCGTTTACCCATTTGGTATGGCCTCGCATCGTCAGGCGCGGCTTGATCACCGACGTCTTACCAGTGGAGGAAGACATGGTCCACACTTGGAATCTAAGCCTGCTGGAATCTTGGAATCGGACCAGGTTATCCGGGAGTCGCAAAGTTTGCTGGTGAGTACGGGAGCCTATTTCCTTTCAATTTTATACTTATCAGAGCCACACAAGCCATGACTCACGAAATGGCGTCCTTACAGGTTTCAATACTCCCTTACAAGAGGGTGTATGCAGGTGCTGCGAAATTCGAGAACGCGCGTACGTGAATCGACGGTAACAGCAATCCTTGATAAGTGGATGAAGGTATTACCTGAGGGTGTAGCAGGCGTGGTAATAGGTGGTAATACTAACTCGGAGCCATTAAAATGAGTCATTGCCACAAGCTAGGTTTCTTACATCTTTGCAAATCACCCCGCTCAGACAGCCTATTATATTATTAAAGGTAGCGGGAATTATTGGTACATATAAGTACTTGATTCTCGATTTTCTGCTCGTTCTTCGGTGTGTGTTGACCCTGTTTTTCTTTTTGCTCATCAATGGACGCAGCTTGTGGGAGCAATTCCAATCTTTTCTACAATGACTACAGGCTCTACCTCTCCATCAAACAGGCTTCTCAGTGAGTTTCGTAGATCGCATTGCTTCATCTGATCTTCAACCAAGACTAGTATGGGTTGCATCCTGTGCAGAAGTTTTGCATCGTATCATTTAGGAATGACTATCTTCTATTTGGTTCACTCATGGGATTCAGGACGTTAACATTGGTCCTATATTATTAGTTCAAGCTCTCAGGCCAGGCAAGGAATTGCCATGTCAGTGGGCCGTGGAACGAGTGTGGACTCGGCACAACACATTTAGGACGAGTTATGACTCATGACTCGTACAGCAACTACGGAAGCGCTACTAGTACCCACGGTCAGCCTGCGACTATAAAAACTCGCCCTTTGGTGATTCACTTCTCTTCACATACAACCACGAACAAATCGTAAACCTTTCTTAACAGTAATCACGAGCAACCCTCCACGAGGCAGAGGCGGCTACCCTGGTGGCCCTCGAGGGGGTGCTGGTGGGTTCAGTGGGGGAAGAGGTTCTGGTACGAGGGGCGGATATGGCGGTGGTTCCAGAGGGGGAGTACCAGGAGATTTGATCTTCCAGGGCCCTGCATCTGTAGACCAGCGTCTCGCTACCTTAGATCAACTAGTCTCTTCCTTCAACAAACTCAACTTCAACCCTGAGCGCCCTCACCGGCCTGGCTTTGGTACCCTTGGCCGTCCAATCACATTATGTGCCAATTTCTTTCCTGTCAAGCTTCCCAAAGGACCCATTTACGATTGCCATCTTGAGATTACGCCCTCCACAGACATTAAGTGCATTCGTGCATGTCTTTTTGAACTTCTAGAACAAAGTGATCAAGACAGCTGGAAACAGTTTGTGCCGTTCATCAGTCACGACAGCAGCCAGAGACTTGTACCAAAGAAGAGGTTGCCTCGGCCCCTTGATGTGCAAGTCCAGTATTACGGGGCACCTGCTTTCATAGCATTGGCATGGACTATCCGGTCAATTATGTGATTCCACAATGTGACAAACTTCCAACTGACGCATCCAATGAAGGCATTCACCTTTGCTTAGTTGTGATTGAGCTCTGTCCTCTGACCCATCAACATCGTACCACAGCTTTACCAAGCTCTCCCAGCAGTACACTTTCAACAATGCAGTAGTATCGATGAAAGCATCAGACTTGGTTGTGAAACTGTGCCTCTGTCTGGAGGGATATTCTAACCACGATACCTTTCTAACTGATTCTACCTCTTCACTCCAGTGCCACTTCAATTACCAATGCAATTTGTGGTTCTATTTTTTATTCTTGTCGTCTGGTGCATATTCACAAGTTGTCATTGTGTGATCCTATCTCATCCTGATGTTTGTGGAAATGACCTTGATACTTGTGTGGTCCAGCTATCTCGTTTTTGCTTTTTTTCCTAATCATTTGTAACTTTGTCTTCTGCTTGAGTACGAGCCCAATCAATTCGCGTCTTCCGCTCACCATCATGAGCTAACTGGATAAAGGTTCTTAGCATGACACCCCCCTCTCCACTTCTTGATGTTACTGGCCATTGTTCGCAGTATCCTGAGACTAGTAACCCGTCAGTCTAAGATGATCTATATATATTCTCTTTGGATTCTACGTCTCCTCGGATATGGTCTTTCAGATCAGTCGCAGTGCCTCCGATAGCTATGAGTTCTCTCGTCCTTGTAATTTTTTTTTTGGATCCTTGTTTATTGTCCTTTAGGGCGTAGCCCTATGTTGGACACTACATACATGTATGTGCTCTATGGTACTTTTCTGCCATTGGGTGTTGTGCTCTACAGTGTTTTGGGCTTGTGTGAGAACTGGTGGGGCCTTCTTCAGGTGCCGTGGTGATTGATTCACATGGCTGTACTGAGGGCATTCCTCTCCCTGCTTTCCTTCCTTTCCCTATTCCTTTGGGGGGGGATAACGTCCCTGAAGGTTGCCTCTAGCCTTCCGGTGTAGAGACTCAAGTCTCTACGGGCGCGTACAGACCATATAGCAAGACCTTATACTGGACCAGTTGAAGTGCGATGACCTTCGCGATTTTCGCGATTTTCGCGTTTCGACGTTTCCGCGCTTTTCGCGTTTTTGCGCACTTCGCGTTTTTGCTCATATCACGCACATCGCACTTTTCGCGCTTTTCGCATTTTCGCGCATTTCGCGTTTTCGCGCGTTTCGCATTTCGCATATATCGCGTCTGTCGTGCATTTCGCATCTTGCGCAATTCGCGTTTCAGATTCCTCACGTTTTCGCGCATCTCACGAATTATACACATCTCGCGTTCCCACATTGTTCGCAATTCGCGCACTCGCGTATCCCGCACATTTCATATTTTCGCGCATTTCGCGTGTTTCGCATTCTCGCGTTTTTCGCGCTTCGACATGCGCTACCGCTGTCTTGTTACTTGAGGGTCTTATAGGTTGCTCAGAATACAATGACTATCACAATTGTATTCGATAAGACTACAGGTGCCAGCTGCCTCAAGTTCACGGTCAACGGATTTTCTACTTCTCGGTTGATAACGTGCTGTTCGTGGGTGGTCAAAGAGTGATGAATCACCTTCTTTGTTGGTCTCTTCTGATAGTAAGGAAGTATATATATTGTCAGGTTACTCTGAACCTAGTAGGTAATATTAGACCTCTGCTGATGCTGGTTAGATGATATGAGTCTCTCTTCCTGTAAAAGAGAGAAAGCTGAACTAAAACGAATAGACGAATACGATAGATTGTTGTATAGGCGATCCCTGTAAGATAGTATACAACTAATCTGACTAGATTATACCACGGTTTTCTAAGGCAACACTAGGCCTTCACTTTCTTCTGGATCTCACACTAGGAGACAGAAAGGGGAAAACACCTGTTCAAATTCTTACTAACTCTCACACAGTTTGAGAGAAGAATGGAAAAGGGAAAACTTAATTATTGTGTGAGAATGGAGTCCTTATATACATTTTGGAAACCATCCTTACTAAGCAATGAGTCATCACTGGATTGGTAAGAATGTGCTTACAAACCAAGCCTTTTGGTGTGCTGAATCAGCTGCTTACTAAAGTACATGAGTAAAATATTACAAAGCACAGTAAAATCTTACAAAGCATGACAAATCATGACCAAACATGATGAGTCATGGAAGAATTCCTTACAAATCAGATTATTACCAGTCACATGACATGCTTACAAACATATCTGAGTGGCTCTCTGATGTAATCAAGTGGCTGAAAAATAGAAAGAGACTGGAAACTGATAGAAAACTACAAATACAAGTAAATAAATGACTCAGAATAGGAAACTAAGCTTATGATAGTGAGAAATATATCCTTGTATACTTCCCTAATCATCTCCTTCTATATTCCTTATCGTATATGTCATGGTATGGAGTGCATACCATGCATGACACCGCGCGCCTCCCTAGGATCCATCGCATTCCGTTCGCATGTCCTGTCCTCATCCTCCAAGGTCCATTGGTGCGTATCTCACTTTGTTTCACTCGCATTCCATCATATATGTCTTTGCATTCCCCTCTATGTTCATTTATCTTACTAGTTGTTTATATTACATCACCCTTGTACTTTTAGCGCTACTTACTCGGCTCCGAGGCCTGGGAACTCGCTTAGCATGCTGACACGTCAGCACATAGTTGGAGGTTTTTACTTGACTTACTTACCATCACTTAGATTATTAGTTGGTGGGACTTAGCAACACAAATCCATCGACTTCAGATTCGATCATTGCATTCTGCAGTAGCCTCCGGATATTCTCGAGAAGCACATCTACTTCTCCTTCAGCATCTACCCTCGAGTTAGAGAGCCCCCGCTTTCGCGTTTTCATAGAATAACGCACTTCGCGATATTTTCGCGCATTTTCCCGCGCTTCGCGACTTACAGCGCATTTTCATGCGCCCTTAGCCAGACCAAAGCCCAGCCCACGACTCCCCTCTACTACAGAGGAATTTCTTCTCAGTAGCAATCCCCTTGGGACGAGTCATATCTCGCGTCCAGAGGAGCACTGTAGAGCTCACGTCAGGTCTAGCCCTCACCCATCCATCATTCCTCGCCTTCACCGGTTCTTGCTACATATGTGAGGGTTGCTCTGATTCCTTTCCGTTTGCTCAGCAAGTACTTGATGTGACATTGGTGGTGGCTGACTTCTGCTCTCAGTATTGCTCGGTGCACTGCATGTTCTGGGCATCCTAATAGGAAGTGATGTACTGATTCGTCGTGTGATTCGCACTTTGGGCAGTGCGCTGATGGGACTTTTGCAATGCAGTGGAGGTATTTATTAAGTGGGATGTGTCCTGTGCAGAGCTGGAATATGAGGGAGCTGTGTTGTCTGGATAGTGTGTCTATTGTCTTTGTGAATTTCCCTGATGGGGCTGAGGGGTCTACTGATCTGAGTAGTGTGTATCTTGGGGATTCTTCCACTAGAGTCCTCGCTTCATCTTTGATGATCTTGTTGAAGCACTGTTTTGTTGCTGACTTGCTCTGCAGTAGGGTCTGGATCTTGCCTCTTCTCATTAGCAGCAATTTTGGTAGTTCTCGTGTGTCTGATGTCTCTCCTCTTGCTGCTCTCTTTGCTTGGGAGTCTGCTGCCTCATTTCCCTCTATTCCCTCATGGCCTGGGGACCATCTTATGACCAGCTTTCTGTTGTCATGCTCCGGTATTAGTGAATGGAGGTCATCGTGGAAGGCATCCATCAGGTAGTGTCCTGGGCAGGATTGGAAGGCTGATGTGGCTGTTATTGCTGCCTGGTTGTTGATTCCCAGTGACATGGTCCCTCCCCTGTTCCCTCCTGCTTCTTTTAGCAGCTGTACTGCCAGGATCATTCCTACTATCTCTGCTTCATACACTGTGTGCTCCTGATTGCTCCCCAGGTAGAATCTTTTGCTTCCTATCTCCTTGCTGTCTCTCATGATTACTGCCATGCCTCCTACTCCTCCCTCTATCATTGATCCATCTGAGTACACTCTTAAGTCTTTGTTGGCTGTGGCATCTTCGAGCATTGCTATTTCAGTGTCCTCGGGTGTGCTTGTTGTCACATCAGTTTCCCACTTTGGGTAGTGTCTGACTGGGTCAAATTTTTCCATCTTTGCTGGGTTGATCTGGAATTCATTCATGAGCTTATGTAGGGGGGAAGGGTAGTGTTTTCTCCCCTTGAAAGCTCTTCTCTCACAGTAGTCATATGCTGCCTTTATCCCTTTTTCCAGTGGGTGTCGTTTGGCTAAGGTTGCCATTCTCAAGGTGGCTCTGTGACATGCCTTCTGGATCATTTGCTGCAGTGGTAATATGTTAGCATGTATATCCAACAGGTCTGAAGCTGAAGATCTTAGCCCTCTGGTTATAGATAGCATTGCCATGTGTTGTACCTGAGCTAGCTGCGATGCGAAACCTCTCACCCCATGTCCCCTGCCCTTCTTTCTCCTCCCCTTTGTTACAAGTCCAGCACACCATACATCTGCAGTGTAAAGCATCTTGGGGACGACAATGCTTTCATATAGTCATCTCATTAGTTTTCCATGGATGCCTTTTGTTGGACAGATCATCCTGTTGCATGCCATAGTGTACTTTGTGCCTTTCGCCAAGGTGAGTGCCACATGCTCCTTGAAGTTGAGATTTTCATCTATTATGATGCCTAGGAATTTGTGGGACTTTGAAGGGTGAATTGTATGGTTGCAGATAGTAACAGGTTGGTGGGGGGAGGGTATGGTCTTGTTTGGGTTGTCAGGATCTGGGATTTGCTTCTTTAACAAGCAGATTAGCACTGTTTTCTCAAGCTCAAACTCAGTATTGTGTTCCTTGCTCCATTCTATGGTTCCTCCCCTCCTTTCCATCACATTCTTCACTTTGCTGTTGGACTCCTCATATGTTTTTCCTCATGCTAGTAATGCCACATCATCGATGAAGCCTAGACTGAGTTCCCTGCTACATGGGCTTGGGTCTGCTACGTTGAGGACTCCTGAATTGTAGAATATGAATCCAAGGGGTAATAGTGGGGATCCCTGGTCTAGACCATCTAGTATGTTGAACAGGCTTGATTGGTAGTTGTTGAAGAACAGGTGGGTCGTGCAGTTCTCTAGTTGTCTTCTGTACCAATCTATGTACTGCTTTGGAATGCCCACCTTCTGGAGGTTGTGTTTGAGCTTGTTTGATATGATGCTTGGGAAGGCTGCCTTGACATCTAGAAAGAGTAAAGAAACGTGGTCGTTCCTTGATGCCCAGGAGTTGGTTATGAACTTGGTGAGTAGGTGGAGCAAGTTGACTGTTGATCTCCCTGGGCATCCTCCAAAGTGAGTTGGTGGGAGTAGGTTGTGTTCTTCTGTGATATATGTCAGGTCGTCTGCTACACAGGAGGAGAGGATCTTAGCCATTGAGTCTAGCAGCATGATTGGTCTGTATGCCTTTGGTATGTTATAATCTGGTCTGCCTGGCTTTCTTAATACTATTGTTGATGAACACTTCCATTCGTCTGGGTAGGTCTCCAGTGTGAACGTGGCTCTGAAGATGGGGGCCATGTAGGGTACTAAAAGGTCAGTGCACTTCATGAAGACAATGTTACTTATACCATTGAGTTCTGGGGCTTTGTACAGCGATAGCTTGGCAATGGCTCTGTGCACCTGTTAGTCTGTGATTGGTCTGAACTTGCATACTGGGGGGGAGTAGTTGAATTCGGGGTCGATGTGATTGTTTTCCGGAGGTGGTCTGAAGAAAACACCATAAAGTATTTTGCTTTTTCTGGTGTTGTCTTGCATTGTGGCTGTCCTGTTTTCTGCATTCAGATCTTGCAGGGTCTTGATTCTTGTGTGTATCTGATCAGTTGGATCATTTGCTGCGTACCTGTGAAAAGACTATGCTTCTGTCAGTGTTAGTTCTTCTAGCCATTCTTTCCAGTGGTTCTCTTTCATGTGCTTGATGCTCTCTGTGAATTTGTTCCAGGCGATTCAGTATGTCTCGTTGGACCAGGGGTCCCAAGGCATAGACCAGAGGCAGTCCAGCAGCGAGGTTCAGAGCTGAGAGGTGACCTTGTGGAGATCTCCATAGCTTAGTCAGCCAGTAGTGTAGGCAGCCAGCTGTTACAGTCACCCTATTCTTTTCTCACACTATGCTTCCCTTCCATTTCGCTATGCTTCTTTATCACCTTGCTGCCTCCTCATGCTTCCCTTATCTCTGACTCGTCCTGACTCATCTTCCCATGAACCTTCCCTTCTGGTACTATGACTCTTGGTCCGTGCCTACTTCTCTCCTCTATTTAAGAACGTAGTTACTGCTTGTATTTCCCTAACTTGAATCTACTCGGTTCTCTCTGATAATTCGAACTCTAGCTCCTTGGGGAGGAGGCTAGCCTTGTTGACCTCGAATAAGCTCTAGATCCTGCGGGAGTCTAGACTGATCGGATCCTGCGGGAGTCCATAGCCCAACAAAAGCTACGCTTTAGTCGGTCCTGATCCAGAACCGCCTTTATTGGCGCTATTGATTGCCTTTGTTGGCGTACTCTATCCGAGTCCATAACAAAAGATTCAAGTTTCCTCTGAACCCCTCTATCTGTAGGGATTACCCTTGAAAACCCCAGAACTGATTGATTGCCAGTGTGGCGCCCAGAAAACCCTTCTCCATGAAAGGACTTGAAAGAGTCCCTGGACCAAAAGCTATAGCAGCTCAAGCAGAGTTTACTAGACTCTACGCCCCTTACCCACCAACTTCCCCCAGAAGATCGTCTTCACGAGGGACCTTTGAAACTCCTCACACTTCCCCTCTTCCTGCACTTGCTGTCCCAGGCCCATCTTTCTCTCATAGCGTCAGTACTTCCCTTGAGGTACCCGCACCAGCAGTTGCAGAAGACAAAGATGAAGAAATCCCAGACGCACCTTCGCCTGACTCTGACCCAGGCTCAGAACCAGAATCGGAACCTTCTATCGTAGAAGACCCCTTTCCTAGATTTCCACCACCAGAACCAGAACCAGAACCTTCTGACTCCGACGACTCAGACTCTGACGATGACATGCCGAAACCCATTGAACGAAAAATCTGTACTCCACCAGACTTCAGTGGCAACAGAGATGAGACCACAAAGTTCATGAGACTCATCACCCTCTATCTCAATGTAAATTCCAAGATTTACGACACCGACACACGAAAAATCGCATTCGCCCTTTCATTCATGAAAGAAGGCACCGCTGCAGCATGGATGGAAGACACCATCACATTTGCACACCTGACAAACCCTGCCACAGACTGACCTAACGGCTATGGAACTTGGGAACAGTTCCTAGACCACTTCGAAGAAGCTTTCAACCCCATTGATTCTGCCGGTACTGCGCTCCACAAGTTACATGCCCTTAAACAAGGCAACGACTTGAGTGAGTACATCTCCACCTTCAAGCAGCTCTGTAACCAAGCTGAGATTTACAGCTTCAACGCCCAGAAAAACTACTTCATCCGCGGATTAAAACCCGCACTTTTTTCGAAGCTCTGTAACTCCGGAGATATCCCCACCGAAATGGAAGCCATGTACAAGAAAGTAATCTCCATCGAGAACGCCTACCAGCTTCTCCTCTCTCACAGAACCCCTGCTTCTGATTCCCGAAACCGAACCAATAACCGAGGACCGAAACCTCGCTTCACCCCATGTAGGAACGACCCTGATGCCATGGACGTAGACCGTCTATCTGAAGCTGACAAGAGAACCTATATGAAAGAAGGCCGCTGCTTCAAATGCGGAGAAAAAGGACACAGGGCTAATGACCCTGACAAGCACCCGAAGACCGGAGATGTTACAGTACGCTTAGGCCCTATTCATTTTCTCTTCTTTCTTACCATTGTATTACATTGCGATCGCTTACTACTGCCGTCATTAGATGACCAATATCTCCTTTCTTTGATTACTCACCTTTTCTCACGCATGCATGCTTAATTAGGCAGTCGTCCTTTGTCTTAGTACCTGCCCTAAACCCCCCCCTAGGTCCTCTATAAATACATGCTCTTGTACTATGTAGTTCCTTACTTTAATCTTACTGGGTTTTACCTGACACTTGATTTCCTTCGTCTAAGCCCTCCAAGCTTAGTCGTCTGAACCGACTTCTAACCTAGAGCACTCCTCTTCGTTAGTCTGAATCTTTGAACCTAACTCTAAGGGTCGTACCTTAGCGTTAGCTATTAACTTCGCAAGTAGACTTCATTGTCGTTGCGTTGTTAGACTAGACTCAACCACGAAGACTCTCTTCTGAGTCTAGGTTGTTTAGACCCTATCCCAGTTCGTAACAAAAGATTAAAGTCCTTATCTGACCATCGCCATCTGCGATGCCCATTATTGATACCAGCCCAAGATGAGCTCTTGGCAGAGAACGTTCTGGTGGGAAAGAGATCCTACCCAGCCAGATCCTGAACCAGAAGAACCGGATACTCCGGAAGAAGAATTTCACGCGGCCCCAGAGTCGGCTATCACCAAACCCTGCCTGATCCCCACTGATATCGAAGATAGTTCGAGTTCTACCTCAACTTCCTCTTCAGACGAATTCCCAGAAGAAAGACCCCCCGACAGCTATCCACTCACCCCAGTCTTAGAATGTCCCATGCAACTAAAGAAGTTGAACTCCGCGCCGGAGCCCCTGTTGCCTTCGATGGTAACATCAGAAAAGCCTCACGCTGGCTGCACTCTGTCAAAGTGTACTTCACTGTTAATGCTGCGATCTATTCCACCAATGAAAAGAAGGTAGTCACCGCCCTCGCCTATATGACGGAGGGAACGGCCTCATCTTGGTCCGACACCTTCTACCAATTATGCGAAGGAAGAACTGCTAAGTATGGAACTTGGGCCGAGTTTGAGAAAGAATTTCGGGAGATGTTTATCCCTGCCGATGCGAGTATAGTTGCACTTAACAAGATCCAGAAGCTTAAACAGCTCGGAAGAAGCCTTATGTCCTATGTCGCCGAGTTCCGCTCGCTCGTAGCGGTAGCCAATGTCAAGGAATCCCATGTCCTTATCCATATGTTCAACTTAGGCCTGAACGACGACCTTGTGAACGCCGTCCATCTCATGGGAGAAATTCCTACCAATTTCGACAAGTACATTACTACCGTCACTAAGATCGATAGCAACATGAAATGCAGTAAAACTACCATTGCCCTCACCCGTGCCAACCAACACCCCAGCTACCGCCCCCAACCCAAGAAGAAGGACGATGACGCAATGGACGTAGACCATCTCGACGAAGAAGAACGCGCCGACTGCATGGCTAAAGGCCTGTGCTTTGTGTGCAAGAAGCGTGGCCATCGTGCCAATAGCTGCCCCGATAAGAAAAAGAAGAAGGTCCCAGTTAGGCAAGAAAAGATCGAAGAAGAAGAAGATGAAACAGAGAACCGCCGCCTTGCGGAGGATTTTTGATGTGGAAGACTGGTACGACGTCAGTATCTTCCGATGTAACAATAAGACTTGTACAGGCTATTGGAGAACGAAAGGAACTGCGTGTTCCGATGACTCTTATTTCCAAAAATCGTCTGAAAACCGTCGAAACCACTGCTGTTGTTGACTCTGGAGCAGCAGGAACCTTTATCTCCGAGGACTTCATTAAACTCCATAAGATCCGAACCCATCGACTCTCTAAGCCCTTTAAAGTAACTACTGCCGATGGAAGTCTAACCAAAGGCAGTCCGATTACGCATTATTGTGTACTGACCGTGAAGATAGACGACTGCGCCATGATTGGCAAATTCAACATCACGCGCCTCGGAAAGCACGATCAGATCCTGTTAGGAATCCCATGGTTACGAGCTATGGATCCCATCATTCGATGGAAAGCAGGAATGCTCTCCTTGCCTAAGACTCCCAAATCCAACTTGATTGAAGAAGACGTCGATAATGAACGAAAGAAGAATGGACTACCCCTCCTTTTCCAGAAGAAACTGAAGTATGAGCACTCCCAGCTCAAGAAGTCAGTGAAACCTGAATGTGTTGACTCCATGGTTCCGACGAAAGTCGAACCAGTGACACTTGAACGTATTGACTCCACGACTTACCCTTCCGCATCTATCGAGGAGATCCCGGATGAAGAAATGACAGTCCCAGAAGAAACCGCCCCTGTTTTTGATACTAAAGAGGATATTTGGGGAAATTACGAACCCATGGTAACCGACATCACTACCTACCAGCTGCAGGATGAAGACGTTCTTATCGAATATTCAGCAGACGGAACTGAAATGCGCCTCATTGAGAATGTTTCCTTTGACTCTCCTCTTACTAAAGATGGCACCTCCAAGAGCGAGATGAAGTTCAGTAATAAGGCTCAGCAGTTCGCCATCGCCAGAGCGCATAGTGAGGTGGAACAGAAGAAGAAACCGTTTGAGGAACTAGTACCCAGTTACCTCCAAGACTTCCATGATATTTTTGCTAAAGACGGCCTTAATCGACTCCCCCCCGAACGACCTGGAATCGATCATCGTATTGAAACGAAACCCGGTTTTATCCCAAAGACGTCAAAAATCTACCCCTTATCTGAAAAAGAATGGTCAGTGGTCAAGGCATTTATTGATGAAAATAAGAAGAAAGGTTTTATCTTGGAATCAAAGTCCCCCCAAGCGAGTGGGTTCTTTTTTGTTGGAAAGAAGAGCGGAGAACTCCGTCCCTGTCAAGATTACCGGTATATCAACGATTGGATGATAAAGAACTCCTATCTGCTTCCCCTCCCTCTCACGCTGATCGCTCGGTTACATAACGCCAAGTACTTCACCAAGATGGACGTCCGATCTGGGTATAATAACATCCGGATTCACCCTGACGATCGATGGAAAGCGGCCTTTACCACGGAATTTGGACTATTTGAACCTAACGTCATGTTTTTTGGCCTCTGCAACTCACCGGCTACGTTCCAAGCTTATATGAACCGAACCTTCCAGCAGGAAATTAGCGAGGGATGGCTAGTCATCTACATGGACGACATTCTCATCTTTTCAAAGACACTTGATGAACATCAAAAGCGTACTAGGAGAGTATTAGAGATAATTCATCGAGAACAGCTCTTCCTGAAACCGGAAAAGTGCATGTTCGATGCCGAAGAAGTGGAATATCTTGGCATGATTATCAAACCAGGTCACGTCACTATGGATCCCGCTAAACTTGACGGAATTAGAGACTGGCCTGTCCCTACTACGGTGAAGGAGACACGGTCATTTCTGGGATTCTGCAATTTCTACCGGAACTTTATCTCACACTATTCTGATCTCGCATGCCCTCTGATAGATCTCACGAAGAAAGACATTCAGTTCTTGTGGACTGACGCGTGTAATGAATCGTTCCTGACCTTGAAGGATTGTTTCCTTCGCCAACCAGTTCTTCGAAACCCCAACCCTACTTGCCAATTTGCAGTTGCAACCGATGCTTCCCTCATGGCCACCGGAGCAGTGCTCCTTCAGACCGATGATAATGGACAGTATCATCCATGCAGCTACCTGTCCCAGTCCCTGAACCCAGCAGAATGAAACTACCAGATCTTTGATAGAGAACTCCTTGCCGTTATCTGAGCACTCGCCGAATGGCGCCATTATCTTGAAGGGAACCCACACCCGGTTATCATTTTTACCGATCACAAGAATCTGCTTTATTTCCGTACCACACAGAAGCTAACCCGTCGTCAAGCACGCTGGCAATTGATTCTTTCCTTGTTTGATATCGAACTCCACCACGTCCCAGGAACTAAATTGGCTGCCCCTGATGCGTTATCTCGTCGATCAGATCACCATCCCACGGATTCGGATAATGCGGACGTCACTCTCCTCCCTGATACCATGTTTGTCCGCCTTCTTGATGACTCACTCCGCGACACTCTTTCTACAGATGACCCATCCTCCGACCCCATCTTCTCCACTGCTTCCGATGCTTTGAATGGCCTATGTCTCCCCCCTATGAAGTCAGCATTGTCCGACTGGAAGATTGTCGACGGTGTCTTGTATTACAAAGATCGCGCCTATGTAACCCCCACCAATCGCCATGACCTACTCCACCGTCTCCATGACCACCCCACTGCGGGCCATCCTGGCCGTTTCAAGACTGAAGAACTCGTTAAGCATGACTATTGGTGGCCTGGCCTTGGTGCCTATGTTCGTAAATATGTCGACAGATGCTCCCTTTGTCAGCAGATGAAAGCTGACACCCACCCGGTCACCCCTCCCCTTGTTCCGATCCCTTCTGATGCAACCGTTCCTTTCGCTTCTTTATCAGTCGATCTCATCACAGATCTCCCCCCCTCTGGTGGATTTGATTCTATCATGGTCGTGGTCGACCACGGCCTTACGAAGGGGGTAATTATTACTCCTTGCCTGAAAACCATCACCTCAGAAGGCGTAGCAAAACTTTTCTTCAAGCATGTCTACCGCAGATTCGGCCTCTATGACAAGATTATCTCCGACCGAGGTCCTCAGTTCATCTCTAAATTCTCAAAAGCTCTAGCCAAACTCCTTGATTATACCATTGCACCCTCTACCGCTTATCATCCGCAAACTGATGGACAAACCGAGCGTCTCAATCAGGAACTAGAAACATATCTACGGATCTATTGCTGAACTAACCCTACAACATGGGTCGAACACCTCCCTCTCGCCGAATTCATTCATAACCATAGAAAACATGATTCCCATAACGCCTCGCCATTCTATCTTATGATGGGATACAACCCAAGATCACTACCTCATACCCTAGCATCGTCAACGGTCCCAGCAGCTGAGGAACGCATAAGACTTCTGCAGAAAGCTCAAGAAGAAGCCATCGCTTGTCATAACATTGCTATGCAGCAAATGGCAGAACAATCTCACGGAGTAAAGTATACGCCTTGGAAGGTCGGCGATAAGGTTTGGTTATCAGCAAAGAACTTGATTGTCCCGATACCAAAGAAGAAGCTCGGACCGAAAAGATACGGACCTTTCTCGATCAAAGCTGTACTCAGCCTGATCACTTTCACACTCCAGCTTCCTGAACAATGGCGAATACATCCCACATTCCATGCTTCGGAACTATCATCCTATCGTGAAACTGACGTGCACGGCCCGAACTTCCAAGAACCACCACCTGACATCATCAATGAAGAAGAAGAATATGAAGTTGAGGCTATTCTTGCCCACAAAGGAACGGGTAAACGAAGATGCTATCTCGTATCTTGGGTCGGCTATTCCTCGGCCAGTAACGAGTGGACCCCGGAAGAAAATCTTGGCAACGCCTCCGAGATAATGAGAACATATAAGAAGAAGCACAAACTTGCCTAACCCTTTCCAATGTACTCCGGTGACATCGTTTGGCAACTCTCTGACTATCTTCGCCTTATCAAGTTTATCGCCCTTAAGTTTCTCGCTCTCACCAACGACTTCATTATGAGCTCTTCCTCCAACATTACCTCTGACCTCACATCTGCCTTCATCTTGCTTGACTCGTACCTTGATACTGTTACCAAGACCCTTGACTCCACCGACCTCGTTAACCAAGAAGTGCGCAATACTCAGAACGCTTCCCCCCTTTCTACCGCCTCCTCTGACTACTTCGCCATCTTAGAAGAAGTAGAGAACCAGACCCTTATCGAGGCAGCGTGCCTTGACATTCAGTATTCCAAAGACATTGACGAACGTCTTGCCCAACATGACGCCACAGCCGTTGGGCTACTCATTAACATCGTCCGAGCAGCTGAGCTCATTGAACGTACCGCTAGAATCCTCCCCAACCCCCGCCACACCAGCATCCTCCTTCATTTACAAAGGCGTATTAGGAACCTCGCTATACGTCTTATGCCTGATGACGCTAAAACTATTATTCATGAAGTTGTCCACGAAGTATGCGAACGTATTATTAAGAACCCAGTCTTACGTCCCCATTCCCCTGATACACCTCTTCCTGTACCTCCGCCAGTTGAAAGCGCTGCTCCCGCTTCACCTGAGGATATTACTCCTGGCTTACGCACTATGTCTCTTTCGACGATGGCTGCATTGCAAGTGTTGCAGGAAACGGCTCCTCCACTTAATGAACCAGCGCACCCCCTCCGAAGAACGCATCGTAGACACTCTTCTGGAACCACCCGTAGAACACGAGTTGCACATGCCTCCGCTCCTTCCCCTCCCGACCTCACCAACCGTAATTGCGAACGTTCTGCATCCCCAACGCCCTCCACCATGCCCCGCGTCACCATCGTAACCACCGACCCTGACAATAACTTTGTCTGTCGTAACTGTCGCACCCCCGGGCACCGTCACAAGCATTGCCCTAAGTACCATTGCCGCGTCTGTCGCGTTTACGCACCAGGCCATTTCTCCGTCTTCTGTAAACAGCTTAAAGGCGAAGCTGTCCTTCCTATCGACTGGAAGGATCCAGAATTTTATAGCGCCCTTGCCCATTGGGAAGCTGACAGAGATGCTGCGGATCTTTGCATCACTGAGGAGCAAGATGCCCTCCTTCATCGTGACTATGACTGTGACCATACTCTTTACGACAATACTGATTGATGAAGTCGGTGACTTCACGATAAAAATGGGGTAATGTTACAGTACGCTTAGGCCCTATTCATTTTATCTTCTTTCTTACCATTGTATTACATCGCAATCACTTACTACCGCCGTCGTTAGATGACCAATATCTCCTTTCTTTGATTACTCACCTTTTCTCGTGCATGCATGCTTAATTAGGCAGTCGTCCTTTGTCTTAGTACCTGCCCTAAACCCCCCCCTAGGTCCTCTATAAATACGTGCTCTTGTACTATGTAGTTCCTTACTTTAATCTTACTGGGTTTTACCTGACACTTGATTTCCTTCGTCTAAGCCCTCCAAGCTTAGTTGTCTGAACCGACTTCTAACCTAGAGCACTCCTCTTCGTTAGTCTGAATCTTTGAACCTAACTCTAAGGGTCATACCTTAGCATTAGCTATTAACTTCGCAAGTAGACTTCATTGTCGCTGCATTGTTAGACTAGACTCAACCACGAAGACTCTCTTCTGAGTCTAGGTTGTTTAGACCCTATCCCAGTTCGTAACAGGAGATGCTGATAAGAAGAAGAAAGGAAAGCAAACGGTAAGGCGTACAGCGCCTGATGATGAAAACACCACAAAGATCGAAGAACTCTCTGATGATGAAGAACTCGACACCAGAAGAACGGATTTTTGAATAGGAGGCCTACTGCAATGTTAGCCACCTCCTCTCTAGATGTACGTATTGTCCAGAATGTAGGAAAACCTAAAGAATTAAGGGTCCCGGCGACCATCTTTTCCTCCATACACCCTGACAAATCATTGCAAACCACCGCTGTTGTCGATTGCGGCGCAGCTGCCACATTCATCCATTGGATGTTTGTCAGGAAGCATGGTATCAAAACCCATCGCTTCACCACCCCTTTCCCGATCCGAACCGCTGACGGAAAGATCTCCAAGAACCCCATCATGCATTACTGTCATCTTGCAATCAAGATTGATGGAAGATTGATGTTTGGAAAATTCAACATCATGAACATGAGTGATCGTGATATGATCCTCCTCGGAAAACCCTGGCTGACCGCCATGAACCCCGACATTGACTGGGCTAAAGACACCCTTCGACTCCCATCGACCCCTAGATCCCTCCAACTCGAAAAAGCCTTCGAAAACCTTTGGAGAGAAAACTCCGTACCAAATCCCACTCCACCATCGAAACCTAGAAAGAAAGTTTCGATTGAAGAAGAAGAAGATCTTGAGCAATTTGCTCCCCTTCACGCCCCACTTCCCAAAGACGGGAGGAGAACCCTTGAACAACGAAAAGAAAAGAAAAAGAAAGAACCTGTTCCCGCACTCATCCCAGACCTGGATGATGAACCCTCTCAATATGACACCATGGAAGATGTTTGGGACGACTCTTCTATGTTCGCCAGAAAGGTAGAAGATCCAGTAACTTACCCCATCAACGACGATGAAGTCCTGATCGAATACACTCAAGATGGAACTTCCGTAACCCTTCATGAAAACCTCTCCTTTGACTCCCCTCTTACTCGCGATGGCACTTCTGCCTCTGAGATCCGACAAACTGCTGCTCTCAGACCCCTGAGAAACTCGTGGATCTACGCACGGAAGACTGAAGAAGATGAATACCTGAAGACTAGCAATAAGGTGCAAGAATTTGCCCTTAAAGACACACAAGAAAAGAAGAAGAAGACCTTTGAAGAATTAGTCCCTGACTACCTTCATGACTTCGCCGATGTTTTCGCCAAAGACGGCTTAAACAAACTCCCACCATCTCACCCTGGAGTAGATCACAGAATCGAAACGAAACCAGGATTCATTCCGAAGTCTGCAAAGACTTATCCCCTTTCCCCGAAAGAAACCGACGCCATGAAAGCATTCCTTGATGAACACATCGCCAAAGACTTCATTCAACCATCAAAATCCCCGCAAGCTAGCGGATTCTTCTTTGTAGGAAAGAAAGATGGCTCTCTTCGACCCTGCCAAGACTATCGCTACATCAATGAGTGGACGATAAAGAATGCCTATCCCCTTCCCCTGATTCCTCCTCTGATCGCTAAGTTAAGCAATGCGAAATTCTTCACGAAGATGGATGTCCGATCCGGATATAACAACATCTTGATTCACCCTGATGACCGTTGGAAAGCGGCATTCACCACCTCCTTTGGACTCTTCGAACCGAAAGTAATGTTCTTCGGCTTATGTAACTGCCCGGCAACGTTCCAAGCCTACATGAACCAGACCTTCCAGAAAGAAATTGCTGAAGGATGGATGATCGTCTACATGGACGATATTCTCATATTTTCGAAAACGCTAGAAGAAAACCAGAAACGAACCCGCCGTGTCCTTGAAATTATTCGCAAGGAAACCCTTTTCCTGAAGCCCGATGACATGCACAAATTCTGCTTTGTACATGGTCATAGACATATTTTCATCTAAGTTTCTACCTTATACAAGCTCCTAATAATAGTCTACTATACTGTCCTGAATTTTCCTAATCAAAGGAGAATTTTATCCAATAATTTCTGAGCCTACAAACATTACTTTACAACTTATCTCTTCACAATAATACTTATCTTGGTCAGAAAACAGCTTCAAAACCCTTTAATTTTCATTAGTCAGCAATTTCCCACACCTTTCATAATTTTTTCACACATTTTCACATCTTTTGAGATACTTTTACAGAAACACCCCAACATCTAAAATATTTGCAATTCTACATCTGGACATAGTTATGTCTATGTAGGGAATTTTGCTTTGAAGAATTGTAAACAAACACAACATCATTTGAGTAATGTGTTGTCTGTAAATATGAACAAACTCAGAATTAAGGTATTCAGCAAAAGAGCACTAAGAATGTCTATTTTTGGGCTAGTGGCTAGAGCACAGCAACTAGGCAGTGCAAAGTCTTGGCACACAGCCATAAGTACAGCATTCAGGCAGTGTAAAGTCTTGGCACACAGCCTTTCAAGCACTTTACCTGAGACTTCCAAATTAGGTTAGCTCTGCACAGGAAGCACTGCTACTTGACCCAAGGATGCCAAATATGGGTTCCTCTGCCAAAGTGCTTCATAATACTTTATTCAACAATTCTAGGTATTTTACTTGTATACCAATAATTTCTAGCATAGCCACCAGTAGAGTAGTATATAAGGGGCTCACTTTCTCCCCTTTGAAAAAACAATACCCATCTTTTATACCTAAGAATTAGTAGGGGAATCATAGGGAAAATTCCCTAGGTTCTCAGTGAGTGAATATCTGAGTGACTATTTGAGAGAAATATTAAGTTATTTCCTCCATTCCTTTGACATCATTTGCAACATCATACAAGGTATCTGAGGCCACATCTGAGCCATCTTACACAGTACATTCCAGGTTCTCTTTTAGACACAGAAACAGTTCTGTGGGGAGAATATTAGTATTTTCAGCAATTAGGGAAGACAAATAAGGCTTGCAGTCAGTCAACAATATTAAGAGCTTGGCCACTTAAGACTACATCAAGAGGGTGTATTCTGTTCTGGTCTGCGTCATACTCATCGTGAGTGCCTGAGCAGCAGAGGGTTGGTTTCGAAGTCACATATTGGGTCATCTTGATAGTGCCTGATCTTAGTTTGATCTCCATTGTTGAGGATAAGGAATATCCAAGAAGGATACAGCTTTAGGTCATTATATTCTGTTGCACCATTATATTCAGAGAAGTCATAGCACTGCATCAAGCCAGTTATTGACTTAGCTTAGTAGAAGATCATAAGCACTGCATCAAGCCAGTTATTGATCTTATTTTCCCTCCACCTTTAGTCACTAGTGTTTTGCTTAGAGAACTCAACAAACCTATTCCCCACGAACAACCACGTTATCGACCGTTGGTAATTGTCTGAACCGTTGACCGTGGTAGGATATTGAAATTGGTGATTTTATTGCTTTTTCATATCCTAGTAAGACACCGAAAAATGTACCTTCAACGCTCAAGAAGTTGACTACCTCGGCATGATCATCCGTCCTGGGCAAGTAGCCATGGACCCTGCCAAGCTGTCTGGTATCAGCCAATGGCAAGCTCCCACCTCAGTTAAAGAAGTCCGATCATTCCTCGGATTCTGCAACTTCTACCGTCACTTCATCTCCCACTACTCTGACCTCGCCCGACCCTTGATTGACCTTACAAAGAAAGACACTGTCTTTGCATGGACGCAAGCATGCACCAAATCCTTTGAGAAGCTGAAACAATGCTTCCTTTCAGAACCTGTTCTCCGAAACCCAGAGCCCTCTCGACAATTTGCTCTAGCCACCGATGCATCGCTTGTTGTGACCGGTGCAGTCCTACTCCAGACTGATGAAAATGGAGCATACCATCCTTGCGGATACCTTTCGCAATCCTTCAACCCCGCTGAACGAAACTACCAGATCTACGATCGTGAACTCCTCACTATCATCCGTGCCCTGAAAGCATGGAGGCACTACCTTGAAGGGAACCCTCACCCGGTCATCGTGTTCACTGATCATAAGAACCTCCTATACTTCCGATCCGCACAAAACCTCACACGCCGCCAAGCTAGATGGCAACTGACCTTGAATGAATTTGATCTAGAACTCCACCATGTCCCAGGAACCAAACTCGCTGCCCCTGATGCCCTTTCACGCCGCCCTGACCATTCCTCCGATCCTGCTGACAATGCAGATGTTACTCTCCTTCCGGATACTCTCTTTGCCCAAGTTGTTGATATTGACCTCGCCAATGCTTTGAAATCCGCCGATCCATTCTCTGACCCTGTAATCATTGCCACCCAGCAAGCCCTTGATGGGCTAAGCGCACCCCCTATGAAATCAGCCCTGTCTGACTGGCGTCTTGATGATGGAACTCTATTTTATAGAAACCGAGCTTATGTCCCAGCTCATCTCCGCCACCGCATCCTCACCCTCCATCATGATCACCCCACCGCCGGACACCCCGGACGATTCAAGACAGAAGAACTAGTCAAGCGTGACTACTGGTGGCCCGGTATGGGTACATTCATCAGAAAATACGTTGAGGGTTGCACCCTTTGTCAGCAAATGAAATCCGACACACATCCTTCCACCCCTCCACTGACCCCTATCCCCTCATCTGCAACACGCCCCTTCTCGCAAATCTCTGTAGACCTAATCACTGATTTACCTGAATCTGGAGGTTTTGACTCAGTCATGGTCGTGGTAGACCATGGGCTTACAAAGGGGGTAATTCTCTCACCCTGCAAGAAAACCATCACATCCGAAGGCGTCGCCCAATTATTTTTCAAAAAAGTTTTCTTGAGATTTGATCTTTATGACAAAATCATCTCTGATAGAGGCCCCCAGTTCGCCTCTAAGTTTGCCAAAGAACTTGGAAGACTCCTCGACTATGAAGTCGCCCTCTCCACAGCATATCATCCCCAGACCGACGGACAGACTGAACGTCTGAACCAGGAATTAGAAACCTACCTCCGCATCTATTGCCGCTCCGCACCTCTCAACTGGGTTAAGCACCTCCCCATGGCAGAATTCGTCCACAACCACCGAAAACATGACTCCCGCAACGCCTCCCCATTCTTCCTCATGATGGGATATGAACCCCGAGGCATCCCTCACATTCTCCCGAACTCCGCTATCCCTGCCGCAGAAGATTGAATCAGATACCTCCAGAAGACCAGAGAAGAAGCCATCGCATGTCACAATCTTGCAATGCAACGCATGGCTGCTCGATCCTTTGGGAAGAAGTTTGAACCCTGGAAAGTTGGTGAGAAAGTATGGTTATCGGCAAAGAACCTCATCTCCACCCTACCTTCCAAGAAGCTCGCTCCTAAAAGGTATGGCCCTTTCACAGTCGAAGCCGTCCTCTCCCCTATCACATTCAAGATCCGACTCCCCTCCTCTTGGAAATCTCACCCCGTCTTCCATGCTTCTGAGTTATCATCCTATCAAGAAACAGAAGTCCATGGCCTGAATAACACCAAACCCCCTCCTGACATCATTAACGGTCAAGAAGAATACAAAATCAGAGCCGTTCTCGCCCATAAAGGAAACATAAAGGGAAAATGCCGCTTCCTCGTGTCATGGAAGGGTTACCCCTCTTCTGACAACTCATGGATACCCGAAAAAGAAATGAACAACACCCAAGAAATCCTGAAAACCTATAAAGAACATCTCCGAATCTCTCGACTCCTCACCAGCTAGAACTCGAAATATGTCTTCTTCACAATCGTCCCAATCTTCTCTTGAAAGTCACCGCTCCCAGCTTGAACTCCACCATAAATGCGCTCTTGTAGAATCAACCTTGCTCTCCCTCCCATGCACGCTTCCGTTAGATCATTTCTTTTCTGAAGATCCCGTTGCCCTCTCCCTCATCACTGCCTACCGCAGCGCGGACCTTTCCTCCAGCTATGCCCATACTATTAATGCCCCTGAGGAAGAGGCTACCAAATGTTCCATTATTTATCATATGACCAAGATCAAGCTCGTTCTTGCTGACTGACTCCTTGAACGCGGGTTCGAGCAAGCCCTCACCCCTTCAATGATTCATGAAATTACCGAGTCTAGACACGGATCTTGTGACCATTTCGGACCAGCACCTATGCAACCCATGTGCTCCCCATCACTAGAAGTTCCTAGCTCTCCATCCGAGACTTCGGACGAAAGCACCCCAGTTCCACCTCCTTCCTCTCAGCTCGCCATTCGCTCAACCGGAGCACCCCGCAGAAGTCGTGGAAAACGAAGGAATAGTGTCGCATTCGGAGTAGGTCTATCTCAACCATTCACACCATCTCCTGCCCCTCTTATCAAAGAGGAAGACTCCAAACCATCTATCGCACCCCAGGAACCATCACGACCACCTTCCCCCACCAACTCTTGAGCTCCTTCTGAGGAGACCTTTCACGACCGCAATGGAGTTGACTACTCCACAATGACTTGCCGCTACTGCGGAGGAGACGGGCATCGTCAGATTCATTGTCCTCGATACTTTTGCCGTATTTGCCATAACCATGCCCCCAAACACCTCATGTGCTTTTGCCCTCAACTTAAAGGAAAAACATGTTATTTCAGCCAAACCTGGGTCTTGGCTTTTCCTCTCTGCGTTAAAGACATATGAGGACCGTCTGGATGAAGAATACGAAGCAATTGAGAAGAGAACTCTCGCTGATGACACTTACTCCGTGGACTTATATTTAAATTTGGATAACTGAAGTCGAAGACTTCAGACGCTAACAAGGGGGTAATGTTACAGTCACCCTATTCTTTTCTCACACTATGCTTCCCTTCCATTTCGCTATGCTTCTTTATCACCTTGCTGCCTCCTCATGCTTCCCTTATCTCTGACTCGTCCTGACTCAACTTCCCATGAACCTTCCCTTCTGGTACTATGACTCTTGGTCCGTGCCTACTTCTCTCCTCTATTTAAGAACGTAGTTACTGCTTGTATTTCCCTAACTTGAATCTACTCGGTTCTCTCTGATAATTCGAACTCTAGCTCCTTGGGGAGGAGGCTAGCCTTGTTGACCTCGAATAAGCTCTAGATCCTGCGGGAGTCTAGACTGATCGGATCCTGCGGGAGTCCATAGCCCGACAAAAGCTACGCTTTAGTCGGTCCTGATCCAGAACCGCCTTTATTGGCGCTATTGATTGCCTTTGTTGGCGTACTCTATCCGAGTCCATAACACCAGCCTTGTTCATAGCATAGCATCGCAACCTTCACTCACTCCAGAGCTTGTTCTCATTGTCCAAGCCCTAGTACAACATGGTGAACAGAGTGATTTCGAATTGACACAGCCTAGCATTCAGCACGCAGTAGAGCATAGTCATAGCCCACAGCACTAGTTTTGAGCATCACATCAGAAAACCATCGGTTCAGAATAATAACTAACCAATTACAGAATCAGCAGCAATATTACATTGCAACACGCCTTAAAAGCCTGCACGTATTACAAGCAAGGGCTGAGTTCATCCTACTGTTTTACGTGGACAATTAATGCCTAGCACTAATAGTTTAAGACCCAGAATGGCAGGAGGACAAGCGGTGACCAACGTTCGTTTAAAAATGAACTGGTCAAATTGGTCGACAGAGACGTTGACAGCTTCATCCCCACTTGACACACCAGAAACATCAGCGCATAACACACCAAACTGCTCGAGCAGCTCATCATTAAGCAGTTTGGAAGAAGAAATTGACGACCACGTTCCATTCCTGGAGTTAGAGGTCCCAGAACTAGATTTCCAGTTGCCATTACTCAAACTGCAGCCAGCACAATGACTGAAAAAGACAGAGCCGCTCAAATCCATTTCTACAGTACCAAACTATGACTTAGCCAAGTTTTTCGCGCTGGCACAACCAAGAGCAACCATGCCCATAGAGACTCCGCAGATCTTTCATGGAGATGGATGAGTATCAGAGAACCCAGTGGACTTTTTAAAGTCGTTCAATCGAGCAATGCGACAACAAGCAGTGACGCAGAGCAACGACAAGCTCGACGCGTTTGGAGACTATCTGGGGACAAGCTCACAAGCAGAGAGGTGGTTCAAAGCGTTAGCATCCACAGATAAGGCCACGTGGGCCGCATTTGTAACAGCATTCGAGAAACGTTGGCCACCAATCATAATAGCAGAAAAGACGAAAGCAGAATACAAGAAGGAGCTACTAGAACACGTGCTAGGAAGTGGGGAAGTGGGGAAGAAGACGATGCTCTACGACAGGGAATGTTGGATGCACGTAGCATGGGCAACAAAAGCACAGCAACTAGCCACAGACACAGGCATCGAACAAAGCACATTGATGATCTGGCAAGTCCACAGCAAGCTACCGGATGTAGTGAAAGACTTACTCAAGGATGAGGAGTATGTGAAGTGGGAAGAATTTACGAAGGCAGTGATGGATCTGAAGGGAAGCAGATTAGCGGAGAAACAAGAGCAGCACGTCAAGCAAATGCAGGAGCTCAGAGCATTACGAGCAGATCTAGCTCGAATTCAAACACGAGCACCGACGCAAAGCCCAATCACATCCCTTCAGAATCAGTTCAGTAAAATGTCGCTCAGCTCACCAATGACGATGCCCACAACGAACGCATACAATCGAACACCAGTAACTTGCAACAACCAAGCCATGCAGCCCACGTACAGTCGTCAGCCAACCATAACGCAACAGCCGCTCACAATTACAGAAGAGACAAAAGCAGCAATTCAACAGCTCATTCAAGCATCACCACACCACCCAGATAACGCAGTGGGGCAAGCTGCATATGCAGCACAATTAGCAAAGTGGAATACTAGATGGGGAGAGAACATGCGAGTTATGCAAGAGACAGGGTACCCATTAAAGCCAGGCACAGCAGCTATAGCATCGAGCGAGTGCTTCGCGTGTGGAGTGCACAGACATAATGGTCGAAACTGCCCATTACCACCAGACCATACAGAGCGACTATCTCGCAAAGAATCAGCATGGAGAGCGATCATTAGCAAGGCATTAGGCGCATATAATAGGGCGACAGCAACACCCATCTCGCTCGTTATGAATAGCGGATATGAGGAGACGCAAGCGTGGACTGAAGAGAGCACAGAGCAACAGGGAAAAGGGGATGGGTCGACGTAGAGCGGAGCAGTACATCGACCCAAAACACCGAATACCAGCAGGAGGGAGTAGAAGTCCTCACATGCGAAGAGACAACGTGCGAGGACAATAACAGAAACAACAGCCCCAGAGTCTCAGCTGGACGTGTAGCTAAGAATCCCGCATGTACTATCGAATCTCACAACACAATCGAGATCTTGGACCTGTACTCAGTCGGACACCCACTCAGCACAAACACGCAGCTAGAGAAAAATGAGGCGATCCCATTCATACACCAAATAGAACTAGAAGGTCCACAAGGAGAAAGAGTCGGAATCAAAGCGCTATTTGATGATGGCACTATGGTTAGTGCAATGTGCACATCAGTCTTTGAGAAAATCAAGCACAAACTGCATAACTGGGGAGAATCGCAGAGACGGTTGAGAATGGCGAATGGAAACACAGTCAGAGCAATAGCAAAATGGACAGGAACAGTATGGATCGAAAATACTAGGGCTCAGGGCACATTCAAAGTCTTCGAGAGCGGAGGAAGCTGGGGATTTTTACTTGGGAAACCGATGCTTCAAACCTTGGCAGCTGTTCACAACTACACTTCGGACACTATCAAAATAACAGACCAAGCTCAGATGATTTTGATCAAAAACCAAATGCAGGACGAAAGGACGTCACAAGGGGAGGGAGAAGCAAATCTGATGTTAGATGAGAAGCAGAAGGAAAGAAAGATCGGGCAGAAGAAACAAAATAAAGAAGACAATACAAAACCATCAAACGTACCGATGGGCCAATGGAGACCCATGAAGTTGCAAATGAGATGGAAAGAAGAGAAGAAAACTTGAGAAAGGATCAAGGGGGGCGAGGAGCCCCCTGCAAGGGAAGTCTTGACAAGTCATCACCGCTGAAACGAATGCACCCTGACATGAAAACAGTGATAGCAGATATCAATGTGCTAGTCACACAAGAGACACAGGAAGAGGAGGAACAGCTATTAGGCGAAATTCCGGAGTTAGAGCCGAGGACGAGTGACACATCAATATACACACGGCAAACAGACCCCTTCAATCCAGCAAGAGTCAAAGAAATCATACGGCAAGTCGAGTTCGGGAAAGACCTATCGATAGAAGAAAGAGAGGAGTTAGAGCAATTCATAAGGGAGAATGCAGACAGCTTTGTGCTAGCGTTAAAAGAGCTAATTCCAATTCCAGGAGCGACACTGAATTTGAACATACCAGAAAACATGACATTCAATTTACGAGTACACCAACGCCCTTTAACACCAGAACAGTCAAAATTTTACAACGAATGAGCGAACAACATGCTAACAGCAGGTATCATCGAGAGAGCACCCCCAGAGTTGATCCGATGCACAGCGACTATGGTCATAGCTCAGAGAGCACATGGAACGGGGGGGCTACCATGGGAAGAATTGAAGCAACGAATCAATGATCAGCACCAAGCAGCAGGACTACAACCGGCACATGAATTACCACCCAGAGAAGTACCAGCCCCAACAAACAAAAGTGCAACAGAACAAGAACCGAAGAAGTGGAGGATTTGCCAGAAATTTGCGCAATTAAATAAGGTAACAGAAGTCATGCCGATGCCACAAGGAGATATACTATCAAAGCAACAGAGGTTAAGTGGTCAACGCTATATATCAATTTTTGATTTTGCAGCAGGATACTACGCAATAGAAGTACCAGAGAAGTGGCGCCCATATCTAGCATTCTATATCGAAGGGAGAGGGTATTTCTGGTATCAGAGAATGCCAATGGGGATTACGGGAGCACCAGCAGCATTCTGCGATGCATTAGCAGAACGACTACACGACCTACTAATAACACATTACATGGAGTTATTTATGGACGACGGAGGATGCGCAGCAAGTACGTTTCGAGAAATGATGAATAAACTAATGCATCTATTTCAGCGGTTCCGAGAATGCAAATTCTCGATAGCACCAAGCAAGACAAAGTTATGTATGACAGAAACAGAATTCACAGGGGGGACAGTAGGACAAGATGGTGTAGAAACTACAACACAGCGAGGCGCAAACAAAGCTCCTGACTGTATCTATAATTGTTGTAGGTCGCGCGTTGCCTAGTCTGCTATACCTGAGATGACAAGTGCGTTCGACCCTAAAGGGGAAGCAAGTGCAGCAGGGATCTAGTTGTATGTGCTGAAGGTGCTACTGGTCGGCCAATACAAAGCGCGAGAAAGCGCAGGTGCGCGCAAGGCATGAAGGCGCAGGAACGCGTGCGTGTGCTGCGCAAAGCACGGGAAAGTGCGCGTGTATATGCGCAAATGAGAGAGTGTAAAATGAATGGATTTCTACTATGTTCTGCTAGGTAAATAGTGGGTAGGAAAGTTCTCTCCACCGAAAAGTTCCCCAATAGTAAGTACTGCTGGCGCTTATATATAGCGCCTAAGTGCTGTCATGCGGAGCCAAAGCGCTACCGAGTAAGGTATGTAAAGTAAGGGTCCATGATAAAAATAAAAGTGGAACGATATGTAAATAAGGGAAATAGGAATATACGCACTTAGAGAGCTTGGTGGACAGTGGATGGATGCTTCTGGATGGCTGGCGCTATAGGGCGCTTCAAGCGCGGGAAAGCTGCGCCTCATATAGGAATAGCTGCAGATAGCACCTAGAGTGGTGCTGCAAGTTCATGCCATGTATTCCCTAGTGAAAAGCGCCATATCACATGATGAGAGGCATTATTCCTTACAACGGGGTCAAACCAGACTTGATGAAACTGACAGCAATTGTAGACTGGCAACAGCCACAAGACGCACAGAATTTAGCCTCATTTTAGGTCTTACAGGATTCTATCGCACACTGATCAATGCATATGCAAAATGAGAAGGCCCATTAAGGAATCTATTGCTCAAAGTACCATTGGACAACACCATGTCTAAAGCAACGTATCGAAGAACTATGAGCAATTTCAAGCTAAGTACCATTTGGACACAGGAGCATACTAAAGCATTTTTAGATCTAAAAACGGCAATCACATCAAGACCAGTACTCCAAGCGCCAAGATACGACAGATCGCACTTTATAGTAACATCGGATGGGTGTATCGAAGGATTCACAGCGGTCCTATCGCAAAGGATCAAAATGCAAACACCGACGGGAAGATGGGTGGAGCGTCTACACCCATTAGGGTTTGCATCAAAATGAACATCAGCAACAGAAAAGAAGTATAAATCATACTTACTAGAATTCGCAGCGCTTAAATTCGGACTGGACAAGTTTTCGAGCGTAATATGGGGATTCTCAGTGGAGATCGAAATGGATTGCAGTGCAATGAAAAGCACTCTGCTAAATCTGCAATTAAATGTAGCACACACGAGATGGAGAGAAGGAATATTAGTGTATCATATAGTGGACATAAGGCACGTACCAGGAAAATTAAACGTGGTAGCTGACGGTATTAGCAGAAAATGGGAGAATACACCACCGAGACCAGGAGACAGGAGCGAATGGACGGTAAGTGAAGATTGGGAGGTGAGAACAGGTCTAGTCAACGATATCATGACAATAATGGCAATAGACGCATCAGTAGATGCACTATGCACAAGATTCGAGAAGGAGCCGGTTTTCAAAGAAGTAATAGAAGCGATCCATAATTTAGATCAATCCAAAGAAATCAAGGAGAAATGATGGGCATGTCACAGAGCAGAACAGTACGTCATAGAAGACGGAAAACTCTGGAAATTACGAAGTGGCACAGCGATGAGAGCAAGAGCAAAGGTAGAGTGCATCACGAGAGAAGAAACTAAAAATTTAGCAGCACAGGAACACGTGGGAGGAGGCCATTGGGGACGAGACGCGATCAAAATCGCTCTATTAGATTGAGTATGCAGCCCCAAGTTAGACGCATCAATCTTAGAAGCTATTAAGGACTGCGCTAAGTGTAAAAACTTTGGCCCAACACACATATACTCACTGCTTGAACCAATAACTAGACGACACCCTTTCGAATTATTAGTAGGGGACTACCTAACACTTCCAAAAGGAAAGAACGGATACACCACACTCGGCGTCTACCTAGACACATTCTCGCAGAATACCTGGGTATTCAAATACAAAACTTCAGGCAGTGCCAGGACGACAAAAGAAAGCCTTAGCAACATTTTCAATGCATTCACGACGCCGGAAACATTCATGGTGGACGGAGGCAAACACTTCAACAATGAAGAAGTGAGAACATTCTGTGAAGCAAGAAAATGCAAACTACACACCGTCGCGGCATACTCGCCTTGGATCAATGGCCTAGTAGAAGGAACAAATAAGCTACTATTGCACATATTGAAGAGATTATGCGCACCGGAGATAGGAGAGGACCAGGATCAAGAAACGGCATGGGACGCATTGCCATACTCATGGCCAGATCATTTAGATGACGTGGTGCACGCTCTCAACTATAGATTGTTACCAGCGCTGAAATTCTCCCCCAAAGAACTTCTTCTAGGTTTAGTAATTAACACGCCAAAGACCAGCATAGAGGAAAGCACTTCGTCAATACGCACATCGGACATACTGACGCAGATCGCATACGTCGAACAACAAAGGCTAGACAGCTATGACGAAGTAGTGAGGCATGCAATCAAGAGGAAAGCAGCATTCAATAAGAAACTGCTACAACGAGCACCGGGTGAGGTTATATTTAAAACTGGTCAATTAGTTCAAGTTTATCGCAGCGATTTAGATTATACATTCAAAGCAGAATGAAAACTCATACCGAAATGGTCGGTCCCACATAGAGTAAAGGAGAGAATCCTAAACTCCTACAAGCTCGAGACACTCAAAGGAGCCCCAATCCAAGGAGAGTTCAGTGCAAGACGACTGAGAATCTTTTTCCCAAGAGAAGGAACACAGTTAGCAAGGGAGCAGAAAGAACACGAGAAAAGAATTAGAGAAGAAGAAAATGAAAACCCGGAAAACGCAATAGAAAAGGATGGAGGACAAAATGAAGATGTAGGCGATGAAGAAAAGGATGACGAAGGAGATAGCGCCGACGAAGAGGAAGAGAGTGACGAAGAAGAGAGAGAGTAGAAGAGCGGAGGAAGAAGGCGTCAAGGGCAGCGCCTGTTGTTTTTAGGGGAGCGCATGGACCAGGGGTCCCAAGGCATAGACCAGAGGCAGTCCAGCAGCGAGGTTCAGAGCTGAGAGGCGACCTTGCGGAGATCTCCATAGCTTAGTCAGCCAGTAGCATAGGCAGCCAGCCTTGTTCATAGCATAGCATTGCAACCTTCACTCACTCCAGAGCTTGTTCTCATTGTCCGAGCCCTAGTACATCGTGTATTTGGTTGAGTTGTCTTTCTGCTCTTTTCTTTGCTATCCTGCCTAGCTTGTGGACTGCCTTGTGTTCAATGTTGAGCTCTTTGGACCACCAACATTTTGCATATGGTGAAGGTTTGGTGAGTGGTACGCTCTCACCTACCGTTTCTGTTAAGCACCTTGTGAGTGCCTTGTAAGCTTCATTGAAATGCTCTAGTGAGTTGAGTTTCTCAGCTGGGGGGATGGCATTGAGTTTGGTTGAGAGGGTCTTGCAGAATTTGTCCCAGTCAGTGCTTCTGAAGTTGCGCTTGGGGCTGATCTTGGTTTGTTCTGGTGTGAGCTCAATGGTGCTGATTATTAGAAAGTGGTCCATTATGACTGGGCACAGGTCTTGCACTATGCAGCACTGGGTGAACAATTGTTCAAAGTCCGCTGTGCAGAAGACATTGTCTGGGTGTGTTAGATTCTTCATGTTTGAAGCTTTGAGGGTGGCGATGCTTGGGGGAACTACTTGGACTAGATTATAAAGGGATAGTAAGTTAATTAGTTCACCCATGGCGTCTAAGTTAGCCATGGTGAGTAAGTGTACATTGCTATGTAGCTCCTACATGGGGTGATGGTGGTTGAAGTCACCCATCTAAACTATGTGCTCTCTTTGTTCTGGTTCATCACCTTGAGTGACTTGGTGGTTTCTGTGAGCATTATTTTCTGACTGCATGTGTCTTTCCAGGAATTGGATCGTGTTGTTACTGTTGCAGGGATTATAAATATTGTATATATGCACCTTGCCGAAGTTCCCCATGAGTTCTATAGCCATTATGTTTGGTGACTTTATTGGTACTATGTGCCAGTTGTTTTTTGACAATTGCTTGTTGACTAGCATGATTGTCTGGGAGCGAGTGGGTGTTGTGTGATGGTTGGTGGGGTACATGATGTCCCAGAACTGTCGGAGGTTTGATGCATTCGCTAGGTTGACTGTGTTCAGGAAGGGTTCCTGGATGCACACTATATCATAGGCCTCAGGGTCGAGGTTTCTGAGCAGATGCTCCCAAGTGCTGTTCAACTTGCATAGATTTTGCTGCCAAATCTTCACATTTTCTCTCAGTGGTGGTGCTTGTTGAAGTGCGTCTTCCATTAGTTATTGTTATGGTCTTGATCCCAGCTGCTGGGGTTGTACTGATTGTGGGGGGACCCATAGGGAGACTGGGACCATTGGGACAGGGTAGATGGTCAGTTGAAGTGGTCTTCTGTAGTTCGAGCTTGGTGTGGTCTCTGCAGTGGGTGTTGTCTCACCGGGTACCATGTGTCTGTGATGCGGGACTGGCCTTCTAGTGGGATGTGGTTTGCATTCTGGTACTCCCTTCTCATGGGTGCTTCCCGGTGCCTGGTGACCATGTGCTAGTCTTCTGTTCTGTCCCTTAGAGGGGGGTACTTCTGTTGGGGTTGACTGGGGGGCTCATGCTGAGTTTCTGCCTCTGAATTGCTGCTGTTCCTGTCTTGGTTTGCAGCTGGGAGTGCTTCCCAGGTAAGTGGATCCTCTGTTAGGTAGAAATGATACTTAGCATCTTTGTTTTGTGCTCTGTGAGTTTTCCACTTCTTCTTGAAGGTGGGGCAGTCCCAGCTCCATGCTGTGTGCCCCTTTACATCGCAGTTCTTGTAGTGGTATTCATTGGAGTCCATGATTGAGCATGCTGAGGTTCTGTGCAGGCCTCAGCATGTTCTGCAAATGTCTTGTTCCTGTGGGCATTCAGCAGTGATGTGAGTGCCTTCGAGTGAGTGACATTTCAAGCACCTGGTTGGTTCTGGGATTAGCTTTCTACTGTACACCTTCTTGCTTTCCACTGATAGTCCAAATTTGATGGCTTGATTGGCATCCTCCTTGGTTTTGAACGTGAATACTGTGTGTGCTGTGCATTGTCCCTGGCAGCATCTACCTTCTGGTTTGATGTATTGTGCTTTTGCTATTGAGCCTGGTTTTAGTCCTGCCTTCTTTTCAATATCTGTTAGTGCGTATTGGTTCTCTGGTATGAAGGATATTGGAACATTTTCAACCAGCACGTGGAAGGCATAGTCTTTGATTGTGATCTCTGGTCTGAAATGCTTGAGGAAGCTACTTTGGTTTGCCAGGGTGTTGAACCATGCTACCATCTCCAGCAAGTTGAGTTCATATAGCACTCCTCCATGTGGGAGACGCCAGGTGGAGATGAAGGTGAGATCCTTTGGGATGTCTTCGACCATTTTCACCATAAGTTCTACTGCCATAGTGGCTTTGACTACTAGTTGGGCCTCAGTGAGTTCATGCAAGGAGTTGATGTGAATTGGTGACCGTCTGTCAATTAGGATCTGTCTGGCGTGAGCTTCATTCTTTGCTATGATCTTGCTTAGGGCTGTTGGGATGTTAGTTTTTGCTGCGGATGCATAGGTTTTGGGTCTGTCAGGCCCTTTAACTCTGTTTCTGGTGTAGAGACTCAAGTCTCTACAGGCATGTACAGACCATGTTGCAAGACCCTATACTGGCACCTACTGCAGTGCAGTGATTTTTACGATTTTGCATATCTCGCACATTTCGTGTTTTTGTGCATTTTGCATTTTCACATTTTTGGATATCTCACACATTTCGTGATCCTGCACATTTTGCATTTCATGTACTCGCATATCTCCGCATTTCGCCTTTTGCATATTTCACATTTCATGTTTTCGCATTCTCGTGTTTTTCACGCTTTGACATGCACTACCACACGCCTCCCTAGGATCCATCGCATTCTGTTTACATGTCCTGTCCTCATCCTCCAAGGTCCATTGGTGCATATTTCACTTTGTTTCACTCACATTACATCATATGTCTTTACATTCCCATTTATGTTCACTTATCTCATTATGTGTTTATATTACATCACCCTTGTACATTTAGCACTACCTACTTGGCTCTGAGCCCTGGGAACTTGCTTAGCATGCTGACACATCAGTGCATAGTTGGAGGTTTTTACTTCACTTCTCTTCCATCACTTACACATTAGTTAGTAGGACTTAGCACGAAAAATTCCATTGACTTCCTATCCATCATTACATTCCGTGAGAGCCTCAGGATATTCTTGAGAGCTGCATCCACTTCCCCTTCAGCATCTACCCTCAAGTTAGAGAGCCCCACTTTCATGTTTTCAAGGAGTAACACACTTTGCAATATTTTGTGCTTTTTCCTGCACTTCGCAATTTACAGCGCATTTTCACATGCCCTTAGCCACATCGCACACCACTACTTCCCCTTCCCTCAAGAGCGCTTGAAGAGCCTCCAGACCAAAGCCCAGTCCACAACTCCCCTCTCTTAGAGGAATCTTTTCTCAGTAGCAATCCCCTTGGGACGAGCTATATCTTGTGTCCAGAGGAGCACTGTAGAGCCCATATCAGGTCTAACCCCCACCCACTCATCATTCCTTGCCTTCAACTGGAGCCCACCATGAGGGGGTCATCTGAGAAGGTTGGTAGGTCATTAAGACTCACAAAGGAGCGCAAAGCAAGAGAAGAAGCCATCGAAGAATTTGAAAGAGTGATTTCTGAATTGCAAGTCACATCCGCAGAAGAACTCCTAATCCCCATAATGCAAATGCACCGTGTGCAATTCTTTTCAGAACCCTCCCGCCCTGATCCATCCCTTTTCACTCCAAATCTGCAAACCACAGTATCACCTGTAATGCTTTTGCCTAAAGACTCCTCAAAAGGCGAATCATCAGACAAATTTGAAGTGCACAACAAACCACAGAACCTACTTCCAGGAGCATTCATTAACACTCCAAAGTGTGCACCCCTCTCCAGTACTAGCACCCTCTCCTCCTTAACTGTGCTAAGTTCCTCCAGCACTCATTCTCAAATCGTGATGATTACGCAAAAAAGTGCGCCAGCATTAGCAAAAGTGCCTTTCATCAAACAAGAAGTGCACAACAGCATGTCCACATTGCACCCCACAAGAACAAATGTGCCAGCTACCAACATCCCACCTATTCACCCCACATCATCTAACACCCCACAAACAAACATGTCAGCTGTACCTTTTAGAATGCCCAGGCATGCGACTGATAAGGCGCCCAAGTTTGATGGGAAGGACAAAAGTCTGCTCATCTTCATAGACAATTATGAAGACCTTGCAGATCAAGCACAGCTGCAAGGCACGGATTGCATAAAGGGCCTCATCAAATATGTCCCCACCAAAGACTGCAGCCTATGGGCTGGAATACCCAAAGCAAATGTGGGCGATTACACCACATTTATCATGGCAGTCAAAGACATGTACCCTGGATGTGAAAGTGACAAGCGCTACATGGTAAATGACTTGCAAACAGTTTTGCGAAATTGCAGCTGCAAGCCCATGACAAGCATTGATGCAGAAGGAGAGTACTATTGTGAGTTCACAAAAGTGTCAATACCACTTGCCATGAAAGACCGCATTGGTAAAGCAGAGTTGAACAGGCTGTATCTAGAAGGATTCCCCTCCAATGTGCAACAGCAGATCCGCATGTACATGATGATCAAGTTCCTTGACCATCACCCAGAGGACCCATATCCCATCAAGGATGTGTGCGCAGCTGCGCACTTTCTATTACCAGGCAATTCTTCGGTAGTTCCACTCCCAACTAGTGTGCAAGCGCAAGGCCTGTCACCTTTGCCCTGCAATATTGCACTGCAGGCCCCCATTTATCAACAGCCAGCAGGTGGCGCAGTTGTCAAGCAAGAATACCACGTGAGTCAAAGCAGTACATATTCCACACAAGGATGCATGTTTTGCAGTAGCAAGGAGCATTACCTCAGTTGCTGTCATGATAAAATTGCATACATCAAAGCTGGCAAATGTAAGATGAATGAACACACTCAGAAGCTAGTGCTACCAGATGGCAGAAGGATCGCTGAAGGAGTGCTTGGATCACTATCATACAAATCAGCAGGCAAATGAAGTGCTACCAAGTACAAGTGTGACAGCGGGAATTTTTGTTTGTGCCGAACCTGAAGTAGGTGTGATTGTAGAGGTGGACTCATCCACCTTTGTCCATACCATCGCAGATGTGAGCTCAGAGGTAGATTAAGATGAGCTAGATGTAGAGCACGTGGTTCAAGTGCTCACATTAGTGACCGCAAAACGTAATCAGAAGAAGGCAGGTAGCACGAGTTCATCCAAAAGCCGCAATATGCACTTTGATGGCATGGACATGAGCAGTGGTTCACAAACATGCCCAGGCCCCGCATTGTGCCAGCTCACAGATGTGGAGGAGATTGTTTCTCCAGCAGTCCAAGTGACGTCAGCAAAAGGGAAAGCACCAGAAATCGCAAAAGTGCCCTCTGCATCCACTACCTCAGCAAGCAAGTCCAAAGAGGCAACCAAAGCACCTTCAGTTGCATCAACTATAGAATCAGCATCATCCACTGCAACCTCATCTTCATCCTCCTCTGCACAATGTGAATATTTGTTCACACTCAAAGACAAAGACACCGATAAACACATAGTGCAGTGCCTTTTGGAATGCAATATCAACATGCCTGTTCGCGAGTTACCTGCTGTGTCTCCAGATGTCCACAAATAATTTTGTGATCTGACCACCACAAAACATGTCACCATAGGTACCATGTCAGTCAATGAGCTATCCAGCCAGCAAACGACAGAAGAGTTTATGCATGCATTTGACCAAGATTGGCTGCGAAGCAATGATAGCAAGGTGGTTGCAGATCACTTCACACCCTTGCACTGTATTCATGCAGTGATGATTGGAGGCTGCATTTTAACTTGTGTCCTAGATCAAGGCACTGAAGTAGTTGTGATGCCTAAAGAGGTCTGGAGATTACTTGGTGTAGGATTATGTGCAGACCACATTCTCAATATGGAGTCAGTCAACACGATGAAAGATGCGATGCTAGGAGTTGTTGAGAATGTGCTACTCAATTTTGGTGTGGGACCCATGTTCTTCCAGGTACAAGTCACAGAACACATGAACTTCAAAATCCTGTTAGGGCAACCATTCTTCAAACTCACCGCTTGCAAGACCTTTGATCTTCCAAATGGCGATCAAGATATTCTTCTAACTGACCTGAACACATGCAAGGAGTTGCACCTCCCTACTCAGCAATGGGTAAAATGCTGTGGTCACTATGTGAGCAGACTGCCATGTCTGCAACACGTGCCAAAACCGCGCTTAGAGGAAGAAATGGAAGAGAAGGATTTTTAAGAATCGATGATCTGCAAGCTTTGCAAGGAGACCCTTATACATCTTATATCACCCCACCTGAGTATTCATTTCTGTCCCGCAAAGGCGCACAGTTTTTCCACCTCTCCATGTCATTGCATGAAATTTGCAAAATGTGCACTAGTTGTTCACACCAGTTGCTTTTAACAAGCGATAGTCCATCAGTCTCCGTACTCTCATATTCCTGTTCCCCCTCCAATCCATTATTGCATCCGCAATTATTGGCGCATTATGCACATTTATTGTCCACCTGCTCCATTTTAGACCATGAGGCTATTAATGCCTTTTTATCTGCATATTCATATGATCATTCGTGCCACGCTGTCTTAATAATCGAGGGTCTTAAATTAAAGCGTGTAAAATGTAATGACACCACAATTACACTTGAATAAGACTTCTTGCCAGTCCTCGATTAACACGGTCTACGACTTTTCTAGTTTTCATGGTAGATAACGTGTGAGTTCTTGGGAGGCTCGCTAAACCAATCAATTGATTAACTTAGCCGGAGCTTTTGTGTGTTTTAATAAAACCTATAAACTTTGTCTAGGATAATCCGACTAGACAGAAAACGTGGACCAAAAGACTGGTTGGTCAGATAAATACAAACGTGTGAGAAGCGGGTCTCAATATGCGAATACGTGGACCAAAGACTGGTTGGTCAAATAACTGATGAAACTTTACCTAGGATAAACCGTCTAGGCAATATACGTGGACCAAAGACTGGTTGGTCAAATAACTTGTGAAACTTTGCCTAGGATAAACCGTCTAGGCAATATACGTGGACCAAAGACTGGTTGGTCAAATAACTACAAACGTGTGAGATGCTGGTCTCAATATACGTACACAATGACCAAAGCTGGTTGGCCAATTATCTCTGGAGATTCCTGCACAGTACTTCAAAGGGACTAACTTTGCAAGCAGCTATCTGTACAGTGAGAAACTTCAGGGGCTATATTCACTTTCTGAGAAAATATGTGCTTCTGAGAGATACTAAGTTTCTTATTTTTTGGGGGAGAATGGGCTCTCCTTATATACATTTTGTGTGGGAATATTATGTAAGTAAAAAGATGGAGCTATGACATCAGAATGTGGAGCAGAATATTCCAGATTATTCCATGGGTGGAGTAATGACATCATTTATGACATCAGTGTGGAGCAGAACTTTCCAGAACTTTCCCTGGAACATTCTAGAACTGATGACATCATCATGACTTCATCATGATATCATTTCTACCAACAAATACCTGCAGGAGTATCTGTGGAGTCTTATGACATCATTATGACATCATACCCTGTAAGTACAATTTTGTGAAGTATCTGGTGGGTCAAAGCATCCTAATAGAAAAAGAAATAAAGGAAACACTAGAGAAAACAACACAGAACTAATGAAATAATGAGAATAAAAGAAACCAAGAAGTTTTGGATAGGTTTTTGTAAGGCTTTGAACTTTTCTCTATGGTTTTCTCTAGCCAAAGTGAATAAGCCAAAGGCAAGGCAATACCTTAACCTTCTTTTTAATCCTACTATCAACTAGGTCATTATGTGATTCCCATCTCACACATGACATTTCTTCAAGACAGTACAGAAATATAAATAAATATGGGGAAACTGGAATTGTTTGACCAAGGCTTGAAGCCAAGGCATGGGTTGACTAGCCTGAAGGCTAAGCTATCAGACTTTGTCTTTTAGGGGGATACCTAGTAGTCATGTCCATGCATGATTCCTAAATCATGCAGGACAACGCCCTGGTTTATAAACCAGTTGCGAAGAAAGTGTGCACCATGCCTACCACTATGCCTGCAGAGTATAGAGTAGTGCACCAGTTACCAGAAGACCTGTTGGCTGGCATGCCAGAACTGCCTACACACCCGCCTGAATTCATTCCTGGACCGCACAAATAAGCTTGACTTAGATCCCACAAACTGGCTTTGGCCAGAAGAGCTAAAACTCATAAGATGGCTTGTGTGTGTCCATGAACGCGCTTTTGCATGGTGCACTGTAGAGACTCAATTCTCTACAGGCTGGTATTGGCCTATTTTATGGCTCATGACGACTGGGCTTCACAGCACAACATCACCATCATGTGTAGAGTGATTCCACATATTATGCGCAGCTTCCCTGCAATAACACACCAGACTCAAGACACTTTCCCACACTTGTGCAATGCATTCCCGCACTCGCGCTTAGTTTGCATTTCATCACATTACTTCGTGTTTCATCATGCATCTTTGCGTTTCATTGCGCATCTTCGCATTCCATTGCGCATCTTCGCGTTCCATCGCAATTTAGTGCGCATCATTGCAGAAGCATCCATCCATTGTCCAGCCAGTTCCTTGGTGCATCACATTCCATTTATTACTATATCTGACTATGTTTGGCATTGTACAATCATTATTTCATTATGGACCCTTACATTACATCACTTACATACTTAGAGTGCTCCCGATTTGCTTCCAAGCCCTGGGAAGGCGCTTATGTGTGACTTAGGGTTGCCATGTCTGTTTTTACAACTTAGCTTCTGGCAGTCACCATCTATCACCAGTTAGTTCCATGCAGTGCATGTATCCATTGTTGTAGTCCCTAGCATCCATCTATAGCTAGAGGCAATCACAATATCTGTCTATTATCCATCCAGCATCCATCCTCCTTGTCCCAGTTCACATCCCAGCACCATTTATACATCTTCTCTACACTTGCGCACTTCACACTCTACTTTCCCATGCTTCACGCGACCATCGCATTTCACCACATCTCTTTGCATTTCTTCACACTTCCTTAACATTTCACTGCATCTCTTCGCATTTTCTTCGCATTTTCTTGTGCTTTCATCGCATTTGATCAGGGTTGATCAGCATTTACTTGTGGATCTTCGCTTTCCTTGCATCCCCTTTAGGGTTGAATGCTCTTGCTTCTGCGAGTATAGCAGCTAGGTAGAGCTGAGACTCACTTATACTGGTTTTGCATTATTATAGCTAGTGCCTAGCCAGGTTGTGATACCTACAGTGCCTCTGAATGTGGTCGCCTCAATGAGACCTATTTTCTGCCTTATAAGATTCCAACTGTACCACACACCCCCTGGTCTCAGCAGAATATTCCTATTCCACCTGCAATGCTTGGTGAAGTTATTTGCATTATTAAGGAGAAGATCTCTTCAGGAGTTTACAAGCTCTCAACCACAGCATACCATGTGCGCTAGTTTTGCGTTGTCAAGAAAGATGGAAAATTGCTGTGCTTAGTGCACGACTTGCAGCTGCTAAATGTGGTTACAATTCACGATGTGTCTGTACCACCATTCGTCAAACATCTCATGGAATCATTTGTAGGGTATGCAGTGTATGGGATGATGGATCTATACTCAGGATATGACCAGCGCATGCTTCATGAGGAGTCGTGTGATTTGACAACCTTTGGTACACCACTAGGTCCCCATAGATTGACGACCTTGCCCCAAGGACACACAAATGTGCTGCAAGTCTATCAAGGCAATACTGCCTTCATCCTTCAGCATGAGATTCCGGACTATACATCGCCCTTTGTTGATGACATGCCTGTCAAATCAGTGAAAATGCACTATCAGCGCGCAGACAATTCTTATGAAACTATACCCGCAAACCCAGACATCCAGCGCTTTATATGGGAACACTGCATCATACTCAATTGCATTTTACAGCGCCTAGGAAACGTAGGAGCTACAGTATCCGCTGTCTTGTTACTTGAGGGTCTTATAGGTTGCTCAGAATACAATGACTATCACAATTGTATTCGATAAGACTACAGGTGCCAGCTGCCTCAAGTTCACGGTCAACGGATTTTCTACTTCTCGGTTGATAACGTGCTGTTCGTGGGTGGTCAAAGAGTGATGAATCACCTTCTTTGTTGGTCTCTTCTGATAGTGAGGAAGTATATATATATATTGTCAGGTTACTCTGAACCTAGTAGGAAATATTAGACCTCTGCTAATGCTGGCTAGATAATATGAGTCTCTCTTCCTGTCAAAGAGAGAAGGCTGAACTAAAACGAATAGACGAATATGATAGATTGTTGTATAGGCGATCCCTGTAAGATAGTATACAACTAATCTGACTAGATTATACCACGGTTTTCTAAGGCAACACTAGGCCTTCACTTTCTTCTGGATCTCACACTAGGAGACAGAAAGGGGAAAACACCTGTTCAAATTCTTACTAACTCTCACATGGTTTGAGAGAAGAATGGAAAAGGGAAAACTTAATTATTGTGTGAGAATGGAGTCCTTTTATACATTTTGGAAACCATCCTTACTAAGCAATGAGTCATCACTGGATTGGTAAGAATGTGCTTACAAACCAAGCCTTTTGGTGTGCTGAATCAGCTGCTTACTAAAGTACATGAGTAAAATATTACAAAGCATAGTAAAATCTTACAAAGCATGATGAATCATGACTAAACATGATGAGTCATGGAAGAATCCTTACAAATCAGATTATTACCAGTCACATGACATGCTTACAAACATATCTGAGTGGCTCTCTGATGTAATCAAGTGGCTGAAAAATAGAAAGAGACTGGAAACTGATAGAAAACTACAAATACAAGTAAATAAATGAATCAGAATAGGAAACTAAGCTTATGATAGTGAGAAATATATCCTAGTATACTTCCCTAATCATCTCCTTCTATATTCCTTATCGTATATGTCATGGTATGGAGTGCATACCATGCATGACACCGCGATCAAGTTTGTACTGGCTGTGCCAACTGTGATCATTGTTGGCCACAAGTGCACGTTCAAAGGATGAATACCTGAAGACTCCAAAGTGCGGAAGATTTGAGATTGGCCTGAACCCAAGAATGCCACGCATGTGCGCAGGTTCCTGGGGACATGCAGAGTGCTTCACATTTTCATCCGCAATTTTTTGCATATCGCACACCCACTAATCAACCTCACCAAGAAGGATGTACCTTTCGAGTTTGGAGATGAGCATCGCAAAGCGGTGCAAATGCTGAAGGACTCATTATTAGAGTCCCCCGCATTGAGACACTTGGATTATGAATGTGATCGTGAAGTTATCCTCGCAGTTGACATGTCAGTAGTCACAGTAGGATTTATCCTGCTCCAGTTAGGCAAAGATGGAAAACACAATCCAAACTGCTTCGGATCAATCATGCTTAGTGAAGTTGAGAGCCGCTACTCTCAGGCCAAGCTAGAACTTTACAGTCTTTTTTGCACTTTGTGCGCAGTTCACATTTACATCTTTGGCATCACAAATCTCACAGTTGAAGTCAAAATGAAGTACATAAAGGGCATGATCAATAACCCTGACTTGCAACCAAACACGACAATCAATAGATGGATTGTGGGGATTCTCCTGTTTCAATTCAATCTCATCCATGTACCCACTGCAAAGCATGCAGGTGTTGACAGTCTTTCAAGAAGACCTCCTGCAGAGAGCGATCCAGAGGAAGATGATGACCATGAGGATTGGGTTGATCGCACATACACGTTTGGAGTAACACTTCTCAACGAAAGAATGCACCAAGTAGACATGGCAGGCACATGAATAATGCAAACAGTGCATAACGCGCCATACACACGGCACTTAGTATGCTTACCAGACATGCGCATTTTCCTAGATATAATTGATGCAAAGAAGGATGAACCACCCATACCTCAGTCCAATGAAGTGCAAGCGCTAGACACAAAATGGTCGCAATCAAACTCTTTCTTAATTTGTGCAAGAAACCTGTCGACCTTTCAGATGAGGAATTCAAGTCATTTGTGCATTATGTGGCACATTTCTTCATTCTGGAAGACATTCTATGGCACAGAGACCCCCAAGGCAAACATCAATTAGTTGTCAACCCATGCAAATGCTACCACATTCTGAAGGAAGCGCACAATGATTTAGGACACAAAGGAGTATATGCAGTGCACATGTGATTGCTCTTGCAATTTTAGTGTCCACATATCATTGACGATGTCAAATAGTACGCGCGCACATGCCACGAATGCCAAGTGCGGCAAAAATGAGAGCTCCATATTCCACCAACCATTCCTATACCTGGAGGACTATTTCGCAAAGTTCACATTGACACCATGAAGATGCCTCGCGCAGGAGGATTTGAACACCTCGTGCAAGTGCATTGCACGCTAACTGGATATCCAGAATGGCACATGTTGTGCAAAAAAACTACAAAGACACTACAAGTGTTCATCTTTGAGGAGCTCCTGTGCAGATGGAGACCCATTACTGAAATTGTGACCAACAACATGCCCACATATAGACTTGCAGTCGATGTATTAGCTGCGAAATATGGTGTACATCCAATTTGCATTTCACCTTACAATTTGCAAGCCAATGGTATTGTTGAGCGCAGGCATTGCGATGTCCAGGAGGCCATCATGAAAACTTGCAAAGGAGATGATTCACAATGTTATCAAGTCACCCATTCCATGTTTTGGACAGAGCACATTACTGTGTAGAAAGCAATGGGGCTGTCACCTTATTTCATGGTTCACGGTGTAGAGCCAATCTTCCCATTCAACCTTGCAGAAGCAACATTCTTAGTGCCTTTACCTGAAAGGGGCATGTTTACGACTATGGACCTTATAGCATGGCGCACTCGCCAATTGCAAAAGCACACTGAAGATCTCACCACTATCAAGGAGAAGGTACTCAAAGCACACTATAGCTCCATTCGCAATTTTGAGAAGTGCTTTCGTGCATCCATCAAAGACTACAATTTCATGCCAGGCGCATTAGTACTTGTGTGAAATTAGAAGGTCGAATATGAGCTGAGCAAGAAGACAAAGCCGTGGTATCTAGGCCCTATGGTCATGGTAAGGTGCATGAAGGGCGGCTCATATATATTGGCAGAATTGGACAGCACCATCTCCAAACTGTGATTTGCCATGTTTTGCATTATTCCCTATAGCGCGCAAAACCCCGCATGCATCACAGTGACTAGCGTCACAGATATGAATGACATCGAGTTAGATTGCATAGCCAACGAAGACAATATTGAGCCAGAAGAAGAAGAGCCTGAAGAGGTGTTAGATGTGTAGCGCACACACCCAATCTCCTTGCTGTAAATATCTGCAAGTCTGTATATGACTTCCCTCCAGAAAACATATCCCACCCAAAATAACACAATAAAAACATCAAGAGAACCATCTAATGCAAAAAATATACATTCCTATAATATTCCCTGTTTATCTCTCTCCACCCATTTTGTTTCTGTCACATATGACACGCATTGCTTTGAACATATAGCCAATGACCCTACTATATTCCACATAATCGCCAATCACATATATTTCAGTTCAGACTGCTCCATGCACTTCTAATTAACCTCATCACCACCCCACGCAATTTCGCGACTTTCACAGTTTTCATGGTTATGCGACTTGCAATTTTCACAAATTGACAAATCACACAAGTTGTGCAATGCATTCCAACACCTCACTCCAATGAGATACCTGCAATATGCACCACATACCACCACTGCATGACATTCGCAAGTTATGCAGTTATGCGATTTTGTGATATTCGTGATCTTGCGGTTATGCTATTTCGTGACACCTGGGATTCATATGACCCTTGTGATTTCACAATCCACACAATTATTGCAATTTGCCCGACACACATCATCCTTTGAACTCATGCATTTACATGATGTTGCGATATCAGGACACTTCGCAACTTTTGCGATATCTCACACAGTTCATGAAATTCACGCTTTGACATGCCACACCATATCACCATGACACTTCGCGCCAAACCTGCATGCAGGGATTATGATAAGAATAGATGAAAACAGTTGCACAATGAAGATGAGACAGGCGCGAATCTGCAAAACATGTGCCAAAGTGTCCACATATCGCATGAACTTCGCGTTTTGCATCGCTAATGATGCGATTCATATTTCCTTAGACATACCTACTGATAATAATTTCTCTTCCCAGTTTAGCATCAATGGACATGAACAGAAGACTTGGGCATGCAAAACATGAAATGCAAAGAACAAGATATATTGAGCGCATTGGCGCTTTGGCATAGGCTATTCTACAGGTGCATTAGCGCCAATGAGGAGACAAGTATTCAACTACAACAATTAGTCCAGGAATGCCAACTCTGAGTCCAATTTGGACAACTCCTGGGACATCACGTAGGACTGGGTAGAAAGCAAAATTAGGCAACTTTGTTGAGTGTGTGAGTTCTGGTGCATTCCACAGATGATAGACTTGAGGTGTTCATTCTCAGCCCTCAAGCGCTCCAACTCAGAACCAGATCCACTGGCACCATCAGTAGGAATGCTAAGGCTGCTTGCCTTACCCTTGCCCTTACCAGTCGCATGCTTAGGCAAAGCCTTCACAGCATGCAAAGCGCAAATGGGTACCTCCTTTTCCTCTACCTTGGACTCTCCAGATGAGAAAATCTCCATCATGTCAATGGGTGGGGAGGATGCAGTAGCAGGCATGGCACCAGAAATTGATTCAGCAGCAACTGCAGTATCAGGTGCAGACTTCCTTTTGCAACGCACTGCAGCACCCTTCTTTGGAACCCCTACAGCCAAGAGCACATTAGTCAGAGTCAGTGCTAAGAGAAAACACGAAAAATGCGAAACTCATGAGGACACGAATATGAGCAAGATTGATGTGACTCACTGCAAGCCTCACAGCGCTTGCCAGGCCTACCAATGCAAGCCATCACACTCTCAGTGCATCTAATGCAGGGATTGGGCTTGAGAACAGACATCCACACGCCACATCACTAAACACTCAGTAAAAGTCGTGAAATGGGATAGAACTACTCACCATGACCAGCACCTCTTCAGTGTCCTCCCTAACATCCCCAGCATCCTTCTTCACAGTCAAGATGACTTCTGCGATTAATTTCTGTTGAGCGCACCTCGTGCATGCAGGTGTGGAAGGCACTGGCTCAGCAATCGCCTTTTTATTCATTGCACTAACTTCATTCACGATCACTTTGGCAGCACGTTACCCTCACGCAACTGCACATGACCAGTGTCATCCAGATCAAGAGTGATCTGAAGAGCAGCTGCATCAGCCATGACTTCACTAAAATGTGCCTACAAAACACACCAATCAGTACACAGAATGCACAGAATCAAGTATCACGCTTAGTTCATTCCAACCCCTCAGCCAAATCTCCCTGTCCTCAAACAAATCTGGCTTATCATCAGGGATGACCAGGACTTGAGTCATGAGTTTCTCATGCAAAGCAGCCCAAACATGATGTGCTTTGGCCTCTGGGGTCTCTTCAACTTCCATGGGAAGAGTAGCAGCCTTTGCTGGAGAAGATGGGTGCTCCTCAGGCTCAGGAGTGGAAGTGGTTGCCAGCATGGATGGGTTGAAGGGTGCCATTGATCTTGTGGAACATTACTGATGAGATGGATAAGAGAGAAGCAGCAGATTAGAAGCATCGTGCAAATTTTCGCCCACCCCCCCTCTATTTGGCGCAATGTTCACACAATCACATGACATCACCCAGCAAAAATTCACTAAGTCCAAATGCGCTATACAGACTGACTGAGGACAGTCAGTAGCCAAGTCCCCCGCAGATGTAGAGACTCAAGTCTCTATGGGTGGGTACAGACCATATTGCAAGACCCTATCCTGGCACCTACTGCAGCACAGTGATTTTCACAATTTCACATATCTTGTGTGTTTTGCATATCTCGCACATTTCACATATCTTGCATGTTTTGCATATCTCGCATGTTTCATGTTTTCACATTTTCAGATATCTTGTGCATTTCACATACTCACATATCTCGCACATTTCGTGTTTTTGCATTCTCACATTTTCGCACTTTGACACGCGCTACTGCACGCCTCCCTAGGATCCATCGCATTCCGTTCATATGTCCTGTCCTCATCCTCCAAGGTCCATTGGTGCATATTTCACTTTGTTTCACTTGCATTACATCATATATGTCTTTACATTCCCATTTATGTTCACTTATCTCGTTATGTGTTTATATTACATCACCCTTGTATGTTTAGCACTACCTACTTGGCTCCGAGCCCTGGGAACTTGCTTAGCATGCTGACACGTCAGTGCATAGTTGGAGGTTTTTACTTCACTTCTCTTCCATCACTTACACATTAGTTAGTAGGACTTAGCATGAAAAATTCCATTGACTTCCTATCCATCATTACATTCCACGAGAGCCTCAGGATATTCTTGAGAGCTACATCTACTTCCCCTTCAGCATCTACCCTCAAGTTAGAGAGCCCCACTTTCATGTTTTCAAGGAGTAACACACTTCACAATATTTTCTGCTTTTTCCTGCACTTCACCATTTACAGAGCATTTTCACACGCCCTTAGCCACATCACACACCACTACTTCCCCTTCCCTTGAGAGCGCTTGAAGAGCCTCCAGACCAAAGCCCAGTCCATGACTCCCCTCTCTTATAGAGGAATCTTTTCCCAGTAGCAATCCCCTTGGGATGAGCTATATCTCACGTCCAGAGGAGCACTGTAGAGCCCATATCAGGTCTAGCCCCCACCCACTCATCATTCCTTGCCTTCACCGGTCTGTGCGCAGTTGGCTGTGAGAGCTTCCACCTTCTCCACCATCTTTCCTAATTTTTCTGTTGATTCATCTAGCTTGTTATGCACCTCCTCTATTGTTTTCTCTGTGGTTTCTTTGTGTGCCTTGACTGCATCCTCAAACTGGTCTACCTTCTCATCTAAAGTTGCAATTGGCCCTCCCAGGAATGTTTTGATTGTGCTCATCACATTTTCTGTATCCAGGTCACTGTTGACATCGTGTTATTGGAAGCTATAGGACGAATGTGCTCAGTGTTTGAGAGAAAACAACTGTATTAATGTTACCTATAGGACGAACGCGCTAGAAGGTCTATTGTAAGGTATGGTGAGATGAAAAGAGGATCAAGAATAATGTACCTCAGTGTTTGAGAGAAAACAACTGAGGTACGAGGAAACAACAGAAACGGCTATATGTACTAATCCACGTGATATGACAGAGAAAGGAAAATGCTATGGCTGATGACAACTATGATGAACAGACGCTTCAACACACCCCCACAACAACACGTTGTTGCAAATTAATGTAGAACAAGTGAAAGTCCAGTCTGATGACGACGAAACAGAGGATGAGGAAGGCATTTGGTAAAGATATCGGCTATGTTCTTGTGAGTGGAGAGCCACTCAGGCTTGAATGTGCCTGATTCAATGTGTGCACGAATGAAGTGGTAGTGAAGATCGATGTGTTTGGTCCAGGTATGATTGGCCGCTTCCTCTGAGAGAGCTATGGCTCCGGCATTGTCAGCAAACAGATGAAGAGGGAGTGTGAACAGGATCCACAAACACTTGAAGAACGAAGTGATCCACAGGCCGTCTTGGATTGCAGCTGTTAGGGCCATATATTCGGCCTCAGTGGAGGAGAGGGCGTGCATTAGTTGCTTTTTAGATGAATGGGATATGGGACCTCCATTGAAAAACCACACATATCCTGATATGGAGATGCAGTCTGTGGGGCAACTGGCCCAATCCAAGTCACTGAATCCATGGAGTTCAAAGTCTGCAGATGCACCCCCATAATGGGTGTGAAGGGAGATGGTGCTGGCAAGGAAATGCAAAACATGCTTAGCGGCTGCATAATGGCGTGGCTCTGGGGAACAGTTATGTTGGACGAGCTTCATGATGGCGACCACGATATCGGGGTGGGTGTACATGGCCAGGTACAATAACTCACCTATGAGTTTGCAAAACTCGGTGGTCAGGTTCTCAATGTGAGGATGGACATTGGTGTTGCGACCAAAAGGAAAATGAGCGACCATGGGGAGAGAAACTGCATTGCAACTGACCAAGCCATGCTCCTCCAGCAGGTATGAGATGTATTCCGTCTGATGCATCCATAGCTCGCATGATGTGCGATCATGCTCAAATTGGATATCCAGATGTTTTGACACTGGCCCGAGATCTGTGATTCCAAAACATTTCATGATCTGACCCTTAATGCTGATGAGGAAGGGGCAATTGCTGGCTGCTGCAAGGCCGTCGTCGACATGCCAAGCGATGATGCATATTATGCACTCCCCCTCCCCATTGACATGGTTGTACACGAAGACGGTGTAATCAGCCTCTATGTGGAGGAAACCCAGGTGAGTCAGTACTTCCCATAGCAGCTCATACCAATCATAAGCCACTTGTTTGAGTCCATATAGTGACAAGAGGAGGTGGCAGACAAGGGACTCGATGTCTGGCACGAAATGTTCAAATCCTGGTGGTTGGCGCATGTAGATGTCTTCAGTCAGTTTACCCCAGAGAAAAGCATGCTTAGCATCAAAAGCATCAAGTTCCCAATTGTTCCTGGCAGCGAGTGTGGATATGATATGAATGGAAGCTGCTTTGGCGACGGGCACAAATGTTTTGCCAAAGTCAATGCCGGGAACTTGCAAAAAACCTTGTGCCACCAGGCGAGCCTTGTGCACTGACCCCCCTTTCAAGTCCTCCTTAAACTCCAACACCCAATGACATCCAATTGCCTTGCGATTCTGTGGGAGAGGCACTAACTCATAGATGTTCATCTCCAACATCAAGTTCATTTCCCGTTTCATTGCTGCAAGCCAATGATCCCTATCCGGGCAATGCATCGCTTCATCATAGGTGTTCGGTGGGACCTTCATGTCATAGCCAGGAGTTTGAAGATTGTGACAGGAATCGCTATGCACAGTGATGTAGGCTAATTCGGTGACAATGAGGTTGGCTGACACTTGAGGGAAGCCCACAGTGTCTGTGTCAGCACAAATGGCATCATCGTCTGGAACATTGTCGTCTGCGAGAGGATGTGAGGGGGCTGGCAGAAGAGTAGGATGAGGGGCAATGGGAATTGGAGGTATGTGCACCTCAAGGTCATCTGCAGGAGGTACTCTGTTTATGTGCGCATTTCGCAGATCCTGCTGACGTTGAAGGCAAGCTGTGTCCACAGCAAGTTTCTCACAAAATTGGTGTCCACGCTCTGTTGGGTTCTGCAGTCATCCAGACTGATGGGGAGATGTAGGAGGAGCATTTGCAGGGACGACAGGTGCAACAGGGGGTTGCACAACCATTGGGCATGGAATATCGTCGTTATCATCATTGTCACTATCCACAGTGGGAAAGGGGCAATTGGTAAAGGACTTGTCAAAGATGACGTCTCGTGAGTTGAAAAACATTCCAGTGATAGTGTCGTGGCAGTGCCAAGCTTTAACACCTGGTGGATACCCTAAAAATATCCCCTCCTGAGACCGTGGTCCGAGTTTCTCCTGCAGTTCAGTGGGTATGTGCACAAAACAACGTGCACCGAACACACAAAGATGTGAAATGTCCGGTTTTGCACCATGCCACATTTCATATGGCATCACACTGGGTGGGAGGGAGCATGACTCTGTGTGATTGAAAAGGTAAGCGGCACATAGTGCAGCTTCCCCCCACAGATTGTGAGGAAGTCAAGCGTGATCCAACATGCGCCCCTCAATGGTGTGTATGACTCTCTCTGCCTTCCCATTCTGTTGGTGAGCATAGGGAGCCGACAGTTGTCGCATGATACCCGCCTCCTCCAGTTCTCAAGTGAAAGCTGCATTCAGGAACTCACCCCCATTATCAGAGCAAAAGATTTTTACCCGCTGACCTGACTGATTCTCCCAACGTGCGCAAACAAGACACCAAGCTTTGAGTGCCTGATCTTTTGATGCAAGAAGTTGTAGGTTCAGGACATTCGTGTGGTCATCTAAGAAAACAATGAAGTATTGTTTGTTATGAGGCATGATGATGGGAATCGGGCCGCAGAGGTCCGTGTGGATGAGGTCGAGGAAATGGGAGGCACATGCAGATTCTGAAGGGGGATGGGGATGGCGCGGGTGCTTACCCATTATACAGAATTCGCACTTTGACAGAGTGTCACCAGCAGATATTGTCCCCCCAACAGCAAAGATGGGTAGGCGACATGCAGATTCACCTCCAATATGACCAAGGCGTGCATACCATGTGTTTAAGGATGGTGTCGTATGGGTGAACGCAGTCAGATCTACCGAGTTGTGAGGAATGTGCCGAGTGGTAGGCAAGTGATGATCAATGGGAGCTGGCAGAAAGTCCAGGTGAACATAACATAAGTTGTTTGCCATAGGTATTGCCCCTAATTCAGTTCCCCAGTAGACCAATTCACAGTGAGGAGTAGAAGCATGAAATATACAATCCCACCCCTTCCCAAGCATCCATCCTACCAAGAGCAAGTTCAACATTGCAGAGGGTGCGTGTAAGCAATTTGAGAGGCGGACACAGTGCTTAGCCCCGCTGATGGATAAGATGGCAATGCAGTCACCTCATCCAGATGTGGATAAGCTACCGTGATTTGCTGTGTGCATGGTTACAGCCTCCAAGGTCGAGTAGGACCAGAAATACGACCTATCGCGAATTAGAGTCATGGTGGTGCCTGAGTCTAAGATGGTGTTGAACCCTGCAGCAACGAAGAGCCTGTGTGTTGGGAGCATCTGTGATGGACACACATGATAGATCGGCCAGGAAAGTGTGGGAAGCGGCTGCTGCATCAGCATAGGCAGCAATGACAGTGGAAGAGGGTAAGGGAGGTGGTACAGGAGGAGGAGGAGGTGGTGGAGGAGAAGGCACTACTGCAGCAGCAGCCGTCTCCTTGTCTCTCTTCTTGTTCTTCATCCATGGTGCCTGACCCTCCATGCCACCCCCTTTTGCATAGCAATGGGCATGATCATGGTCACCCTTGTTGCAGCCGACCGTTGTGCAGAAAATGCCATCTGGATTATGACGATGCTTTCGCAGGCCCATGATCACATTGATGTTGCTAGTGGGAGCAGAGGATGACGACATTGCAGCATTGGCATATTCAGAGCCAGGTGCTCCTCCAGTAAGAACTCTCTCATCGATGACACGTGCTGCCTCTGCTGAGATGTGGGACACGCAAACATCAAATGCGGAGGGAATGATGGGAGGAGGAATGGCAGCAGCAGGAGCTGCTGCTGTGGTGGCAACAGAGAGAGTCAAGGTGGGGAGACTGATTGTCAATAATGCCTTAAACTGAGGCCAAGTGCTGGAGTGAGGAAGTCCATGAAGAAGCTAAAAAACAGCCTCTGCGTCCGTGTAGATTGCTCCCATATGGAGGAGCCGCTCTCTAAAAACTGAATGCTGTCCAATGTAGTTAGATGCATCAGTGGCGTCCTTCATTTGAAGGGCATATAGGCTCTGACGTATGACATGCTGAGATCCCATGTCTGTACAACCAAAGTGATCCTCGAGCATCTTCCAAGCATCGTGCACTGAGACCTTATGACTGGTTGAAATGAGCTGTTGGACTGAAATTGAGAGACGATGTGTAATGATAGCCTTTGCTTTGAGATCGTTGATAAGCCATTCACGAATGGCAGTCATCTCAGCAGCGGTAGGAAGAAGAGGGTCTGCTGGCACAGGTTTGAATGAGGCACTCCCCAGGACATCATCAGGGTCTACGGTGTCGGTGATGTGACACCAATTATCCTTGATACCCAGTGCATAGGTCACTTCACGTTTCCAGGCAAAATAAGTGTCCAGACCTGTCAGTTCCGGAATGTGGTCTAGTTTCCCCATGTCAAAGGACAATGACTATGAAAGATGTAATACTTGAGTTGTCTGGACAACGGCGTGTGTCGTATGTATAGCTTGTGTGGTTTCGTTTCAGAAACCAGGGCTCATAACCTATTGGAAGCTATAGGACGAACGTGCTCAGTGTTTGAGAGAAAACAACTGTATTAATGTTACCTATAGGACGAACGCGCTAGAAGGTCTATTGTAAGGTACAGCAAGATGAAAAGAGGATCAAGAATAATGTACCTCAGTGTTTGAGAGAAAACAACTGAGGTACGAGGAAACAACGGAAACGGCTATATGTACTAATCCACATGATATGACAGAGAAAGGAAAATGCTATGGCTGATGACGACTATGATGAACAGACACTTCAACACATGTATCATTAGTGCTAAAGCTCTGATGATGTCTGTATGCATTCCACCCAGGTTTGCCATGATGCTGAATTCAAAAAGCGCCACCAAGATTGCTTCAAGCATGTTGCTGGCTGACAGGAGGATGAGGCCATGTGTCATTAGTAACTTCCTTGCTGCAGGAGTGTTGGTAATGTCTGTTTTCATGCCTTCTCCTAGGATGTGCTCGTTGACGGTTTTGCTTGTTGATGGAAGCAGTTTATCTGCGGTTGTTTTTTGGTTGGGTCTTGTGGGTGGGGTTGCTGCAGTCGAGTTGGTCGGATTGGTTGTTGGTGGCATGTTGGGCAGCATTGATCATCAGGGAAAACCTCCTGTGCTAACTTAGATCTAATTAGACATAATTGACATAATTAGTGATAATTATGTAGTTTAGCGGATTATAAGAACTCTTTTACTGCCTTCTAACTTTTTCATAATTATCACAAGTTTTTCGCAAATTATTACTAATTTTATATAACTTTTTGGCCCCTTATGTGAATTAGTTGATCCTTAGTTCGAACTTGTATACACGAAAACGATTAATTTTGATTAAAAAGAGTGTAGATGATGTGAGTTTTTTTTAGTTTTATGAGCGAGCGTGAATTATATACTGTATTAGACAGCTTCGAGATCAGCAACAAGAACCGCCATCAAATGCCTACTCGTCCATCCCATCGAGGTCAAGGAATGCAAGTGCATTAGTTTTCGAATCAGTACCAGTGTTCTTCGTAGTATGTGTGAGAGCCCTGCCAACGAAAGACTTGGGGTAAGTTTAAACTGTCAAAGAAAGAAATCAGACATACTCTATTGCAGCAAAAATGTCCGCCATGAGTTTGTGGAATTTCTGTGGTGCGTTCTTCTTCAGATCCTCGAGAAATTGCACATGGAAGATATAGACTTCGCTAAACTGGTTCCCTGTGAAGTTGAACTTAGGCGGAGAGCCCTGGGCCTTCCAAAAGAGTGCCGCGTACACCTACATAGATGGTCACAATCAAGATTCGAAATATACCAGTATTGGATATCAGAACACATTACCGAAGTACTGGTCAAAGCAACCATAGGGATGGAGACCTCAGGCCGATTGGCTTTGTTCTTCGCGATTTCAGTAAATTTATGTGCAAATACGACACCGACCGACTTCGATCCATTGAAATAGCGACTCTTCATAATGTTCACGATGATATCGCCCTGGTAAGGTTTGTGTCGCACCGGTTTCGGGGTGTTGTCGTCCTGTAATATATAAGTTAGTATTACACACAGCCAAGGCTTCAAAACGTACACCGAACTGCATGGAATAGTGGTAGCTGTGGTTATCGATGAGGAGTTTAGCAGAGGCAGCACTATCAGATCCTAAACGAAAGTAGGCAGTTACTTGGCTGCAAGCGTCGTCCTTGAGCTCACCACGAAACAGTGGTACGCGAGCTTCGACCTGCAAATGCATTATTAGATGAGGGTATAGTTGTTTCAGCGATGTCAACTTCCCAGGCTTGCAAGAGCTGATGCATATGCATCATTATTCTTGATCTCCATCTCAATAGACGTAGCGCCGCGATCACGAGCTGACTTTAGGAGTGCATCACGTGAAAAGGAAGTTTTTTCTATCAACTCTGGGTAGCCATTAATGAAAGTCATATAGGCCTTTGCTTCAAGGATGGCGCCTTGAATTACATTTCGAGTTTTGGTATCCTGGTCTGTCATCTTCACCTTGCCATTCTTCGCCTTGCCATTATCGGTTAGGATGAGCTTCACATTTGAGGATCCGGAATGGTGTGAAGACGATTCACTACCCATGCGCTCAGCATCAGACGAATCTTGCTCTGACTTCACCTTTATGATGTCAGCTTGCATAAGATGCGAAGTCAATGTACTGACAAAAATACTAGTATCCAAGTCAGACTTGGGTGCCGGTTCATCACGAGACTCTTCTGATTCACTGAGGAGATCATCTGCCCACATAGGTGTCTGGATATTCAGGGGATTAGAACAAATCCTCAACACAGGATACTCTTACCTCTGTGGCTCGTTTGCGAGCGCGTGCAGACTGCTTGTCCACCTGGTAAGAAAATTTATTTATTGATCAGTTCAAGTTCAAGATTAGTGTTCACACACTTACAGTTACCGCTTGGTTCTTTGCCTTGATACTTGAGACGAAACTCGGAATCTGTCACATGATGGTGTGTGGCTCAGATTTAGATGTGACTAAGCTGACAAACCTCTGTTGATAGCGTCTTCGCAATAGATTTGGGGTCTTCAAAGTCACTCAAACTTGAGTCAGTCCCATCAAAATTGGTCCGATTGCCATCATCATCTGCTTCTTCACTCTCACTCTGTTCTACTGATTGATCTTCCTTGATAGACTTGAGTTGATGAGTGCGGGTGTGGTGGCCTGAAGACTTTTTGGTGTACAGCCGCGCTGGACCAATATCAGTGAGTATGAAAAGCTGTACCATATCATCAATAACTTACGGCGTTTGTATTTCACAGCCTTGGCTTCATCCTCTGATGTCGCAGGTGAGATATCTAATACTAGTGTTACTAAATGGGACTGGACGATTCAGGGAGGTACTAACAACGATGTTTCTTGTTCGGTTTAGACTTGGTTCGTGGTTGTGAACCCCACCGTGGTTCTTCAAGTTGTTCTGAATCAGAATTTGGTGACTGGCGCTGGATTTCCACCTCGTCTTCCTCTGCCACTGGTGAGACATCTACTAATTGTTACTAGGTATTTCAAGATTCAGACAGGCACTGACAACGACTCTGACTCTTCATTGGTTTAGGCTTGGACCGCGGGTGTGAACCCCATTGTGGTTCACCTTCCGCTGAACTCACTGTGTCGCGTTGGGAACTTGCCTTGTCACGTTGGGAACTTGCCTTGTCGCGTTGGGAGCTCGCCTTGTCGCGTTGGGAGCTTGCCTTGTCACGTTGGGAGCTCGCCGTGTCGCATTGTGAACTTGCAATGTCATGTTGTGAACTCGCGATGTCATGTTGCTGCCACTTAGCGCGCATCTTGGGTGGCAGCCAGACTATGTTCTTGCACGTGAGTTTTACACCTTTCACCAAGTGTTAACTGTACTCACCTGCATTATTTAGAGCCTTCTTCTTTGCATTTCGGACACCTGCATACATGCGGGCAGCTGTAGTAAGTGATATAAATGTTGTCAAATGTGAGTACATACCCCGAGTGGGATGATTTTCGCTGCTCATGGCGTGCTAATAAGATTATAGGTAGAATTAAATGAATGTGGTTTTTGAACGAGCGGGGGAAAGGTTGAAGGTAAAAAAAAGTAAACAGAGTGAACGTGGTTTTAGAATGGGTAGGGGAAAAGGTTGAAGCAGAAATTTTGGGGATGCAAGGTTTTTACGACTTTGCGCTTTCATAATACACTAATACATATACATTTCAGGGCGATGCCAATCCCAATCCACTACTCATTTACATTACAAGGCCGTGCCAATCTCGTACTCAATGGTACCGGTACCCCATCCAACACATATCATCCGCTCAGCACTAATTTTCATCCAGACAATCCTTGTACTGGATACTAACATCATCCTATCTTAATCGGATATCAGTTCCAGCGCCAACGGTACCCTATCCAACATATATTATAACCACTCAGCGCTGATTTTTATCTAGAACGTTCTTGTACTAGATACCAACATCATCCTATCTTCCTTAATCGGCCGACACATCCAGTGCCCATGCACCACTTATGTCAACTCGCACTCGGCACACAACGTCACCCCTCATTTTATGTAAAATCCTTGTACTGGATACTAACATCATCCTATCTTAATCGGACATCAGTTCCAGCGCCAACGGTACCCTATCCAACATATATTATAACCACTCAGCGCTGATTTTTATCTAGAACGTTCTTGTACTAGATACCAACATCATCCTATCTTCCTTAATCGGCCGACACATCCAGTGCCCATGCACCACTTATGTCAACTCGCACTCGGCACACAACGTCACCCCTCATTTTATGTAAAATCCTTGTACTGGATACTAACATCATCCTATCTTAATCGGACATCAGTTCCAGCGCCAACGGTACCCTATCCAACATATATTATAACCACTCAGCGCTGATTTTTATCTAGAACGTTCTTGTACTAGATACCAACATCATCCTATCTTCCTTAATCGGCCGACACATCCAGTGCCCATGCACCACTTATGTCAACTCGCACTCGGCACACAACGTCACCCCTCATTTTATGTAAAATCCTTGTACTGGATACTAACATCATCCTATCTTAATCGGACATCAGTTCCAGCGCCAACGGTACCCTATCCAACATATATTATAACCAACCACTCAGCGCTGATTTTTATCTAGAACATTCTTGTACTAGATACCAACATCATCCTATCTTCCTTAATCGGCCGACGCATCCAGTGCCCATGCACCACCTATGTCAACTCGCACTCGGCACACAACGTCACCCTCATTTTATGTAAGATACAAGGTTTGTAATTTGGAATGGAGGCAGCCACAGCGCTAATTTTCATCTAGAACGTTCTTGTACTGGATACCAACATCATCCTATCTTCCTTAATCGGCCGTCACATCCAGCACCCGTGTACCAGCGTCCATGTCCGCTTGCACTCAGGGCACAACATCACCCTCACCCTCATTTAAGCAAGACACCTCACCCTCGTTTTCAGTAAGATAAAAGGTCCGTAATTTGGAACTGGTGGCGAGACTGCTGTACAGCGCTAATCTTCATTTTAGACCGTCCTTGCAGCACCACGACCATGGTTGAATGTCCTGGATGCCTTCGAAATGACCTCTCGGTCACTGGGTTGAGCCAGCATCTGGCCAAAACAAAGGACACACGCTGTAATGCTGTCCTCGCTGCTTCTCGCTCTAATTTGGGTACCTCGAGTTCTCCCCAACACAATGGTATGGACACGCAGGACCTTGAAGATGGTTTGTTGCAGCTGGAGGATGAAGAGCCACTCGCGCCACTTGACGATACTAGCAGTGATGAAGAAGATGCCGCTGAAGAGTATGAGTGGGAGCCAGCAGTCCAGGAGAACGACAGCAACATACCAAGTATAGAACTAGATGATCCTATGGATAACAATGATAGTAATGGAGCCAATCGCGAATCACGCCAGCATGCTGAACGTCAAATCTTCGAACAAGACAGGGTTACTATTGTGCCATATCCTGATTCTCAAGCAGGAAAACCGATCACTCGTGCCGAAGTTCAGGATGCGAACACCACATATGGTTTCAGTATCGGTAATGCAGAAAACCCTTATTCTCCGTTCTCCTCTCGAATGGACTGGGAGATTGCACAGTGGGCAAAGTTACGTGGCCCAAGCTCAACAGCATTTTCTGATTTGCTCAGTATCAGAGGTGTATGTGATCTTTTCGAAGCGACTGATTTAGATGTGACTGATCTCCGTTTGCAGGTTAGTGAACGCCTCGACCTCTCTTACAAGAATTCAAGGGAGCTGAATGTCATTATTGATAAACAGCTTCCTGGTCGTCCAACATTTCGCCGTGAACAGATCATTGTTGCAGGAGAAGCTTTTGATATCTATCATCGAGATGTCCTTGAATGTATCAAGGCTCTCTATGGTGATCCGGACTTTGCGGACTATCTTGTATTTGCACCAGAGCGCCACTATACCGATGACGATGAAACGGTTCGACTATACAGTGACATGCACACAGGTAAATGGTGGTGGAATACTCAGGTGAGAATTTTGTGTCGTATTACTTGTTTATCGACTAACCCTGATATGAACAGAAAAAGCTCGACAAGCAGCGGCCAGGCGCAACCATTATACCTGTTATCATCTCGACTGACAAAACTCAAGTGACTCTGTTCCGCAATAAAACTGTGTACCCCGTATATCTCACCATCGGCAATATTCCAAAGGATATTCGTCGCAAACCGTCTCGGCGTGCTCACACTCTCCTTGCCTATCTTCCCACCACTCGTCTCGAACATATTACCAATAAAGCATCACGTCGTCGAAGTGTGGTGAATCTATATCATGCATGCATGGCACGTGTGTTATCGCCACTAGAAAAAGCTGGTCTTGATGGCTTGGCAATGCATAGTGGTGATGGTATTTTGCGCCGCTGTCATCCACTATTTGCTTGTTTCGTTGGTGATTACCCCGAGCAAGTACTTGCTACCGCAGTCAAAACTACGGAATGCCCTAAATGCGATATCCCACCTGATGAACTGGAGAGTAGCACAGCACCCTTCGAAATACGTGACCTTCATGCCATTCTTGATGCACTCGCTACCATTGATGTTGGAGACCTCGAATTCGTCCAGGCGTGTCGCGATGCTGGAATCAAGCCCATCGTTCACCCATTTTGGGAAAGATTACCCTATGCTAATATATTCCAAGCCGTCACGCCCGACATTCTCCATCAGTTGTATCAAGGTCTCATTAAGCATCTTCTAGGCTGGCTGGCACAGGCATGCGGACCGAACGAGATTGATGCGAGATGCCGAAGATTACCCCCCAACCACCATATCCGCCTGTTCATGAAGGGCATCACAGGCCTCTCTCGTATTAGTGGTACTGAGCATGCTCAAATCTGTTGCTTTCTCCTTGGTGTCATTATTGATGCTCGACTCCCTGGCAATATGTCTTCAACACGTCTTTTACGAGCAGTCCGTGGTCTCCTGGATTTCCTTTATTTAGCGCAGTATCCATGCCATAGCTCAGAGACACTATCACTCCTTGACGAAGCTCTTGTTCTATTCCACGACAACAAAGAAATATTCATCGACCTTGGTATCCGGAACCATTTCAATCTCCCTAAACTTCACGCCACTCGTCATTATGTATCAATGATTCGCTTTTTCGGCACAACGGATAACTACAATACTGAATATACTGAACGACTTCACATTGACTTAGCTAAAGATGCTTATCGTGCAACAAATCGCAAGGACGAGTTTATGCAAATGACTCAGTGGCTCGAACGCAAAGAGAAGATCGTGCGCCATGCAAAATTTATTCATTGGCGACTCCACAACAATGTTCCACACCATCCAAGTCCTCGACCAGCAAGTCTATCATTTGACCGAACACAAACTTTGGCCAAGCATCCAAGTGCCAAAGCTGTATCTTTTCGTACTTTAATCTCAGATTATGGTGCCACATACTTTCGCGAGGCTCTCGCTCGCTACATCGTACAACAAAATCACTTAGACGAATCGCTTTCTCGCAGTCGTCTTGAAGCCCTTGCTGCAAATGTACACCTACCATTCCATTCGGTTGCTGTGTACCACAAGATCAAATGGCTATCTGTTGATACTCGCGGCCATGGTGACCCACTCGCTACAGTGGATAGCGTCCATGTCATGCCCTGTCGCACCAGCGCTTGCCGAAAAAATGATGCTCTACCTGCGCGTTTTGACACAGCGCTTATAAATAATGGTACTGGTCAGTCTGTGGGTGTCGAAGGTGAGGCTTAATACTCTCATCTTTTGGTACCTTTGCTTATACAACAACTCATACTTTGCAGGTTACCGGGTTGGTCAAATTCGGGTAATTTTCTCCATTCGAGAGAGAGATGCGCAGTTCCTATTTCCTTCAACGCATCAACCTCCAAAACACCTCGCTTACATCGAGTGGTTCAAGCCGTTTCCTTCGACACCAGATTCAAGACATGGCATGTACAAAATCACTCGTTCGGTCCGTTCAGGTGAGAGACTCGCTAGTATAATCCCCGTTTCGAATATAGTCCGCAGTATACACCTTATTCCAAAGTTTGGACCAGTTGCGCCTCGTCACTGGACGAGCAACAACGTTCTTGAGGAATGTGATGCATTTTTTGTTAATTGTTACATAGACAGGCATAGTTTTGTGACTCTTAGGTAGTACTCTATAACTTCGCGATAATTACATCTATGTTATGAATAATATCGAGTTTATGTATATCTAGCTCTAATTTGTGATAGTTTATCTGACTTAGAAGTATTTCGTCTAATTACATCTAAGTTAGCACGGGAGGTTTTCCCTGATGATGGGGGTTTGTTGGTCTTGCTCTTGTGTCTTTGTTCAGTCCTGTGCTGGGCATCAACGCCGTTAGGCATGTTCTGGCGCTGTTGAGCGTGCTGTTGGTGCTGCGGTTTCGGGGTCCTAGTCGGGGTGCCACTTGGTACGGGTCCAAGAAGCGATTTATTCCTTGTATTTATACGTGAGTCTGGACTACAAGCTGACTACAAGTTGAAATCAGGCTGCTTTCAGGCCCCCTCCGTCACTGTCGAATATTTAAGAGGTTTTGGCTAGATGCAATGGTGGATTGATACACAGCTGTTGGTGGAAACTGAGTTGGCGACAGCTGGTGTGCATGTATACTGTAATCTGCTCAGATAACGAGCGGGTCTATGTTCATTCAATGCTGCACTCAAAGAATGTTGAACTTCCGGTCCGTCCCCTTAACTTGATACCTCCGTCCAGTATTTTGATTCACAGACATGAACACTATGTCAATAGGATGCACCGACGCTCGCCTCAATCACCAACATCTATCGATAATATACGCACTATACTAATGCGCCGATCAGTGTCCCTCGGTGCATGGCACTTCGTTGGTCTACTGTGGTCACAATGACGAACAATCATTTGAAGTCCAAACTCGATTATCACCACTCCAGGCGATGCTTGTTATCCGGCCAGTCGAAGCAGGCCCATCTAAGTATCAATCTTTGGTACATCCTGGTAGCTGCCCAACTCTCTAGGAAAGTATACAACACCGTGGTCAGTTGACTGCAGTTGCATGATTAATATCGTATCAGACACTAACTGTAATATAGATGGTCCTCGACACATGTTTCGATGATTGCAGAGTCCTACGATTGCAATACGTGGCAGAGTACTGGGAGCCTGCTAGAACCCGACAGTGTAGGCGTTACGATAAGCCTGGATAAGCGCTACAATTGCAATACGTGGTAGAGTACCGGTAATCAGTGAGAATCCGAGTGAACTACACTGATATGATGTAGGTGTCAGGATAGGCCGACAGGCACTTTGGGAAAACAATCGAGGTACGATCATTTGTAAAGGTATATTTAAATCTGACAGTACAGCTATTGATCAGATCTCATGGTGTTTCACTGGATATCAGCTGAGAAATCATCAAGGCTATGGTAGCACTTTGCACGGCGCCAATGAAGCACCAACGAACACAATTATGGTGGTCATGAACATGGATGGCCGCCAATCGCAGGGCGTTTCTATTTCCTCTTTTGCCCTCTTTCTGTGCTATAATTGATCGAAATGCGCCCGTTCAAGATGATCACAGATGATCAGAATGTGTGGGAAGCTCGATCATGTGTGTCAGTAATCATACTTAAGTGGGGTTTCCGGTAGCCCTGGTCCTTCCTGACTTGCAAGCGAGTCCAACAAGTCGAGGAAATAACAAGTTGATCTTGGTTTCTGAGATGTCTTATCTTTCGGAGGTTGCAGATTTGCAGATATCCAAGGTATGCACAGATCGTACTTTGATAATCTTGATGTTGACTTGATGTTTGTTTCAGTACGCCAATAGTAAGTACTTGTGGATCGTCCGTGAAGAAGCAGACAGCAACCTGACAATGTTGTATCATCAGTTGGTACTCTTGCGATTCTCGTGAGTGTCGAGCACATTCGTATTGTTACTAGCTCAACTGATGGCTCTTTTCGGCGTCTCAGATATTTGACTACTGCATCACGTTTGAGGATGAGGTCAAGAACTTCATCTGTCCATGGCTGTGATTTTAATCACTCTCTACAGGTACATTGGACCTGGTCCAGGCCGTGGGGTTTAATTCGTATCATCTTCACCATATCTCGATATCTCCCTTTCGTAGGTTCTGGAATGACTGCATACGGTGAGTCACCCACCTTGGTGAATCGTGATCCTTATTTTGCGTATTGCTGACGACTATCTTAGCTGTACTGCGCCCCAGTGGACCGGTAAGCATACAGAGGAAACAGCTTCTAATAACAAGCTGATTGTACGTGTGACACTAAGTGTCCCGCTAGTGGGGCGGAAAATAGTAGGTCTCTCGTCCGGTGGCTAATTTTGGTCAGCCTAACAATGTGATCTTCAGTTATTCATATCATAAGTATCGTTGCTGCGGAAGGTGGGAGCTACACATTACCTGTCCTTGCCAAGAACAGCGTGGATCATGCTTCTTTGACAGGTCTGCTGGTTATTCGGACCTGGGCATTCTGGCAAAAGAGCAGAAAATTGCTGATTGGCTTATTAATTTATAGCGCGGTGCGTACTTCACAGAACTGGAGTAAGAGAATAGATCTTGAACTTTGCAATAGGCAACAGTAATCGGCGCCGTTTCTATGAACCTCCTTCCCAATCATCAATTGATTTCAAATGGCGAGTTCGTTCGTATCTACCGATACGTGTTACTTGAATATGACTATCAGATACATCTATGATACCCGGGCCATGCAACTTTGAGGCATCGAGAAATGCTGCGCTTGTATATGCTATCCTGGCACAATTTGAATGTGGTCAGTGATTATGCAGGGCGTCCTGTTGAGCATCTGACCCACAAGAAAAACCTGGCAGTGATACTGATCCTTACCGCATATAAGTGGTTCCACGACTACCGCGACTCGGAAATTCATAGCTCGATCGTAGCCACCGTCTACGGCGGTAGCATGCTTTACATATCATGTATCATCGGTGCGTGAAAAAAATTGGCTCCATTATTGTTTAATTCACATCGCACAGCCATCACGGTGACCAATGTAATTATCGACGCAGCACTTCCGGTGCGTGTACATGTTTGTCAAACTACATACAGTGACTTATCTTCTATTGCCAATTGGCTGCAGATTGGCTTCAGCAACATGTTTGATACGTATGTCACCGGATCAAACTGCCATTAGCTGTCAAGTACGAACTCACTGCGTCTAGGCTCCAGATCGTCATTCACAGCGTCGTGGCCTCGCGAATTCTATTTCACCTTCGGAGTAGCGACAGCCGTGCTCATGAGTCGGACATACCATTGTTGGTTTCAGCTGCCCGCTATGCACAACCTTCGCAAATGCAGACGAACGAGATTAAAAGTGAAATTAGTGAAGTTTGAGGCGGGCTTAGTGGTCTGTGCTCGGAATTGGACACGCTTGTGTTGAGAGTAGCCCCCTTGTGTTGTAACGACGAATGCGTAGTATATGGATAATTTTATGTAGACGCATAGGATCTCACTGCAGAAACCAACCAATTAAGCTATTTGAGCTGTCCTTCAGAGTGGCTGTAAGTTTTCTGCGTCTGGCTACATATGGGCTGACTGTAGCTGCTGTCTGTTCACATGAAAACGGATTTGCAGTGTGCACATCAAAAATTCATATCCTTGTTCGTCAGAAATTTTCCATAGAATACATCATCAACAAATTATGCGCTCTCGAGAACTCAGCCTAAGATCGTCGCCAGTGGCTCTGCGAGATTAGACTATCCATGATCAAATAGATCTGTCATGACGTAGAACTAAATGAATTGATTGCTTACATCCAGGGCGATGAACATACAGAAGGAACAATCGTGTTGCCTTACAAGTATTGGGTTGACCATGAAACCCACTTAGTTGTTGTTACATACATACCGAGTCGCTCCCCGAAAACAAGAAAGGAATGAAATGATCAAGCTGTCTGAGTTCGTGTTGTACGCGGCTAGTAGTCTCTTGTTTGAATAAACCGATGACGGTGGCGCCAGAGGAAGATCGAATGGTTCGAAGTGCACAAATCGATTAAACATATGTGAGAATCAAAGAAACAATTCCAAAATGAACCTCGTAGCTCGCATGGGTAATAATGGCACCACTAGAAAACAGCAGTATCACGATTCTGTAAACAATTTGTAATGAGCGAAAATATTGAACCACACGCTAGCAAATAGAAGACACGCAAAATGACATTATCCTTCACAAACACAGCGTCCAAGAGTATGCAGAGCGTGACAACTGCCGCAGAAGAGCTGTCGTGATTCATCCCTAGAGCGATGGTAAAAAGAGCTGGTAGAATTGCAGCAAGTCAGCACCGAAACTGAACCGAAGAGATATGCATACCACCCAGGATAGATGCTAAAGAGTAGGCAAGAGATAACCACGCCATGCGAAATAAGCCGACGTGATACAAGACATTGTAACGCCCCAATTCGAACATCGGTTGCCTGTCCTGAGTATTATTTAGGTCAATGACAGGGCTGTACACTCCAGAAATATGTCTACTTTTCTGAAAACTTTCATCCACCTTTCTAAAAATTTCACCTAGCTCTATGAGCGAGAGGCTGAACTCATTAAGTACAGCTGGAAAAATAATCTTATGATGGAGGACAAAAACGACGCATATAGTAGCATCACAGGATACAGATGGAAGTGGACTCAAGATTTTGAGCGCCAGGTGGTGAAATCCGGATGCATGCCATACTTGCAAAAAGAATCAGTAGTTTCTACGAATGCGAAACATGTCAGTCTTGTAAAACAGAACAGAATAAACGGTATACTCACGCCCACACGGAGACCCACCAACTCGTCCTACAAGCGATTATTATACTTTTGCCAGTCGCATTACTTTCTCACCTCCCACCATAACTCATCGAGATCAGGCTGTTTGAGAGTAAACTTGCAGAGGAACGCAAAGTTCTGCCAAGCGCGGGGCTCTGAGGGAGGTTTCCAATCCTCGGGAAGTTCTGGGAGCTGCATCTCGACACTGTCTGACTTCGTGTTGAGCATGGCAGCTGTCGTATTGAGCTTTAGAAGTGCTCTAGATGGTGGACGTTTGTGAGAGAAGGCAAACGGGAAACACATATACTTACCTCGGGGTTGTTCACAAATACAGGGAGGGAGTCGCAAAGCGGGGAACACGTGAAGGAGAAATAGAGAAAGGGCGAATTACAAATCCACAAAGTGCGTATTATTTAAGAGGGCGCACGGGCCCAGTATTCCACTACACTGGATTAGATGATCTCTGAGGAGGTGCGGCACCACCAGGAGGTATGTTGCCTATAAGCAAAAAAGGACGTTAGTGACGTAGTAGTTATAAGTTACAACCATGACAAGTATATCACGCACATTAGAGCTCTGTGATTAGATGCGCAAGATTTGAACTGGTCAACGAAACAAGGATAACTCACCAGCAACGCCCTAAAAAGACATGCAGTCGGGTTTGGATCGACGCGTCTAGAGTCAAGCGATAGCACAAATCGACGGTGCGTAATCGAGATCTTATGTAATTCCACAGACGACATCAATGGTCTGGAGTGTACAAAAAGATTGGATATGTAAAAGAAACAGTTTCGAATCCTAGCTCATATGAATACTACGTATTCCACTGGGGAATAGTAAGAGTAATACGACTTACAGGCGGTTCCTGTAGACAGTAATGCACGAAAATGCAAACCACAAGCAACCAAATAGTCGATACGACAGAGTAAGCCTTGACTCATCCTTCATGAAGGTAGCGTCCAAGAATGCACAGACTGTGGCGGCCACCATAATAGAAGCAATGATATGCCCCCCAGGAACAACAACGGAAATAGCTTGAGAATTCCAACGAGTCAGCACCAAGATTATACATGAACAAGAGATGTATGCATACTGCCAGCAAGTAACCCCGAAGAGTAGGCGAGAAGAAACCGAGCAGTGCGAAAATAGGAAATGTGAGTCAGGACAGAGCGACCCTCCACCGGGAACAGTCTCCGACCCTGAGCGAATTATTTGGGTCAATGATAGAGCTGGACGCGTCGGAAAACCCTTACCTCCTCACGAATGTCCCTCGACTCCATATATGGGGCGGATAACCTAACAAACATATCACAAAGCAGTCCTTGAAAGGACACTAAAAATGACACCATCAAGAACGTGTGATATAACGCCCGGGGATATTCATCGAGGTGTTTAGCAGCCCCTGGACTTATCAGGCATGTAAGACTTGCAAATGATACTAGTACTTGCTGCGAACACAAATACGTCAGTCGTGCAAGTCATCATGGAAATAAACTATATACTCACGCCCATACGAAGACCCATCAACTCATCGTGTATGCGCTTGTCATACGTCTTCCAGCCATCTTCATTTCTAACCTCCTGCCATACTTCCTCGAGATCAGGCTTCTGGAGAGCGAATTTGCAGAGGAGAGTGAACATGAAACGCCGAGCACGGGGCCTTGATGGAGGTTTCCAGTCATCAGGAATATCTGAGAGCTGGTTTCCGCTCTCTCCGTGAGTTGCGGAAGGCGAAACGGCATATGTCATCGTCGTGTCTTTCAAGATGCCGCTGGCGGAATCGAGCGAGGAGGGAATATCGACAAAGCTGCCTGAATTTATGTTAGACATAGTCAGAGATGGTCTTGTTGAGTGGTCTATTAAATGGAGAATAATTGTGAGAGGAGTCAGCAGGAATAGTGTAATACCTACCAGGCGCGTTGGAATAGAAAGTTAAGGTTCGAAAAAGGGGATCGCAGAAAAAAATACGGGATGTGTGAAGAAGAAGAGAAACAACGAATTGTAAATCCCCAAAGCGCAGATCCTTTAATGCAGTGCACGGAGCCAGTATTTCACTAACGTAGAAGCACCCTAATACTTGAATGATCTCCGAACGAGGAGTATATGTTACCTATATGAGAAATTACTGCTAATGAGCCTCGCAGGATTTAGGGAGCCGCACAAACACCGGTATAGCCAAAAAAAACTGCTCCTTGACGGACCGAGGAGCCTAGGTATATATGAAGACAATCAGTACTAGTGCATCTGCTAGGTATCTAGCAGTTTTTCAAAGCACCTGTGCAATCCTCAGGATGTTGCAGCCGTTCCAAGGACACCTTTCGCTGAATTGATAGGTACGGTGTCTTTTGTAACGCTGATGGCCGTGATATCCTGAGTGACGCCTATAAGCAGTTGGTTCACATTGTCATCCTGTGACTTAAAAGCCCGTTGTCTCGACTCTTGAGCACTTCTATGATAGATCGGTTATACGGTGGTGACGCCTGGGTACGTGGCTTCTCGCCTTTGCTTGTTGGACGCTCCCACATTCAGCTTTTGGATAGCATTGCCTGGGTTTGTGTGGTGATTTAAATTGCAATGAGTTTCAGCTGGCCTGGACAGTAAAGAGCCTCTACACGGCGAGAATAAAGTGAACCACAGTCGTCACATCATGTGATACCACTGGACACGCATGTCACACCGCGTTGTCACGTTCTACGTTGAACGCAGCGGCGAGTTTAAAATTCAATATTCAGTCACTACTAACTAGTACTGACTCACGACTACTAGCACGCCTTCAAATTTGACGATGTATTCGTCCAAGCTGTGCGCCGACACGATTAATCGAAGCTCAATCAAATACCATCGTCTGCAGATTCCCCATTTGGAATTCCTCTGATTCCCGTCCAAATCCCTTCCTTTCTCGCGGCCGCAGCTTGTACGCTAAATGAGATCTTGCAGTCCTCGCGTTTACGCTGCTGCATCAGCCATTGCTACATTCACCCAGCAGTCAGTATATAACAAAAGTTAGTGTTTCTCTCCCGGAATATTTCGCCCCTCGTAGCCCTCCCAACTTAGAATCGCAAGTCTTCTTCCCTGCTCGCCTGGGTACAAGGTGCCGTGCCGCCAGACGCTAGAGTACTGCACTCCGTATCAGAATAACCAAGCGGGCGATCTACAGGTACCTGTAACGCTTGTCAACCTCACCCAGCGCATCAAGGTCAGTGATCCTTTTTCACCCGACGCGTGCCAAGGACCACCCGTGTCCAAAACTCAGTTTGAAGTTCGCGTTCGATCATCTTCTATAACGATGATTTCGGCATCCAACCAGCAGATGATGTGCAGATCACGCAGTCCAAATTTCATCGCTGGCTGTGTTCTTAATCTATAGCATCATCTGTAAGTCTTGTTGTTTACACACGCACCATACTCAGCTCATGATTGTTCCCAACTTATGCCATTGTTGTCTAGTAAGTAGTCCTGTGTCGTTTTGCATGCAACTTTCATTGTAGCTTGCTGCCAGCCGCGAAGTATTTTTATCATCTTCGCGTCATGAACTATGTAACTAGCTGGTATGTACCCTATTCGGGCAATATAATATGTCAACGTCTGGCAACCAGACTGACAAAATCACTGAGTCGTTGTGGATGAGTGATGGATGCTTGCTGCTCGCTGCGGAGGTTACAGGTGCGAGCCGTGTTGGCAATTATCACACTGGCAATAATGACACGTCACCCGCTCATTAACGTCTCTCTAAGTGGTTTGACCCAATCACAGTGTTTATCGACATCTCTCCATGGCTCAATTACAGACTCAGCGTCATCTTTCCATAGCTGATGAGCCACTCGTTTCCATCATTATCTTGATGAGGCATGATACATTCAGTATGTGTAAGGACTACATCGACAAGAAGTGCGCAGTAATTGATGAGGGAGGGAAATGTGTTCTGGGAGATTGAGAGTTTAGCAACCTACATGTATAGTGACGACCGCAATGCGGAACATTTAAAACAGTGAACGGTAAAAAAACCCAATGTTTGTATTCAGAATACATATGAAGATCTGTTCAGATTTACGAGACGACACTTAACAAGTCGTTGATTACAAGGTCGGGTATGTAAGACATTCTGTCTCGTGGTCGTGATGCCGTTATCTGATTGCTGGGGTCATTGTAGCAAACTCCTGCTTAACCCAGATATCGATGTGAAAAAAAGGGGAAATGAGACAAAGGAAAGCAGGCGAAGCACATCATCCCCACAACAATCAGCATCATCGGGTTCGACGCATTACACGAGTCTCGCGAAAAGGAGATAAGATTGATGGTGTGCTGCAAGACATAACGAAAAAGATACCAGTTTAAAATGAAGAGAAGCAAAGGTGAATAATAGTCCAAATGCTGAAATTCCAACTGTATCAATGTGCGTTGGAGTATGGTGGAGATGCACAGCAGAGAAACAGTACAATCTGAGACCACCATGGGATAGGTTGTAACTGTGCGGCTGCTGCATTTGATGTAGTAGTACCAGGACCCGGAGCAGGAGGTATCGCAGATGTTGAAGCACCAGCATGTTGAGTGTGCAATGACGACACCTGGGCTTGGCCGTGAGATTGGATTTGTCGCTCATATGCTCGTTTGGCTTTTTTGAATTGTAGCCCCTGAGCAACAACCAAAGGCTGAACATAAATAATCAAATCACGGCGATCGTAGATGCACGAAAGTGAGACATACCTTCTTGTCTCGCACTGCAGCCACTTCGACAACATGAGGGCGGCTTGGGCGATGCGTGAGTTCGATTTCTTCAGTTGTGTGGGGTTGAGAGCGGAAGAGTGAGGACAGTCGGCTGATGAGTGCATATGGGCGTGAACTCAAAGGTGTTGTGGGATGAGGTTCGGCTTCTTCGTCGGTGGTGAGTCGAGATCGGGGGAAAAGTGAGGAAAGGCGAGCTAGAAGCATATGTGGATCTAACCGCGAAGGCATTGAGGGTTGCTGAAGGTCGTCTGATACATCATTTTCAGGTGGAGAGTGGTGAATGAGTGACAAAAGGCGAGCGAGGAGTGCATGTGGATGGAATGCAGAAGGCCTTGAGGTGTGTGGAAGATCAGTCGTTTCACCATTTTCGGGTCGAAGGCGATGGAGGAGCAAGGAAAGGCGAGCCAGGAGTGTATTTACAGACGAATGAGGGTGAGCACCACCCATTGGGGAGGACTGAGGGTAGAGGTCTACTAGGTAAAAAACAAGCAATTGAAATACTGATTACGATTACGCACATGAACATCGGCTTCCATACTAGCAAAAAATCCTGGTGAAAGTTCATCAACACCGCCGAACTGGCCGGGACATCGCGTAGCATCAGCCTGGAATGTTACTGCTATAATGAATGAGAAAGATTGGAAACGCGACACGTACTTCCAAAAATGACTTGTTATCGAGCGAAGAGCGGGGTGTGCACTGTATTCCTGAATCATCTTGAAATGCCTTCTCTTGGAGTCTGTCTTTTTGTGTCTAACAACAGACATTGTCAATGAGAGAGTGGGTGATGTTTTGACACTCACAATATTGAGGATGGCGTGAACGTCCCATACGTACGCATTATTATTGTTGCAACCAGTGACTAGTACCTTTCCATTGGGGGAAAGGGCTGCGGGGTGCAAAGTATCTTTGTGCTGAAGGGGTGGTCCGACTTCGAGGTTGGTGTCGAGATTCCATAAACGCGCTGTTTCATCATAAGATGTGCTCGCAAGGAAGCGGTTGTTGTGAGACAAGGAGATGGCAGCGACATCATTTGTGTGACCTTTAAGGATGGCGATCTGCTGCCAAGTGGCAGTCTCAAATATCCTGATTAGGTTAGATGAACAGGAGATAAGCTTCTTCCCGTTCGATGTCCATGCCAAACTGTAAACCCTGCGATCGTGTGCGAGTGTGTTGAGAACCTCGCCTGTCTTGGCATCCCATATTTTTACTGAGTCCTCCTTCCAGCTGATGTCTCCGCCGGTTGCAAGTTTTGATGAGTCGGGTGAGTACATCACCGCAAACACCCATCTGTGCCTGGTTTTGATTTTCAGGATAGTTTTGCCTGTGTTGACATCCCAGACCCTTGCTGTCCCATCCCAGGATCCACTCACTACTCGCTCACCATCTGCACTCCAGCACAATGCGCACACAACATTAATGTGTCCTGTCCATTTTGAAATGACCTTCCTCGTCTCTATGTCCCACAACGTCACACTGCAATCACGACCTCCACTTCCGTTTGCAATTGTCTTTCCATTTGGAGACAATGCCAAGGACCGCACTTCACTATACCCGTCCCGCCATTCCTCGCCTATTTGTGCACCGCTCTGTATGTCCCACAGTCGGAGTGAGCCGTCCAATGAACCCGTGATGATGTGTCGTCCGTCAGGCAAGGGCACAACACCAATTACCCAGTGGGTATGACCGCACATTGCCTGACATGGCGTGATCGCTGGCGTCTCACTGGTGGAGGAGGACATGGTCCGTGCTCGGGGGTCAACTATGGCAGATTGTAAATTGTGTATACGTAAGTCTGCTGGGATCTTGGAATCAGACCAGGTTATCCAGTAGTCGCAAAGTTTGCTAGTGAGTCCAGAGTCAGAACCACACAAACCGTGGCTCACAAAACAGCATCATTTCAGGATTCAGTCCTCACCTGCAAGATGGTGTATGCGGGCGCTGTGAAATTCGAGAACGCGCAAGATATCCTTGAGGGCTCCAGAAGCTGCTTTTAGTAAGTCGTCAGCCCCAACTGGCAGAAGAACCTAGAGTATCACTCACGGGAAGCACCGTTCAGACGAGCCTAGTGCACAATCACCAGTGATCAATGAGTGTCTGGTTGGGAGTTCAGGGCAATCGTTCGTTCATGCTATTCTCAAGGTGTGTCCCACGCATTATCCTCGTGTTCACTTCACAGCTTCATTGCTGTTAATAGATGAAACGCTCAGGTCTGTGGCCAGCGCTATGTGCTGTGCCCTTCCTATACATAGGGACTACGTTGATGTTTCTAGCAAACGTCTGACATGCAGGGTCTTGCGCTCCCTCTTCACTCAGCATGTTTCTTCTGGCCCATGGTCGAACTCGATGTCATCAACATGTCAAAACATATACAGGCTATGCGGAATGCCAACTGTATTATTTCCCAGTTATCGTTCACCAAAGATGTCGTCGTGAGTGTCTATATTCTGCAAATACAAATACATCCTTCACCGCCTCAGGACAAAGTTACTTTCCTTTGTGCGACATTCGACAGACCGCTGTATTAATGGATAGAGGGACAGTGTATCCAGTTGTCCAACTTTGAAACACGACAGAGTGGGAGAAGATGTAGACTTCATGGTCAGAGACTTAGTGTTATGACTTGGGGAAGTTGCAACGCGAAATGTCACAGTATCACCAGGGAGAAGTTCTGGTTTTTGTACGACTGGGCAAGAATCAGCAGCAGCTTGATCCCCTCTACCAATATTTGTGAAGGTGGTCAAGGGCGGGGGAAGAGAGTGACAGCGCGACTAGTAATACTGACATGTGCGTTTGGGTAGTTTCGTTGACGCAATGTGACAACTTTTTTCTTTCGAGCATACTGGATTCATCAGGCCCTGCCATTGGCTAGCCAGTATGTTATTAAGTTCGTTATGCAGATCATTCTTACTCACCACGCGAGGCGGTGAGTGAGTCGAGGGTCAGCTGTCAGACGCCAGAGGCACGCATTCGACTCGTTTCATGGTCCAAGGCTGGCACCATTAATGCGGACCTACACGGACGTCCCCTGATGACGAACTGTGAACATGCTATCGAAAGATCTGAAGGCGAGAATCTGAGTACCACCCCTCGACATTTGATCTGCCTAACATAGGATGACTCAAATGCTTATTCTGACACCCAGAAGGCGCAGGTCGACGATGTAAACCAACTCCTGGGCATTACCATCATGGCTATCGACATACATTACAAGGACCTCCTCACCAATCTGATGAAAGGTATCCCCGGAACGGTTGCAGATGTATTTATCCAATTGCACAGGTGGCCCCATCAACGTGACTTAACCCAATCGCAGTTTTTATGGACACCTCTCCATGGCTCAGGTACAGACATCTCTGCAGCTGACAAGCCACTCACCTCCGCCATCATCTTTCTCCGGCTCGATTCATGATTCAGTGTCTCTAAGGGCTACATCAACGAGGTATCATGGTGCTTTCCTTAGATGAGCCTGATCAGACGGCAGAACTTGAAATCAATTTCTTCCTCCTTCCTCGTCCGTTCGATTTTGGCACATAAGGCAATAACGGCGCCAAAGCTTGCCACTACTGATCAACATCAGATCAACTCAAACCGGTGGATGAGTATCGACTCTCGCCTTAACTTTTAGAGCGTGAATACACATGAATGTTGTGGTGTGAATGCAGCAGTGTGCAGTAACCTTCCAATGTCGGTGAGTTTTGATACACTCTGCTCCACACCACCAGAAGGGGCACCTTGAAACTGCGTGATCAGCTGAATTTAGGGAAAGTTAAAGGGAACTGTGAGCACCTACTTCGATATCCAGAGTCGATGGAGCACATGGCCGAGGCTGTGGGGATAAATGGTGTTGTGATTGAAGCATACCAAGGTGGCGGTATGATTGCCTTGTTGTAAGGTAGCATGCGACACCACACAAACACCTATAGAAATTATTTCATGCAGGCATAGTCAATGTATGAATGAAAATGCGCATAAGATATCTCCGTTCTTCGTCATCCAGCTATAATACTTATCTCTAGCGCCCTGATGAGTCCATCATGGTGTCGACAGAAGCCATGTCCCTGACCTGTGTGATGATATCGTTATCCAGAGTAATCCCTTTGTACTCCTCACCCCACTGCTGTGCTGAAAAAGTGTGCCAAAAGGTTGTCCTAGGCAAACGACCAATATCTGTGGTCAAAGTGTGCCAGGTTGGAAAATTGACATGAAAAGATGGACTCGGCAAGACAAAATTGGGAATGAGGGTTACACTGCATCACGCCCACATGAGGGAATGTCAAAGGAAGAGGGATGAGGGAATGGGTATGTAATGTGTACAGGAAGTCAAGTGGACAGAGGCACCTAGAAGTTATACTGTAGTTACTAGCACTGCCATCAGTAAACGCAGGGCGAGTGTAGATGTATTCTTGTAGAAAAGTGTTGCCCTACTCCTCAGCAAAGTAAACAGTGTCTCAGAAATACAGCCAAACCAAAGTAGGAGTATACTGACCTTGCACTGCTTACACGATTTCAATACATCAACTCGTGCTGGCGAGGTGCATTCGTAATGCATATAAAGACTTACCAGACGGCACTCAACAGGTCCTTGATAGGTCGGGTATAAGACAGACATTCCGTTTCACGGCCGTGATGCCGTTCTCTGATGACTGTGGTCGCTATTGTAGACTCCAGGCCACTATGTGAAAACAAAGGAAAGCAGGCGAAGCACACCATCCTCCACTCACTACAATTAACAATATCACATTTGAGGAATTGCACGAGTCTCGCGACAAGGAAATAAAATTGATGGTGTGCTGAAAAACATAATGAAAGAGATACAGGTACAAAATAAAGGTGAAATAGTGGCCCAGATGCTGCAACATTAACCGCATTAGTGGCCGTTGGTGTGTGGTGGAGATACACAGCAGATAAACAGTACGATCTGACACCACCATGGGATAGGTTGTAACTGTGCGGCTGCTGCACCTGCTGTGGTAGTACCAGTACCCGGAGCAGGTATCGCAGATGTTGAAGCACCAGCAGCTTGAGTGTGCAATGACGATGCCTGGGCTTGGCCGTGCAATTGGGTTTGTTGCTCATATTCTCGTTTTGCTTTCTCGAATTGTGGCCCCCGAGCAACAACCAAAGTCTGAAGATAAATCATTAAACCGCGGCTATTGTAAACGCACCAAATAGAGACATACCTGCTTGTCCCGCACTGCAGCCACTTCGACAACACGAGGACGACTTGGGTATTGTGAAAGTGCTATTTCTTCATCCGAGTTGGTGTGGGGTTGACGGTGGAAGAGTGAGGATAGCCGGCTAATGAGTGCATATGAGCGTGAACTCAAAGGTGTTGTGGGATGCGGTTCGGCTTCTTCGTCGGTGGTGAGTCGAGATCGGGGGAAAAGTGAGGAAAGGCGAGCTAGAAGTATATGTGGATCTAACCGCGAAGGCATTGTGGGTTGCTGAAGGTCGTCTGATGCATCATTTTCAGATGGAGAGTGGTGAATGAGTGACAAAAGGGGAGCGAGGAGTGTGTGTAGACGGAATGTGGAAGGCCTTAAGGGTTGTGGAAGATCGGTCGTTTCACCATTTTCGTGTCGAAAGCGGTGGAGGAGCAAGGAAAGGCGAGCGAGGAGTGCATTTACAAAGGAATGAGGGTGAGCACCACCCATCGGGGAGGACTGAGGGTAGAGGACTGGATAAGAATCAAGTAATAGAATCTTGATTACACACATCAATATCAACTTCCATTCCGTCAAAAAACCTTGGTGGGAGTTCATCGTCACCGCCAAACTGGTCAGGACATTGCGTAGCATCAGCCTGGAATATCACTGTTATAATGAATGAGAAGGATTGCAAACACGACACGTACCTCCAAAAATGATTTGTTATCGAGCGAAGAGCGGGGTGTGTGTTGCACTCCTGGGCCTGAATCATCTTGAAATACCTAACAGCAGACATTGTAAGTGAAGAGAGCAGGTGATGGGTTGACACTCACAATTTCGGTACCAATTGAAAGTAGATCCTCAACGCCAGCTTCTTTGAGGATGACGTGAACGTCCCATGTGTACACATTTCCATCTTGACAACCTGTGACTAGCGCCTTTCCATCAGGGGAAAGGGCTGCTGAGCGCAAAGTATCTTCATGCTGGAGGGGTGGTCCGACTTGGAGGTTTGTGTCGAGATTCCATAAACACGCTGTTTTGTCATTTGATACACTTGCAAGGAAGCGGTTATTCTGAGACAAGGAGATGGCATTGATAAAGCTTGTGTGACCTTTGAGGATGGCGATCTGCTGCCAAGTGGCAGTGTCAAATATCCTAATCAGTTCATCTGAACCGGAGATAAGTTTCTTCCCGTCCGACGTCCATGCCAAACTGTAAACCCAGTGATCGTGTTCAAGTGTGTTGAGAAGCTCGCCCGTCTTCGCATCCCATATTTTTACTGCGTCCTCCCTAAAGTTTCCGCCGGTTGCAAGTTTTGATGAGTCAGGCGAGTACATCACCGCTACCACCCATTCGTGCCTGGTTTTGATTTTCAGGATAGTGTTGCCTGTGTTGACATCCCAGACTCTTGCTGTCCCATCCCAGGATCCACTCGCTACTCGCTCACCATCTGCGCTCCAGCATAATGCACGCACAACACCGGTGTGTCCTGTCCATTCTGAAATCACCTTCTTCGTCTCAACATCCCACAACCTCACATAGGAATCATTGCTTCCGCCTGCGATTGTCTTTCCATTTGGAGACAATGCCATGGACCACACTCCTTTATTCCTGTCACGCCATTCCTTGCCTATCTGCGCACCGCTCTCTAGGTCCCACAGTCGAAGTGAGCCATCCAACGAACCTGTGATCATGCGTCGTCCGTCAGCCAAATGCACAACACCGTTTACCCAGTCGGTATGGCCTCGCATTGTGTGGCGTGGCTTGATCACTGACGTCTTACTAGTGGAGGAAGACATGGTCCGCGCTTGGAATCTCAGTTACGGCAGACCGTGAACTGTGTATATGAAGTCTGCTGGGATCTTGGAATAAGATCAGGTTATCCGTAGTCGCAAAGTTTGTTAGTGAGTCCAGGGGCCTATCTCCTTTCAATTTGATGCTTGTCAGAGCCACACAAGCCATGACTCACGAAACAGCGTGCTTACAGGATTCAATCCTTACCCACAATACGGTATACGCAGGTGCTGCGAAATTCGAGAACGCGCAAAAGATCTTCGTAGGTATCAGAAGTCACTGGTAGCAAGTCGTCAATCCCAACTGGCAGACGAGCCTAGAGTATTACTCACAGGGAGCACCGTTCGGACGAGCCTAGTGTGCAGTCACCAGTGATCAATGAGTGTCTGGTTAGGTGTTGAGGGCAATCGTTTGCTCATGCCATTTTCTAAGGTGTGTCCCACGCATTCACAGCTTCATTGCTGTGTAGATGAAGCGCTCAGGTCAGGCGCTATGTGCTGTGCACGCCACACTCAGCTCATGATTCTTATCAAATTACACACTGCCATTGTTATCTAGTAAGTACTTCTGTTTCGTTTTGTATGTAATTTTCATTATAGCTCGCTGCTAGTTGCGAGGTGCTTTCATCATTTTCGTGTCACAGACTACAATTTTGATGATCTATATAACTAGCCGATATGTACCCTATTCGGCAATATACAGGAATGATATGTCAACTTCTGGCAACCAGACTGACAAAGTCACTGAGTCGTTGCAGATGAGTGATGGATGCTTGCTGCTCGCTGCGGAGGTTACAGGTGCAAATCGTGTTGGCAATCATCACGCTAGTGATAATAACACGTCACCCCATCAACATCTCTCTATGCGGCTTTCCCAATCACAGTTTTTATCCATACCTCTCTATGGCCCAGTTACAGACTCATCGTCATCTCTCTACAGCTGATGAGCCACTCGTTTCCATCATTATCTCTCTCCGGTTCAGTATCTCTAAGGACTACATCGACAAGAAGTATGCAGCGAGATAGAGCAAAAGATGAGGAAGGGTAATGTGTTCTGGGAGATTGAGAGTTTGCTGACCTACATGCATAGTGACGACCGCAACGCTGAACATTTGAAACAGTGAACGGAAAAAAGAGGGTTTGCATTCGGAATGCATATGAAGACTCGTTCAATTTACGAGATGACACTTGTTAAGTCGTTGATTACGAGGTCGAATATAACAGACATTCTGTTCCGCTGTCGTGATACCGTTCTCTGATTGCTGGGGTGACTGCAGCAAACCCCCGTTTAACTAGGTACGTGAAAAAGAAGGGAAAAAGGGACAAATGACAGCAGGCGAAGCACACCATCCTTCGCTCACAACAATTAGCCTTGTCGTGTTCGACGCATTGCACGAGTCTCACGACAAGGAAACAAGATTGATGGTGTACTGAAAGACATGACGAAAGATACAAGTGTAAAATAAATTAAAGCAAATATGAAGTAGTGATCTAAATGCTACAACGCCAACTGTATTAGTGGCCATTGGCATGTTGTGGAGATGCACAGCAGAGAAACAGTACAATCTGAGACCACCATGGAATAGGTAGTGACTGTGTAGTTGTTGCACCTGCCGTGGTAGTACTAGTACCTGAAGCAGGAGGTATCGCGGATGTCGAAGTATTGACAGGCTGAGTGTGCGATGACGACGCTTGGGCTTGGCCGTGCAATTGAGTTTGTTGCTCATATGCTCGTTTAGCTTTCTCGAATTGTGGCCCCCGAGCAACAACCAAAGTCTGAACAGAAACAATTAAATCACGGTGATTGTAAACGCACAAAGGTGAGATATACCTGCTTGTCCCGCACTGCAGCCACTTCGACAACATGAGGGCGGCTTGGGCGTTGCATGAGTTCGATTTCTTCACTATTGTGGGGTTGAAAGCGGAAGAGTGAGGACAACCGGTCGATGAGCGCATATGGGCGTGAACTCAAAGGTGTTGTGGGATGCATTTCGGCTTCTTCGTCGGTGGTGAGTCGAGATCGGGGGAAAAGTGAGGAAAGGCGAGCTAGAAGTATATGCGGATTTGACTGCGAAGGTATGGAGGGTTGCTGGAGGTCGTCTGGTACATCATTTTCAGGTGGAGAGTGGTGAATGAGTGACAAAAGGCGAGTGAGGAGTGCATGTGGATGGAATGCAGAAGGCCTTGAGGGGTGTGGAAGATCAGTCATTTCACCATTTTCGTGTCGAAAGCGGTGGAGGAGCAAGGAAAGGCGAGCGAGGAGTGCATTTACAAAGGAATGAGGGTGGGCACCACCCATCGGGGAGGACTAAGGGTAGAGGACTGGATAAGAACCAAGTAATAGAATCTTGATTACACACATCAATATCAGCTTCCATGCCGTCAAAAAACCTCGGTGGGAGTTCATCGTCACCGCTACAATGGTCAGGACATTGCGTAGCATCAGCCTGGAATATCACTGTTATAATGAATGAGAAGGATTGCAAACACGACACATACTTCCAAAAATGATTTATCATCGAGTGAAGAGCGGGGTGTGTGTTGCACTTCTGAATCATCTTGAGTTGCCTAACAGCAAACATTGTGAGTGAAGGAGAGCGGGTGATGGGTTGACACTCACAATATCGGTACCAATTGAAAGTAGGCCCTCAAGGTCAGCTTCTTTGAGGATGGCGTGAATGTCCCATGTGTACACATTTCCATCTTCACAAACTGTGACTAGCACCTTTCCAGCTGGGGGAAGGGCTGCAGAACACAAACCTTCTTCATGCTGGAGGGATGGTCCGACTTGAAGGTTTGTATCAAGGTTCCATAGACGTGTTGTTTTATCCCATGATACACTTGCGAGGAGGCGGTTGTTCTGAGACAAGGAGATGGCATTGACAATGTTTTTGTGACCTTCAAGAATGGCGATCTGCTGCCAAGTGGTAGTGTCGAATATCCTAATAAGGCCGTATTCACCGGAGATAAGCTTTTTCCCGTCTGACGTCCATGCTAATTTGTCAACCCAGTGATAGTGTTTGAGTGTGTTGAGCAGCTCGCCCGTTTTTGCATCCCAGATCTTTACAGCGTTCTCCCTGTCTCCACCAGTTGCAAGTTTTGATGAGTCAGGTGAGTACATCACCACTCGCGCCCATTGGTGCCCAGTTTTGATTGTCAGGATAGTTTCGCCGGTGTTGACATCCCAGACTCTTGCTGTCCCATCCCAGGATCCACTCGCCACCTGCTCACCATCTGCCCTCCAGCACAATGCATACACAACATTGGTGTGTCCTGTCCATTTTGAAATGACCTTCCTCGTTTCTATGTCCCACAATGTCACGCTGTCATCACCACCTCCGCTTCCGTTTGCAATTGTCTTTCCATCTGGAGACAATGCCATAGACCACACTCCGCTATCCCTGACCGGTGCCCGCCATTCGTTGCCTATCTGTGCACCACTCTCTAGGTCCCACAGTTGGAGTGAGCCGTCCAACGAACCTGTGATGATGTGTCGTTCGTCTGCCAAGTGCACAACACCATTGACCCAGCTGGTATGGCCTTGCATCGTCTGGTGTTGCCTGATCAATGACATCTTACTTGTGGAGGAAGACATGGTCCGCGCTTGGAATCTCAGCTACGGCAGATCATGAACTGTGTATATGAAGTCTGCTAGGATCTTGGAATCAGACCAGGTTGTCTGGTAATCGCAAAGTTTGCTGGTGAGTCCAGGGTCCTATCCCCTTTCAATTTGCTTGTCAGAACCACATTAGCTATGGCTCATGAGACAGCGTCCTTTCAGGATTCAATCCTCACCTGCAAGACGGTGTATGCGGGTGCTGCGAAATTTTGAGAATGCGCAAGAGATCTTTGTGAGTGTTAGAAGTCACTGTTTACTAAAAGTATCAACGTAGTCCATACATACAGGAAGGTGCACAGCACATAGCACTGGACCCGAGCGCTTCGTCTACACAGCACTGAAGCTGTGAATTCTGAACACGAGGATAATGCATAGGATGCACCTTAAAAAACGGCATGAGCAAACGACTACCCTCAACTCCTAACCGGACACTCATTAATGCATTGATCATTGGTGACTGCACACTAGGCTTGTCCGAACGGTGCTTCCTGTGAGTAATATTCTAGGTTCTTCTGCCAGTTGGGATTCACAACTTGCTATCATTCGACAGTGTCTTGCGCTCTTTCTACTCCGCACGTTTCTCCCAGCCCATATTCGAACTCGATGCTGTCAACTTCTCATGATGTATAATAGAGGCTGTGTAGCATGTCAACACTACTTATTTACTATCAAGGACTCAGGTATCTACTGATGGAAGTTAGACTGGTGACCAGGCCGTCTATGAGGCAAGCCGAGATGTAAGTCCCGTTCGGATTTACGAAATGACACTGAACAAGTTGTTATCACGAGGTCGGGCATAACACGGTCATGATGCTTCTCTGATTGCTAGGATCATCGAAGCAAACTCCTGTTTAACGTAAATATCTATGTGAAAAAGGGGAGGAGAAGAAACAAAGGAAAGCTGGTGAAGCACACCATCCTTCGCTCACAATGATGTAACATTATCGCGTTCGACGTATTGCACGAGTCTCACGACAAGGAAACAAGACTGATGACGTTATGAAAGACATAACGAAAGAGATACAAGTGCAAAATAAACAAAAGCAAAGATGAAGTAGTGGTACAAATGCTGCAACGCCAATTGTATTAGTGGACCTGGAGCAGGAGGTGTCACAGATGTTGAGGCACCAGCAGGTTGAGTATGTGATGACGACGCTTGGGCTTGGCCGTGCAATTGAATTTGTTGCTCATATGCTCATTTGGCTTTCTTGAATTGTGGCCCCCGAGCAACAACCAAGTAAAAAAGAAGGGGAAAGGAAAACACAGCATCCTTCACTCACAACAATTAGCATTATCATGCTCGACGCTTTGCACGAGGCTCGCGACAAGGAAACAAGATTGACGGTGTACTGGAAAATATAATGAAAGAAATACAAGCGCAAAATGAATAGAAGCAAAGGTGACGCAGTGATTCAAATTCTGCAATGCTAACTGTGTTAGTGGCCGTTGGCATCTGGTGGAGATACACAGCAGAGAAACAGCACAGTCCGAGCCCACCATGGGATGGGTGGTAGCTGTGCGGCTGCTGCACCTGCCATGGTAGTACTAGTACCTGGAGCAGGAGGTATCACGGATGTTGAGGCACCAACAGGTTGAGTGTGTGATGACGACGCTTGGGCTTGGCTGTGCGATTTGATTTGTTGCTCATATGCTTGTTTTGCCTTCTTGAATTGTGGCCCCCGAGCAACAACCAAAGCCTGAACAAAAATCATTAAACAACGGCGATTATAAATGCATGAAGGAGAGACATACCTGCTTATCCCGTACTGCAGCCACTTCGACAACACAAGGGCGGCTCGGATGATGCCCGAGTTCAATTTCTTCATTGGTGTGGCGTTGAGAGCGGAAGAGTGAGGATAGCAAGCTGAGGGGTGCATCTGGACGTGAACTCAAGGGCGCTGTGGGACTGGGTTCAGCTTTGTTGTCGGTTTTGAGTCGAGATAGGGGGAAAAGTGAGGAAAGGTGAGCTAGAAGCACATGCAGACCTAATCGCGAAGGCGTGGGTGCTTGTTGAAGGTCGCCTGGTGCATCATTTTCAGGTGGAGAGCGGTGAATGAGTGATGACAGGCGAGCGAGGAGTACGTGTGGATGGAACGCCGAAAACCTTGAGTGTTGCAGAAGTTCGGTCGCTTCATCATTGCTGGGTTGAAAGCGGTGGAGGAGTGAGTAAAGGCGAGCGAGGAGTGCATGTATAGAGGAATGAGAATGTGCACCACCCATTGGAGACGTCTGAGAGCACAGAGGTCTAGATAAGAACTAAGTAATAGAAATACTGATTACGCACATCATCAGCTTCCATGCTGTCAAAAAATGTTGGTGAGAGTTCATCTACACCGCCAAAATGGCCAGGACATCGCGTAGCATCAGCCTGGAATGTTACTGTTATAACGAATGAGAAGGATTAGAAACATGGCACAAACTTCTAAAAATGACTTGTCATTGAGCGAAGAGCGAGGTGTGTGGCGTATTCCTGAGTCATTAATGGGAGGTGGGAGGTCCTCAAGGCTAGCTTTTTGGAGGATTGCATGAACGTCCCAAGTGTACACGTTATTGTTTCCGCAACCAGTGACGAGCACCTTTCCATCACTGGAAAGGGCTGCAGAGCGCAAATCCTTTTTGTGCTGGAGGGGGGGTCCGACTAGTACTGGGAGATTTGCATCAAGTTTCCATAGACGCGCTGTTTTATCCAATGATACACTTGCAAGGAGGTTGTTCTGAGACAAGGAGATGGCGGAGACTTGGCGTGTGTGACCTTCAAGGATAGCGATCTGCTGCCAAGTGGCAGTGTCGAATATCCTAATCGGGCCATAAGAACCGGAGATAACAAGCTTCTTCCCGTCAGGTGTCCATGCTAAACTGCGAACCATATCATAATCATGGTGATTGAGTGTTTTGAGATGCTCGCCCGTTTTTGCGTCCCAGATCTTTACAGCGTCCTCCTCGTCTCCGCCCGTCGCCAGTTTTGATGAGTCAGGTGAGTATATCACCGCCCACACCCAATGGTACTCGGTTCTTATCGTCAGGACATTTTTGCCCCTTTTGACATCCCAGACTCTTGCCGTCCCATCCCAGGATCCACTCGCAACTCGTTTACCATCTGCGCTCCAGCACAATGCATACACAACTTCGGTGTGGCCTGTCCATTTCAAAATGACCTTCCTCGTCTCAACGTCCCACAGCCTCACTTTCCCGTCATCACCTCCGCTCGCAATTGTCTTTCCATTTGGAGACAATGCTATGGACTGCACTGCGTCATTCCCATCCCTCCAGTCCTCACCTATCTGTGCACCACTCTCCAGGTCCCACAGTCGGAGTGAGCCATCCACCGAACATGTGATGATGCATTGTTCGCCAGGCAAGTGCACAACACCGCGCACTTCATTGGTATGGCCTCGCATTGTATGGCGTGGCGTGTTCACTGGCGTCTTACTGGTGGATGAAGACATGGTTTGCGCTCAGAGGCTCAACTATGGCAGATCTTTGGATCAGACCCAGGTTATCCAGCAGCGACGGTGATTGTGGGTGAGTCTAGGGGCCTACTCCCTTTCAATTTGATGCTTATTAGAGCTAGATAAGCTATTACTTATGAGACAATGTGTTTGCAGGATTCGATCCTCACCTACAAGACAACGTATACAGGATCTGTGAAATCCGAGAGCATGCAAGAGATCTTTATGAGTATCGAAGTCGCTGGTGGCAAGTCATCAGCCCCAACTGGCAGAAGAGCCTACAGTATTACTCACAGGAAGCACCGTTCGGATGAGCTTAGTGCGTAATCACCGGCGGAAAATGGTTGTCTGGTTGGGAGTTGAGGGCAGTTGTTTGTTGATGTCATCTTTCAAGGTACATCCCATGCGTTATACTTGTCATCCCATGCATTATCCTCATGTTCGGAATTCACAGCTTCATTGCTGTGCAGATGAAGCACTCAGGTCCTGCACTATGTACTGTGCACCTTCCTATATCTTGGGACTACATTGATACTTCTAGCAAATATTCGACAGTGCCTTGCGCTCCCTCTTCACTGAGCACCTTTCTTCCAGCCCATCATCGAATTCGATGCCGTCAACTTTCATGATGTATACAGGCTGTGCAACATACCGACAGTATTAGTACCCAGGTCCATAGGGTTATCGGTCATCAAGATGAGTATCAATTAGACATCTGCATCAGACGCCAGAGGCACGCAATAAACTCGTTTCATGGGCCAAGGCTGACACATTGCCCTACACGGATGTCTGCATGTGACGAACTGTAAATATGCTGTCCAAGAAGTCGAAGAGAAGCAGCTTCATGTCTAACTGCCATCCCTTTGTATTTGATCTACCTAACATATGATGACCCAAATGCCAAGCAACCCCATTAACACGAAGGAGGCACATAACAAAAACCTCCTACTCATCAATCTGATGAAAAGTATGCTCGGAACGGTCACAAACATCCTTATCATTGCGCAGGGTGCATTGGTATGATCCTCCGAAATGTTTAAGTCTGTGAAGGCATCCTTAATTAAGTCAGTGCAGTCAGTGACGAAGAACTATTCCGATTTCCTGGCAATAGGCAAGAAGTGCGACGCTATCCGAGAAGTTCTTGAACAAGCAACCAAGGATGCTGCTGACGAAGATTTTTGGGGCATGCTTTATCCCAGTTTAACAAGCGAGCCAAATCAATATAACTGTCGCTGATAACACTGTGCAGAACAGGACATCACATCAATAACGAAGCAACGAGCAAGGATTGTGGTAGATGGCCCATTCCATGCCACGATCCATCGCGACCGAATTCCTGTGTGGTAAGAAAAGTAAACCAACAGGTCATTGATAGGTCGGGTATAACACAGACATTCTGTTTCACGGTCGTGATGCCATTCTCTGATGACTGAGGTCGCTATTGTAGACTCCTGTTTAATCCAGGCCACTATGTGAAAACAAAGGAAAGCAGGCGAAGCACACCATCCTACACTCACTAAAATTAGCATTGTCGCATTCGAGGAACTGCACGAGTCTCGCGACAAGGAAATACAATTGACAGTGTGCTGAAAAACATAACAAAAGAGATACAGGTACAAAATACAGGTGAAATAGTGGCCCAGATGCTGCAACATTAACTGTATTAGTGGCCGTTGGCGTGTGGTGGAGATGCACAGCAGAGAAACAGTATCATCTGAGACCACCATGGAATAGGTAGTGACTGTGCAGCTGTTGCACCTGCCGTGGTAGTACTAGTATCTGAAGCAGGAGGTATCGCGGATGTCGAAGTATTGACAGGCTGAGTGTGCGATGACGACGCTTGGGCTTGGCCGTGCAATTGAGTTTGTTGCTCATATGCTCGTTTAGCTTTCTCGAATTGTGGCCCCCGAGCAACAACCAAAGTCTGAACAGAAACAATTAAATCACGGTGATTGTAAACGCACAAAGGTGAGATATACCTGCTTGTCCCGCACTGCAGCCACTTCGACAACATGAGGGCAGCTTGGGCGTTTCATGAGTTCGATTTCTTCACTATTGTGGGGTTGAAAGCGGAAGAGTGAGAACAACCGGTCGATGAGCGCATATGGGCGTGAACTCAAAGGTGTTGTGGGATGCGGTTCGGCTTCTTCGTTGGCGGTGAGTCGAGATCGGGGGGAAAGTGAGGAAAGGCGAGCTAGAAGTATATGCGGATTTGACTGCGAAGGTATGGAGGGTTGCTGGAGGTCGTCTGGTACATCATTTTCAGGTGGAGAGTGGTGAATGAGCAACAAAAGGCGAGTGAGGAGTGCATGTGGATGGAATGCAGAAGGCCTTGAGGGGTGTGGAAAATCAGTCGTTTCACCATTTTCGGGTCGAAGGCGGTGGAGGAGCAAGGAAAGGCGAGCGAGGAGTGAATTTACAAAGGAATGAGGGTGGGCACCACCCATCGGGGAGGACTGAGGGTAGAGGACTGGATGAGAATCAAGTAATAGAATCTTGATTACACACATCAATATCAGCTTCCATGCCATCAAAAAACCTCGGTGGGAGTTCATCGTCACCGCTACAATGGTCAGGACATTGCGTAGCATCAGCCTGGAACATCACTGTTATAATGAATGAGAAGGATTGCAAACACGACACGTACCTCCAAAAATGACTTGTCATCGAGCGAAGAGCGGGGTGTGTGTTGCACTCCTGGGCCTGAATCATCTTGAGATGCCTAAAAGCAAACGTCGTAAGTGAAAGAGAGCGGGTGATGGGCTGACACTCACAATATCGGTACCAATTGAAAGTAGGCCCTCAAGGCCAGCTTCTTTGAGGATGGCGTGAACGTCCCATGTGTACAAGTTTCCATCTCGACAACCTGTGACTAGCGCCTTTCCATCAGGGGAAATACCTGCAGAGTACAAACCCTCTTCGTGCTCGAGGGGTGGGCCGACTTGGAGGTTGGCATCGAGATTCCATAGACATGCTGTTTTGTCATCTGATACACTTGCAAGGAAGCGATTGTTCTGAGACAACGAGATGGCACTGACAACACTTGTGTGACCTTCAAGGATGGCGATCTGCTGCCAAGTGGCAGTGTCGAATATCCTAATCAGTTCATCTGAACCAGAGATCAGCTTCTTCCCGTCCGACGTCCATGTCAAACTGTCAACTGAGTGATTGTGTTTGAGTGTGTTCAGAAGCTCGCCCGTCTTTGCATCCCAGATTTTTACAGCGTCGAGCTCCTTGGGTCCGCCCGTTGCAAGTTTTGATGAGTCAGGCGAGTACATTACTGCCCACAACCATTCGTGCCTGGTTTCGATCGTCAGGATAGTTTTGCCGGTGTTGACATCCCAGACTCTTGCTACCCCATCCCAGGATCCACTCGCTACTTGCTCACCATCTGCGCTCCAGCACAATGCGCACACAACATTGATGTGTCCTGTCCACTTTAAAATGACCTTCCTCGTCTCTACATCCCACAACCTCACACTGCCATCAATGCTTCCGGTTGCAATTGTCTTTCCATTTGGAGACAATGCCATGGACGACACTGCGTTATTCTGGTCCCGCCATTCCTTGCCTATCTGCGCACCGCTCTCTAGGTCCCACAGTCGGAGTGAGCCATCCGACGAACCTGTGATGATGCGTCGTCCGTCAGCCAGGTGCACAACGCCGTTTACCCAGTTGGTATGGCCTCGCATTGTCTGGCGTGGTTTGATCACTGACGTCTTACTAGTGGAGGAAGACATGGTCTGCACTTGGAATTCCAGCTACGGCAGATTGTGAACCTTGTATACGAAGTCTTGGAATCAGACCAGCTGCAGCTGCAGGTTATCCGGTAGTTGCAAAGTTTGCTGGTGAGTTTAGGGTCCTATCTCCTTTTAATTTGATGTTTGTCAGAGCCACACAAGCCATGATTCACGAAACAGCGTCCTTACAGGATTAAATCCTCCCTTACAAGAGGGCGTATGCAGGTGCTGCGAAGTTCGAGAACACACAAAAGATCCTCGTGAGTATCAGAAGTCACTGGTAGCAAGTCGTCAACTCGAACTGGCAGAAGAGTGTAGAGTATCACTCACGGGGGGCACCGGTTAGGATTTGTTTGCTCATGCCACTTTTTAAGGTGCGTCCCACGCATTATCCTCGTATTCAGAATTCACAGCTTCATTGCTGTGTAGACGAAGCGCTCATATCTAAGTGTCACCCCTTTATATTTGATCTGCCTAACACAGGATGACCCAAATACCTATTCTAACACCAAGGAGGCCCAGGTCGACGATGTAAACTAATTGCTGGACGTTGCTACAATGGCCATCCACATAACAAAGGACCTCGTACCCATCAGCCTGGTGAAAGGTACCCTCGGACCAGACCCTCGGACCAGTCGCAAATATCCTTATCACCGTGCAGGCGTGCCGGCATGACCCCCGAAAGGTTTACGAAGGCATACTCAGGTCCGCACAGCCAGTGATCAATACCTATTCTGATTTCCTTGCAATAGTCAAAAAGTGAGGGACTGTCGGGGAAGTCCTTGAACGAGCAACTAAAGATGCTGCTGACGACGATATTTGAGGCACACCTTATTCCAGCTAAACCAATACAACTGTCGCTTATAACACCACGTAGAACAGTAAGGCACATCAGCAGCGAAGTAACGAGCAAGGATTGTGGCAGGGGCTATTCTATGTCACGACTAATCGCAACCGAATTGCTGGGTACTAGACTGCATGATCCTCTTCGATTTACGTCTCTGAAATCAACCTGAACATCTGCTATTGGATAGCGTCTCAAAACTGAAGCGATAAGTTGGCATTGGACTCGAAGTAGAAAAGCTGGCTTCGGGACTCGAGAGCATGAACGTGAATGTCTCCGATATCTCAAAGTAGACTGACATTTCGCCAGGCGTCTGATTGCAGTCAGGTATCGCACAGCAGCGCCACCACGTCCTTCCATGTTTTATGACCGATAGGTACAGAGTTAACGAGCCTCGTTGCAAATCATGAACATAATTTGCTGATCGGTCCTGGAGGCATGCGCAAGAGTTCTCTATCCTAAGAGACACTTGTCACGGAAGAATACTAATATGCTGATGGGCGTTTGTGACCTATGATGGCTTCCATCCTTCGACCATTAAAACTTTTATGATTCGTTTTGCGGGTGCCCTCGGCATCAGATCTGACAACACGTCAAAAATTTGTTCACGCAAGGATGCTGTGATGTGGACCGTTGTCACCTCATCAAGAATGGAAACGAAGTATATCATCACTACAGTCAATTTCCTAGTCTGAACATTTATCCTACTTTGAGAATCTCACACCTTCACTATCAGCAACACTGACCATCTACGTTCGATTAGAATGTGTAAAGCAAAACTGCGTGAGTCTGCTTGGACGGCGAGTAACATGTACAGGAAACCAAGTGAGCAGAGGCACCTAAAAGTTAGATCGCACACAGATCAATCTGTAATGCTGTTAGACATTGCCAACCTCAACACTGTAATTACTAGCACTGCCATCAGTAAACGCGGGGCGAGTGTGTATGTATTCTTGTTGCCGTACTCTCAGCAAACTAAACAGTATCTCAGAAATACAAGTGGGAGTATACTGACCTTGCACTCCTTACACGATATCAATATATCAACTCTTGCTGGTTAGGCACTGACAACGTAGCATCAGGGTTGAAACAATGAAGTCTACAAAACAAAATATTAAGCTAGCTTCTTTTGAACGCAAACCGATACTTACGGTTGGTGCTGTCAATGTGAGGCTTCTGATCAGATACACTACAATCAGCATTGTCGCATTGGAGGATTTGCACGAGTCACGCGACAAGGAAACAAGATTGATGGTGCACTGAAAAACGTAACGAAAGAGATACAAGTGTAAAATAAATGAAAGCAAAGGCGAAGTAGTGGTCTAAATGCTGCAATACCAACTGTCAATGTATTAGTGGCCATTGGCGTGTGGTGGAGAAGCACAGCAGAGAAACAGTACGATATGAGACCACCATGAAATAGGTAGTGACTGTGCAGCTGTTGCACCTGCCATGGTAGTACTAGTACCTGAAGCAGGAGGTATCGCAGATGTCGAAGTATCGGCAGGGTGAGTGTACGATGACGACACCTGGGCTTGGCCATGCGATTGGGTTTGCTGCTCATATGCTCGTTTGACTTTCTTGAATTGTGGCCCCTGAGCAACGACCAAAGGCTGAACAGAAATCATCAAATCACGGCGGTCGTAAACACACGAAGGTGAGACATACCTTCTTGTCCCGCACTGCAGCCACTTCGACAACATGAGGGCGGCCTGGGCGATGCGTGAGTTCGATTTCCTGGTTGGTGTGGGGTTGAGAGTGGAAGAGTGAGGACAGCCGGATGATGAGTGCATCTGGACGTGAACTCAATGGTGTTGTGGGATGCGGTTCGGCATCTTCATCAGTGGTGAGTCGAGATCGAGCAAAAAGTGAGGAAAGGCGAGCTAGAAGCACATGTGGATCTAACCGTGAGGGCACTGAGGGTTGCTGAAGGTCGTCTGGTGCATCATTTTCAGGTGGAGAGTGGTGAATGAGTGACAAAAGGTGAGCGAGGAGTGCGTGTGGATGGAATGCAGAAGGCCTTGAGGGTTGTGAAAGATTGGTCGGTTCACCATTTACGTGTCGAAAGCGGTGGAGGAGCAAGGAAAGGCGAGCAAGAAGTGCATTGAGAAAGAAATGAGGGTGGTCACCACCCATTGAGGAGGACTGAGGGTAGATGTCTAGATAAGAACCAAGTAATAGAAATATCGAATACGCACATCAATGTGAGCTTCCATGCCATCAAAAAACCTTGGTGGGAGTTCATCGTCACCACTAAAGTGGTCAGGACATCGCGTAGCATCAGCCTGGAATATAACTGTTATCATGAATGAGAAGGATTACAAACACCACACGTACTTCCAAAAATGATTTGTCATCGAGCGAAGAGCAGGGTGTGTGTTGCATTCCTGAATCATCTTGATATGCCTAAACAGCAGACATTGTAAGTGAAAGAGAGCGGGTAATTGGTTGACACTCACAATACCAGTACCAATTGAAAGTAGGCCCTCAACGCCAGCTTCTTTGAGGATGTCATGAACATCCCATGTGTATGCATTTCCATCTTTACAACCAGTGACTAGCACCTTTCCATCTGGGGAAAGGGCTGCAGAGTGCAAATCCTTATCGTGCCGGAGGGGTGGCCCAACTGGGAGGTTTGTATTGAGGTTCCATAGACGCGCTGTTTTGTCATTTGATGCACTTGCAAGGAGGTGGTTGTTTTGAGACAAGGAGATGGTGTAGACACCACCTGTGTGACCTTCAAGGATGGCGATCTGCTGCCAAGTGGCAGTGTTAAATATCCTAATTAGGTAAAATGAACCAGAGATAAGCTTTTTCCCATCTGACGCCAGTCAAACTGTAAACCCTGGCATTAGGGACGTTCAAAGTTGGGCGCCCACGCCCAACGCCTACGCCCACGACCCCCCTTGCCCATATACCACTTCCCGTTTTGTACTTGAACGAATGTATTATATAATCAATGATAACTTAACACTGTCTGAAAACACATATCACACTCAATGGCCCGTTTTCGAACATCACATGAGCAATACCTTCTCTCATATCTCTTGCTTATGGTTCTACGTACTTTGTTTCAGCCCAAAGAGCCAGCTGCACTGTGACTTATCTTGCATTCTTGCTATTCAACAAACTCGTTATCTACAACTATCGGAGTGACATTTGGATGAGAAGATAAGATTCGATGGAGGACAGGAAAAAATTGGAATTGCTCGACAATCTCATCTGCATAATGTTAGAATTATTCTGAGAAACATAAGTAACATACCCCAAATACACTGTGCCCTCGGAGTTGTGGTTGTATTAGGTCCATCAGTGGGGACATAGCATTCGAAAAATTCGTTGTCGGAGATGTTGCCATTTGCATCAGACTGGACACCTTCACCAGTTGTCCGGAGACATCGAGCATGCACCTTGTATTTCTTTGTTAAGCTGCACGATGGACTTGTAAGGTAGCAAATAATGAGAGAAGCACAACACTCACTACTCGTACTTTCATTTGACTCAGTCCCCCATCGCAACAGCATTCTGGCTGTGTAATTGCGGGAAAACAGAAGCTGCCATGTGCTGATATACTGTCACTTTGCTATCACCTGACGTGTTCTGGCACAGAAACATCATATCTCATATCATAAACTCACTCATCTCACCCTTCTTCCGCTTGCCTAGAAGCACGATGTAAGGAATCATAATTCTGTAGGCGTGAAAAGGCCATATTTACACGAGCTGTCATTTGATCATTTGCACTATGGAGTTGCATAACACTTCCCTGTATAGCGCGCCAAAGGCGCACGCTTTCCCGTGCTTACGCGCTTCCCGCGCCTACGCCTTCTCGCGCCTACGCCTTCTCGCGCCTACGCCTTCTCGCGCCTACGCCTTCTCGCGCCTACGCCTTCTCGCGCCTACGCCTTCTCGCGCCTACGCCTTCTCGCGCCTACGCCTTCTCGCGCCTACGCCTTCTCGCGCCTACGCCTTCTCGCGCCTACGCCTTCTCGCGCCTACGCCTTCTCGCGCCTACGCCTTCTCGCGCCTACGCCTTCTCGCGCCTACGCCTTCTCGCGCCTACGCCTTCTCGCGCCTACGCCTTCTCGCGCCTGCGCTTAGCGCGTGTTCCCACGCTCTATCGCCTATCAACCAGGAGGACCGATCCATGTCCGAGCACCCCTCTAGTACGTCATACTACATGCTGCACGAGTATAACAAGGACTGCAGCGCTATTACATGTCATTACATACTATCGCGCATGTTCTCCCTATCCCTTCCGCGTCCGATGAGATCTTACTTAGTATAAAGCCTGATGGTAGCACTACTATTCATTACTTCCCTTTACTGTATTTCCCTAGCATTTGGGTTTTACTTTAGAGTAGTAGTCACCATTAGGGCGCGCGCCCTGTGGTTATCGCGTTTTGGCTTAGATTAGATCGCCTAATCAAGCCTTGCTTTTTGTCTGCTTCGCCTTTGCTCTCGCTTTACATCGCACTCGCTTTCACTCACGTCACTTCACGCTCATTACGAATCCCTACACCGCTCCTTGCCTTCCGCATCACTTGCGCGCCTTCACGCGCCCATGCGCACCATAGGCGCGCGCCTTCCCGCGCTTCCCGCGCTCCGCTTACTGCGCATTTCTCATCGCGCGCTTTGCGCCTTTCTATATCTTTGTGCGCATCCCCTGTCTACTTGAGTTCTCTTTATTCCTGGTTCTGTGTGTGGTAGCAGTCCCCTTTAGGGTCAAACGCGCCTGTCTCAGGCATAGCAGTCTAGGCGCAGCGAGACCCGACATACTGCCTCACCAGCAGTGTTGTTGATCTCACATCTAGAGATTGATTGCGCACACCGCAGTCAGACTTAGTTCCTTCAACGACTCTGTGATCTGATAACTCAATCTGCGCCAATAGCTGCCAGACTAAGTCGTCGGTCCAAATGATCTCTGGAATTGTGATGCCGCTATCCTTCTTCGCCATATGTGCAGATCTGATTGATGTGACAGTGAGTACAAGGTGACAGCTAATTGTTAAATTTTTAGATTTATGTTCATATTATCTAATTATGCAAACTACATTTTAGGTGACGTCCCATGGGCGAAGGGGTCATGGGCATAGGCATTGGGCGTGGGCGCCCAACTTTGAACATCCCTATTGTGTTTGAGTGTGTTGAGCAGCTCGCCCATTTTTGCATCCCAAATTTTTACAGCGGCCTCCCTGTCTCTGCCGGTTGCAAGTTTTGATGAATCAGGCGAGTACATCACTGCAAATACCCAATTGTGCCCAGTTTCAATGGTTAGGATAGTTTTGCCGGTGTTGACAACATTGACGTCCCAGACTCTCACTGTCCCATCATAGGATCCACTCGCTACTCGCTCACCATCTGTGCTCCAGCACAATGCGCACACAAGATTGGCATGTCCTGTCCATTTCAAAATGACCTTCCTCATCTTGACGTCCCACAACATCACATTGTATCTGCTGTCTCTGCCTCTGTTTCCATCTATGCTTCCACTTCCACTTGCAACTGTCTTTCCCTTTGGAGACAGTGCCATGGACCACACTGTGTAATTCTCATTCTGCCAGTCCTCGTCTACCTGTGTGCCGCTCTCTATGTCCCATAGTCAGAGTGAGCCGTCCAACGAACCTGTGATGATGCGTCGTCTGTCAACCAAGTGCACAACATCGTTTACCCATTTGGTATGGCCTCGCATCATCAGGCGTGGCTTGATCACTGACGTCTTACTAGTGGAGGAAGACATGGTCCATGCTTGGAATCTAAGTCTGCTGGGATCTTGGAATCAGACCAGGTTATCCGGGAGTCGCAAAGTTTGCTGGTGAGTACAGGAGCCTATTTCCTTTCAATTTGATGCTTATCAAAGCCACATAAGCAATGACTCACGAAATGGTGTCCTTACAGGATTTAATACTCCCTTACAAGAGGGTGTATGCAGGTGCTGTGAAATTCGAGAACGCGTGTACGTGAATCAGTGGTAACAGCAATCCTTGTTAAGTGGATGAAGGTATTACCTGAGGGTGTAGCAGGTGTGGTAATAGGTGGTAATACTAACTTGGAGCCATTAAAATGAGTCATCGCTACAAGCTAGGTTTCTTACATCTTTACAAATCACCCCGCTCAGACAGCCTATTATATCATTGGTACATATAAGTACTTGATTCTCGATTTTCTGCTCATTCTTTGGTGCGTGTTGACCCTGTTTTTCTTTTTGCTCATCAACAGACGCAGCTTGTGGGAGCAATGCCAATTTTTCTACAACAACTACGGACTCCATCATCATGTACTTGATAGATTCTGAGCTGACTTGACCTCTCTGTCAAGTCAGCTTCTCAGTGAGTTTTGTAGGTCGTATTGCTTCATCTGATCTTCAACCAAGACTAGTATGGGTAGTATCCTGTGCAGAAGTTTTGCATCATATCATGTAGGAATGACTATCTTCTATTTGGTTCGCTCATGGGATTTGGGATGTTAACATTGGTCCTATATTATTAGTTCAAGCTCTCAGGCTGAGCAAGGAATTGCCACGTCAATGGGCCATGGAACAAGTGCGGACTCGGCATGACACATTTAGGATGATGGACCAGGGGTCCCAAGGACAGGAGCTGCGCACCAAGGGCCCTGTCGGCCCTTTCCATAGCTTAGTCAGCATGTAGACTAGGTTTTGCCTTGTTTGTAGCTAGAGTCTATCATCATCACTGCTTGCATTCTGCTTTGCTCTGGGCTTAGGCTGCTGGCCCTGCTCCAATGAGTTACGACTCATGACTCATACAGCAACTGCAGAAGCGCTACTAGTACCCATGGTCAGCCTGCGACTATAAGAACCTGCCCTTTGGTGATTCACTTCTCTTCACATACAACCATGAACAAATCATAAACCTTTCTTAACAGTAATCATGAGCAACCCTTTACGAGGCAGAGGCGGCTACCCTGGTGGCCCTCAAGGGGGTGCAGGTGGGTTCAGTGGGAGAAGAGGCTCTGGTACGAGGGGCGGATATGGCGGTGGTTCCAGAGGGGGAGTACCAGGAGATTTGATCTTCTGGGGCCTTGCATCTGTAGACCATCGTCTCACTACCTTAGATCAACTAGTCTCTTCCTTCAACAAACTCAACTTCAACCCTGAGCACCCTCACTGGCCTGGCTTTGGTACCCTTGGCCATCAAATCACATTACGTGCCAATTTCTTTCCCGTCAAGCTTTCCAAAGGACCTATTTATGATTGCCATCTTGAGATTATGCCCTCCACAGACATTAAGCGCTGTGAAAGAATAAATTTTGCTAGACTGAATAGACTAGTTCCACTTATCCTTAATTGCAAGGGAAGCTGAAACTTAAGGACTTAATGACCTATAACGACCTTATGTCAGTGCACTGAGTAAGTCTGTAACTAAGTAGCGCGTTGGCGGGCGATTTTGAGAACTGCGGCGGGCAAGGATATGGTAGATAACCCGCTGGTATAAGGTGCGGCGATATGAGCGGAGCGAGTATTGGCAGGCAACTCGTTGGCGCTAAACGCAACTACAGGGAGGAGCGGATATGTTAAGGTCGTGCTCAAAGGTAACGGATCCAAAGGGCTTCAGCCTCAGCTCGTACGCTGTGCCCCTTTCCCGAGTATAGCCCCGTATTTCAGAAAGCTATAAGTATCGTATCCGAAGATCCGGATGGCTGTTGTAGCGTATCCGAAAGTCCGGACGACTATCGTATGGTATCCGGTTAGAGAGGAAGATAACGTATTCCTATCCGAAGACAAGGAATAGTATCGTAGGATATCCGAAGGTAAGGATTGGTATCATATACGTATCCGGATGGCGTCCGGATATCGGACGAGAGTATAAGGGCTAGTCTAGGCAAGCCTAGGACTAGAAACTAACAGAGTATCGACTATCCGTAGATAGAGGCAGATGCGTATAGACTATCGGATACAATCCTTAAGTCTCGGAGGGTGACAAGAGTTATTAAGACTCGAGTCCGGATAACGGAATGAGAACAATCTAAGATGATATTCGAACTGGGGTGCTAAGAACATATACAAGAGTTTATATACGATAGAACTACGCGAGAGGCTATGCACAAAGTATCGCGAAGTATAAGCAACGCTTATTAGAAGTTAATCATAAGCCGGAAGGTAATCACAAGTGAAGCGGATCAGTAAACATAACCGGGAATTAATCACAAGTGAAACGGATCAGTAGAACATAGCCGGAAGAAAGCATAACCGATATACCGGAAAGGAGGATATACTAAATGGAGGAAATAAGCAGTGTTTAACGTTATATGAACAGGATATGAATGAAGAAGCTTATCGTAACGGATCCGGTACGGATCTGTGGATCGGATCTGATCGGATCTGACATCCGGAACTTCGGATGGGAAGCGCGAATGTATGGGATATGACAGGATATTGGCAAGTAATGAGCTGGCGCTGGACGCGGCTATAGGGAGGAGCGGGTATTGGCAAGCAATGAGCTGGCGCTGGACGCGACTATAGGGAGGAGCGGGTATTGGCAAGCAATGAGCTGGCGCTGGACGCGACTATAAGGAGGAGCGGGTATTGGAAAGCAATGAGCTGGCGCTGGACGCAATACGGGGAGGAGCGGGTATTGGCAAGCAATGCGCTGGCGCTGGACGCGACGGGTTATAAGCGCGACCTTGCGAGGGTGAGGGCCTGGGTAGTAGCGCGCGACTGCGGGAACTTAACAGCGCGCGCAGACACAGAAGAACAATAGGATTTGAAGATTGCGCGACTATGGAAACTACTAGGTGACTCCGCTATACGACAGTTGCTCGCGGGAAGGGGAAGTAAGTAAGAACTATCTACTGCTGGTCCTTATATCATAGTGCGTGAATATACGGAAGGCATAGGCGAAACCTGTAGCGATGTAAGCGCGGCGCGTCGTATCTTGTAGGTAAAGCGGAGGATTGACGTTGCGCGACACGAGGATACATGTAATACGGCCTGCGCCAGTAGCTTTAGCGATGATAATCAATGGGAATTTACGCACCAGTGGAGGTAAGCGGGCATAGACAGGACATGGGGGAGCGCGATACCGACATCGGACCGGATTCTACATAGGTGTGCGACAAGCGAGGCCAGTTATGGGAATTTATTCAATATCCGCCCAGCGCTAATGTGTTTGTCACAGCGCATTCATGCACGTCTTTTTGAACTTCTAGAACAAAGTGATCAAGACAGCTGGAAACAGTTTGTGCCATTCATCAGTCACAACAGCAGCCAGAGACTTGTACTGAAGAAGAGGTCGCCTCAGCCCCTTGATGTGCAAGTCCAGTATTATGGGGCACCTGCTTTCATAGCATTGGTGTGGACTATCTGGTCAATTATGTGATTCCACAATGCGACAAACTTCCAACCGACGCATCCAATGAAGGCATTCACCTTCGCTTAGTTGTGATCAAGCTCTGTCCTCTGACCCATCAACATTGTACCACAGCTTTACCAAGCTCTCCCAGCAGTAAAAGTATGCTTTCAACAATGCAGTAGCATTGATGAAAGCATCAAACTTGGTTGTGAAACTGTGCCTCTGTCCGGAGGGATATTCTAACCACAATACCTTTCTAACTGATTCTACCTCTTCACTCCAGTGCCACTCCAATTACCAACACAATTTGTGGTTCTATTTTTTATTCTTGTCGTCTGGTGCATATTCACAAGTTGTCATTGTGTGATCCTCTCTCATCCTGATGTTTGTAGAAATGACCTTGATACTTGTATGCTCCAGCTATCTCGTTTTTGGTGTGCTTTTTTTCCTAATCGTTTGTAGCTTTGTCTTCTGCTTGAGTATGAGCCCAATCAATTCGCATCTTCTGCTCACCACCATGAGCTAACTGGATAAAGGTTCTTAGCATGACACCCCCCTCTCCACTTCTTGATGTTACTGACCATTGTTCGCGGTATCCTGAGACTAGTAACCCGTCAGTCTAAAATGATCTATATATATTCCCTTTGGATTTTATGTCTCCTCGGAGATGGTCTTTCGGATCAGTCGCAGTGCCTCCGATAGCTACAAGTTCTCTATTCCTTGTAATTTTTTTTTTTGGATCCTTGTTTATTGTCCTTTGGGGTGTAGCCCTATGTTGGACACTACATACATGTATGTGCTCTATGGTACTTTTCTGCCATTGGGTGTTGTGCTCTACAGTGGTTTTGGCTTGTGTGAGAACTGGTGGGGCCTTCTTCAGGCACTGTGGTGATTGATTTGCGTGGCTTGTCGGAAATTTCTAGCGAGCCTCCAAAGTTCATTTAAGCCATTTTAAGGACATTTTTCACACGACACCCTTTTAATGAATGCTAATGATGTAAGATAATATTTTAAGGCACTTACAATATCTTGCACCAATCATTAAAAGGCACCATAATGGTCCCGGTGTAGAGACTCAATTCTCTACAGGCTGGTATTGGCCTATTTTACGACTCATAACGACTGGGCTTCACAATGCAACATCACCATCATGTACCCAGGACACTTTCCCACACTCGCATGATGCATTCCCGCGCTCGCACTTAGTTCGCATAGTTGCGCATCTTTGCATTCCATCGCGATTTAGTGCGCATCATCGCAGGAGCATCCATCCATTGTCCAGCCAGTTCCTTGGTGCGTCGCATTCCATTTATTACTATATCTGGCTATGTTTGGCATTGTATGATTATTATTTCGTTATGGACCCTTACTTTACCTCACTTACATACTTAGAGCGCTCCCGATTCGCTTCCGAGCCCTGGGAAGGCGCTTATGTGCAACTTAGGGTTGCCATGTCTGTTTTTACAACTTAGCTTCTGGCAGTCACCATCTATCACCAGTTAGTTCCATGCAGTGCATGTATCCGTCATTGTAGTCCCTAGCATCTGTCTATAGCTAGTGGCAATCGCATTATCTGTCTATTATCTGTCCAGCATCCGTCCTCCTTGCCTTGGTTCACATCCCAGCACCATTTATATGTCTTCTCTACACTTGCGCACTTCGCGCGCTACTTTCCCACGCTTCGCGCGACCATCACGTTTCGCTTTCCCGCACACGCCTTCAGCACATTTTGCGTTTCTTCGTGTTTCACCGCATTCCTTTGCGTTTTCTTCACGTTTCATTGCATTTGATTAGGGTTGATCAGCACTCATCTGTGGATCTTCGCTTTCCTTGCATCCCCTTTAGGGTCGAACGCTCTTGCTTCTGCGAGTATAGCAGCTAGGTAGAGCTGAGACTCACTTATACTGGTTTAGCATTATTATAGCTAGTGCCTAGCCAGGTTGTGATACCTACACCGGGTGGTGTGCGATGAGCCTAACATTGTAAGGATCACATAAGCATTGTAAAGCATGACAAGGCTAGGCGGAATAATTTCAATGCGGGTCCCAATGCCCTTGCAAGGTAATTTTTTTTTAAAAATAGTAAATAATAATATATTGATAAATGAATTAGTACATAGACTATTGAAAATACAATTCATTTCAAAAATCAGAGGGAGGGGAGTGGAAGTGCTGTAGGGGAGATGACAGATGATGCGCCAGAACACGACTGACTCACTGCAGGTAGGTCTAGGAGAGAGGGGAGGGATGTGCCAGGGGAGGTTGCAGGGGAGAGACAACAGAGGACGGGCCAGAACACGACTGACTCGCTGCAGGTGGGTACAGGAGAGAGAGGAGGGATGTGCCAGGGGAGGTTGCAGGGGAGGGATAACAGATGATGCACTAGAACATGGCTGACTTGCTGCAGGTGGGTACAGGAGAGAGAGGAGGGATGCGCCAAGGGAGGTTGCAGGGGAGGGATAACAGATGATGCGCCAGACCATGGCTGACTTGCTGCAGGTGGGTACAGGAGAGGAGGGATGCGCCAGAGCATGCTGGCTTGCTAACAGAACTATAGATGAGTGAATATCAAGGTGTGTTTCAATAGAAAAAAACCTCGGCGTCAGCAGGTTTCAATCCTGCACAGTCCAAGAGAAACATATCTTGATTCTGTTGTAGCAACCATCCGGCTAAGGACTCTGAATCTAGGAGAGAAAGGAGGAATACACCAGAACGTGATTAACTTGCTGTGGGTGGGTCCTAACAGGAGCAAGAGGAAGGAGCGCAACTGACTTGCAATATTGCAAACTCGTTTCTGATGTGTTACAATAGTCTGAGGCATATTTTTGAAGGACAGAGTCTTTGAATTCAGATGTCAGTCTAAGCATTGGATTCAAAAGATTCAGAGACAAGATAAATCATTCAACTTGAATTGCAACAACAAGGGAATTGTCAATGGTAATATAAATCGATTCAGACATGAAATGCTCACGAAGATGCAGAATCAGAGTGGCCAGTCTCAAGACAATTTAAACGTCAGACGTTACAGTTGAAGCCTAAAATAATCAAACTATTGTCATTATCGACAACTTAAATATGACTTACTAGCAACTAATAGCAGTCTAAATCTTGATGATGATATGAATTAAGTTAGAAAGGAACTAATTGATTCAGATTCAATGATGCATTGGGATGATAATGTTAATACAGTCGACGACGATTCATTGTGATGGATCAGAACCAAATTAAAAGACTTTGACTTCGTATTGAAAGTGTCGGATTTGACTTGTTTGGCATTGTTATGATCCGACCATAAATGGAACCACTCACGCAAACTTTGAAGGTCTTACTATGCATTGGAATCTTCAATCTGACGTTCAATTTTGTTGTATGGTAATATCAGCGTGAATCAGTCCAGGCTGTCCTCAGTAATTGGTGAGGATAAAGTGATTTATTGACAGAGTCAAAATCAACACCAATTGTTAAACAATCTGAGCGGCCAGTATTAAAGTGAAAAAATAGTACAAAAACTAAAGAGGTAGAAGAAGAAACAAAACCATGAAGATGAGTGCAACGTCGAACACACAATGTCACAACAATTCACTTCTCTGACCTCTTAGGTCTGCCACGAGCAGCACGTTGTTTGACTGCCGGTGGAGGGGCCAATGGAACGATTGGGACTACATCTTCGTCTATTGACTGTTCATCAGGTTGAGCAAGCCAGATGCTAGCAGTTCAACGTGGTCAAGCAGTAGGCAATCTGCGACCATTCAATGTAGACAGCTCAGTATCATTTTCCAATGATAGCTGGCCAATATCAACTTGAAGTTGAGCTGTGGCAGAGGTGGTCCCTCGCTGGCTAATGGACATAATAGCGTGATGGTTGGAGACAATGTTAGTGTGACCTGTGGGTGTGGTAACATGAGCTGAAAGTGTAGAAGCAGTGGGAGCAGGAGCAGGAGCAGGAGCAGGAGGAGCAGGAGCAGGAGCAGGAGGAGCAGGAGCAGGAGCAGGAGGAGCAGGAGTAGGAGCAGGAGGAGCAGGAGCAGGAGCTTCTAACTGCTGTAAAAAATCGTCTTCCCAGGTGCGAGGTTGAGAGGTAGATAATGGGGCTGAAAGACTTGCTGAAACTGAGCTTGTGCCAAAAACTTCCCTGTTGTAGTAATCTATCACACTGATGGCCCACGAGCTGTGCTTGAACAAACGTTCCAGGTAAAAGTCGTAGTCTTGACCATATTCGATCTTTGTGGCTGAGCCAGTCGCCGTGAGCTCCTGGTCATGTGTCAATAAGAAACGTGCCTGTGAATGAAAAGGTATCAGCAAACATAGAAATTCAAAGAGACCGTGTTGACGAATGTAACATGATGTTAGTAGTCACTTACCACGATAGCAGCACCGGCAATAAGACCCTCCATTACACACTGCATGTCCCAATGCTGACCCCTAGCCTTTGGATATCCTTTTGTTTTCCCAGAGAGCGAAGCCTTCCTGAATATCTCGACATGGATAATCTGACGGATGAAGTCAGTGTCTGTATATTGCTTTGAAAGTGGCTGAGAACGTATTGCTTACTTTGACCATGATGGGCGTTTTGAGGAAGTCGTTGGGAACCATTGCAGAGGGATTTGTGAACAGGATGGGGGCCAGACGTGTATACTCATCCTCACCATGCTTCTTTAGAAGAGCAAGAAGCAGCTCATTTTCTTGCTTTTCAGCAGGCCTAGCAGTGAATACAGTCGGATCAAGCTTTAAACTGGAGAAAATTAAGCCTGCACAGTCCTTGAGGCTATGTAGTATGTTCGACCTTTCAGAGCTGACCGCAGCGCAAAACTAGGACACATGTAAACATCAATGACATTGACATCGTGGATTGGGGCAGTAATAGAACATACCAGGGGTCCGAACTGTGAGTAAGTTTCCATCGCTTTGTGTAATGACTTGGGTACACAATGACTTGGGTACACAGTGATAAAGCTCAGCCATGGCACCATTGAGCTTTGCCTCGGGTGAGGCCCAACGTGTATCGCTGCGTGGGCTGACATTTGGTTGGGGAGTTGTTGGGAAGAGCCCATTCATGGCCTGAAAGTAGTGGAACATCGCGTATTTCTTGCCTGCACGTGTGATTTGGCTGTCAAGAGCTGATGTTTTCTTGAGGACTTTGTTATGGCTGCATGCAGGCACAGCAGCCTGGAGTGCTGCATAATCTTTCTTGAGAGCCTGTAGCTCAGACCGCACTGTATTATACAATTGCTGGGCAATTTTGAGTGCCTATGAGTGAGAATGAGTGAATATGTTTAATCAGAAACGAGAGCGAAAGAAACTTACCTTGCAGACCTCATGCATAGGTGCATCTGGTTGAGGGGCCATCAATATCCTCGTCGCAGTCCCCACGTCGCTCTCTGCATCAGATATGCCGTCTCATTCTGAATCACCGTCAGATCCAGAACCAGTGTCTTCAATGGCATCAAGCTCTGCAGTGAAGTTTTTGGCATCGTCTTCGAGTGGGGCTCGTCGAGGCATGGTGATCTGTACCTGAGAAGGTAGAACAACAAAGGAAAGACAGAACACAATCCAACACTCACCCAGACTTCAGTTGTTATAGAGAATTCCCTTGGGTTATTTACGTATAGAGTGCTGCTGGACAATTATGTTGCAGCATCCAATAAGACAGCATGATTATGTCAAAGAGACACTGCGCTGCATTTGATGTAGACAGTCAAGCGTGTGTCAAGTCTATTTAGGCTTATTAGTAAGTTGATGCTGCAATAATGTACCTTGCTGCACATAATAAAATGTGCTCAGAGCGTCCATGCCATCGATGAAAATGGGACGATGAATTGCCCAAACCTTCTGCTTCAATCCATCTGTAGATCACTAAGGTTAGTATGCAAATGGATTGGGCTCGAGCATGGGAAATACAGGAGGAGGTACCATCACACTAGTTCCTCCACCCACTGTTCTTCCCCCCACTACCTCGTTCCCTCCCACTAACTCTGTCGGCCAGCGCATCTGTTGCCAATGTGGCTTACAAGGCCACTACAAAGACAACAAGTGTGTTGAAAAATGGGGCCCTGGGCCAGAAGGGCCTGGTACCGTGTGTGACTGCTGCAGAAAAAAATGAAGCATGTAGAATGGTGGGGAATGACCAACGTAAATGTGGGTGGCAGTAACAACGCTAGTGCAGCTACATTGCACCATATGGATACCATCCCTGTCAGTGTGATTAATGGGATGCAGAGACACTTTCAGTCACAGTCGCAAGTCTTTCCAAGCTCAGCATCTTTCATTGCGCCTGTGCTTTTACAGGAGAAGAAGTGTGCTAGTGGGTCTGAAAAGGACTGTGAAAGAGATTGGAACTGTGACCCTCCCTCCCCACCTGTGATTGCCACTCTACAGACCACAGACGATGAAGACCCTGGACGAAGACGAAGGGATGTGATGTCCTCTGGTGGGTGAAACGTCCTCCATTCTATCACCCCCTAGTTGACACAAACTGTCACTGGCATGCCTGTGTCTTCATGCAAAGAAACATATCACTGTCGAGATGATCAACAATGATAAATTCGCCTTGATGTTCACGGTCAGGGAACAAAACAGCACCACGGATGACAGATGCGAGTGGAACAAATATGGAGCTTGCTCTAGGAATAGCCTTGACACGAGTGAGCTTGAGTTCACGGTCAATTCTGCGATGACTACCAGTGCCTGCAGTGTATGGCTGAACCAGCGCAAAATCAAAAGAGCTGTCAATATCTGGGAGATAGCACTTGAACATGAGGATAAGCTTAACAAATGCTGATCAATCTGGAGTGAGCTGTATGAGCGCACAATCATAGCGCGGTTGGCCATGGAAACTCGGATTGCACCGAAGGTAATCGGTAGCTTGTTTCCAGTCGACGGTAGATTCGTAGTTTACCTTGAGGTAGCGATATTCACAAATCTGGAAGAAAGTCAGTTCTAGACATCGAAAGATACAATCAACATACCTGGAAATTGGCGGGTAGTGTAATCCACCTCCTCAGTTCATATCCATACCCAGGTAAAGACATATTAAGAAATGTAGAGAACTTCCTATGAAAGTCTTGAAAAGCGCGATCAGTTGGGCTACAGATGTTCTCAATGTCCTGTATAGATATGAGCTGCTGCGGTGAACCGAGTTTGATATGTCCTTGTGCAACAGCCGGATTTAGATTGTCTTCGGCTATAGTGTCTAGATCATCAATTTCATCGTCCTTGCGGTTGCACTGCTCATCAAATGTGTCAACAAGTCCTCTCAACAGACTGACAGCAAATTTATTTTAGTTGACACGAAGAATCTATGGTATTATTTAATTTGATGTGACACAATGTCAGGTATATAGCTCACCTGTTCAGCCACCTTCTTTCCATTTGATTGGTGTTCGTAAGCCTCTTTCAAAGGGCCATGAAGCTTTTCATTCGGACGTGTGGTGTAGTTGCGCACTGCGCCTTTCATTCGAATATCACGGGTCGCGTGTTTCCATAGATGAACCTTTGGGAAGTCCCAGTCGAGCCTTAAATCTTCAATGGAAGATTCTGTGGCACATTGGACATAGTCCTAGAGTGAAATATTGCTTAACTTCCATTTAAAATTTATCAGAGGAAAGAGACCCTACCTTGAGTGCATTATTGAAAACAAGTAATTCAGCTTCGATTGCATCCAGAGTGCTCACTGTATGTACGTCAAGACCAATATAACTGTCAAGCTGCAGATAGCTGCCGATGAGACGAAGCAGTTGGTTCCCTTCTGGGCTATTACTTTGGTTCAAAATACTCAATGCTGCATAGAAAGATTGCTTTGCAGCAGTTAGATAGAGCAAAAACAAAACAAAAAATGATACATACTCTAGAGATATCTTGCATCTTATTGCCATCACTGAACGACATGTGAATAACGGTGTTGAAATGATTGCAGTTGCGCCATCGAGGGAAATTAGCGACCCTGCAAATGATAAGTGTGAGAGCCACAAAACAGTTCGTTAGACTTACTGTTCTTCAAATAATGATTCTGCCTCGCGTCCCAAGGATTTGAGAATCTTTTTCAATTCATTGAGTAGGTGCTTCCAAAGTCCCAAATGAAGGGCATGTAAGCGGTCGAGGCTGATTGCATCATGGGGATCAGAGTGTGCAACAACCCATAAGACATTCTGGGTATTACATGATTGATGGACATAAGCCAAATAGAAAGTTATGTAGCTTACCTTGACAGGGCGCAATCCAAGCGCCTTCAACAGTTCTTCACCGCAAGCCTTGCTTTCCTCGTACACATCAAGTGCAGCCATTGCATCCTGCATTGATCGCAATCGAAATGACTTCAAGAGATCATGCAGTTCATCAAGTGGTACAATGCACACCGGACATGGGCACTTGCTATGATGGCCACGAATCAGAGACATCATACACCTACAGGCGCTGTTAGATCAAACATGTATCAGTACAATAAATTACGTACTGTTCTTCATAGTCAGCGGAAAGTATCAATAAGATGGGAAATAGCCAACGTAGAACTTGGTTGAAGCACTTGTATGAATAACCCGTCTTCGAGTACTGCGCGACCAGTTCCAGGAACTTCACAAACGACTCGTGCCATACGACACGCTTCAAATTGGTGAAACTTTTCTTGCCTTCCTTGCTTGCATCCTCGGAGACCTGTGATTATCACATTCATTTGTTAATTATTAATATAATCAAGGCATTATTTGATGAACATTTGATAACTTACGATAGGCAGCAGACCAATAACACGACCGCCGCCGATACCCTCACCATTCCGAATTCCTACTGGTAAATTTGCACAACGGACCACAACAGGATACCCTTTAACGGTACCGTGTGATGAGAGTCTCGTCTTGTCGGCATACACTATGAAGCAAAGGGGGGCAGCAATGAGATCATGCGGAAGATTAGACTACCGGTTTAAAGTAGTGAGTGATATACATATGAGACAATTGTTGTGTACCTGGACGTCCCACCATCAATCAGCTGTCCACGGCTCATCATAGAACCGCTTGAATTCCGTACCATTATGCTTATAAACACGTTGTGCATCCCAAACGAAATGTGGCGTGAGTAAGGGGTTTTCTAGTAAATCAAGGGCCCATTCCCATATGGGCAAAGCATGTACCTCATACACACGCTCCTCTTGTTTGTATGGCACAGTGATATCGTATTTTGTAAACTAAACAAGTTTCTATAACACGACAATTCAAAAAAAGAATCAACAACATACCGGCGACACCTGAGTGGTAGCGCTACACAATACATTGTGAAAATCAGTATCGTTTTTCAGTGTGATTCTAACCTGGCCTGTTGCAATGCGGGCAATCAGAGATAGTAGTCCATCAATATGTGACTTGTTGAGGGAAGCATCGAGTGCAATTTCTGCAAACTCGAAGTCGCCTTGTGAGGAGAAAGGGTGCCATGGTTCTTCATCAACAGGAAGCCCTTCAGTAGTATCATGTACATTAACACGAAACTCATTGAACGCTTGGTGCAATGGTTCACGACCACTCGATGGGTGGTATTCCGTCTTGAATTCGAGAGGCCGCTGAATAGATGCCACAGGTTCAACAGACCCTGGCCGACTGAAGACTGACCAGAGCAATCAGTTAGTAAAGTTACAATTGATCAACATGAAAAATATACTCAGACTTACCTGGCATGTCAACACCCTCATTCCCATCATAGGCCTTGATATTGTTCAGATCTATATCAATGGGATTGGCCAAAGAAGATGCAACTATGAGTGAGTGATATTAGGGGCGTGCAGAGAGCGAAGAACAAGTGGAAGTACCAGGAGGAATGGAGGAATCTTCATTTGCAGTGGACTGACCATTATTGCTGGCACTGTGTGATGGGCCGGCTATTTTTTCAGGAAGCATCATCAACTTACGAGCCTTCCTTAGAGCTAGACATCGCCTCAGTATTAGATGCATACTGGCCAGTGATTGATTGGTAGATAGAATCAATTCACCTCGTTGCTGGTCCTTTTGATACTCGAGACCAAATATCTCCTGTTCCCTCTCAGCATTTGCATGTCTCTTGCATGTTGCTTCATGCTTCTTGAAGCCCTGGGGCTTGAACCTTTTGTCACAGTGAGGACATGACAGCCGCCCTGCAAGTGTTTCTTCTGTATAGTTATACTTGCCTCTAGATGACGCTGCAGCTGCTGCAGTACAAGACGGAGCCATAATAAATTGAGTGTTAGCTGCGTAATTACGACGGCAATGACAGAAATAGAGCTTGGAGTGGGCAAACAAAATGTCTGAATTCTCGTGTCGATATGAGTGACCGTAATGCTTGGTATATGTCTTATAATTGTTTCTGCAAGTAAGGTAATGGTGTTCTCACAATCACAAGACCTCTAAATTGTCTCACAAAACCTTGAAAGGTAACTTATAATGTGCCTTTTAACGCATGTGATCAAACTTGTAAGCTGGCAGTATTATAATGGTACTTTATCTTTTTCTGACACTGTACTGGGGGCATTCCTCTCCCTGCTTTCCTTCCTTTCCCTATTCCTTTGGGGAGGTAACATCCCTGAAGGTTGCCTCTAGCCTTCCAGTTCTTGCTATGTATGTGAGGGTTGCTCTGATTCCTTTCCATTCACTCAGCAAGTACTTGATGTGACATTGGTGGTGGCTGACTTCTGCTCTCAGTATTGCTCAGTGTGCTGCATGTTCTGGGCATCTTAGTAGGAAGTGATGTACTGATTCGTCATGTGATTTGCACTTTGGGCAGTGTGCTGATGGGACTTTTGCAATGTGGTGGAGGTATTTATTGAGCGGGATGTGTCCTGTGCGGAGCTGGAATATGAGGGAGCTGTGTTGTCTGGATAGTGTGTCTATTGTCTTCATGAATTTCCCTGATGGGGCTGAGGGGTCTACTGATCTGAGTAGTGTGTATCTTGGGGATTCTTCCACTAGAGTCCTTGCTTTGTCTTTGATGATCTTGTTGAAGCGCTGTTTTATTGCTGACTTGCTCTGCAGTAGGGTCCAGATCTTGCCTCTTCTCATTAGCAGCGATTTTGGTAGTTCTCACGCATCTGATGTCTCTCCTCTTGCTGCTCTCTTTGCTTGGGAGTCTGCTGCCTCATTTCCCTCTATTCCCTCATGGCCCGGGGACCATCTTATGACCAGCTTTCTGTTGTCATGCTTCAGTATTAGTGAATGGAGGTCATCATGGAAGGTGTCCATCAGGTAGTATCCTGGGCAGGATTGGAAGGCTGACATGGCTGTTATTGCTGCCTGGTTGTTGATTCCCAGTGACATGGTCCCTCCCCTGTTCCCTCCTGCTTCTTTTAGCAGGTGTACTGCCAGGATTATTCCCACTATCTCTGATTTGTACACTGTGTGCTCCTGATTGCTCCCCAGGTAGAATCTTTTGCTTCCTATCTCCTCGCCATCTCTCATAATTACTGCCATGCCTCCTACTCCTCCCTCTATCATTGATCCATCTGAGTACACTCTTAAGTCTTTGTTGGCTGTGGCATCTTCGAGCATTGCCATTTCGGTGTCCTCAGCTATGCTCGTTGTCACATTGGTTTCCCACTTTGGGTAGTGTCTGACTGGGTCAATTTTTCCATCTTTGGTGGGTTGATCTGGAATTCATTCATGAGCTTATATAGGAGGGAAGGGTAGCATTTTCTCCCCTTGAAAGCTCTTCTCTCACAGTAGTCATATGCTGCCTTTATCCCTTTTGCCAGTGGGTGTCATTTGGCTAAGGTTGCCATTCTCAAGGTGGCTCTGTGACATGCCTTCCGGATCATTTGCTGCAGTGGTAAGATGTTAGCATGTATATCCAACAGGTCTGAAGCTGAAGATATTAGCCCTCTGGTTATAGATAGCATTGCCATGTGTTGTACCCAAGCTAGCTGCAATGTGAAACCTCTCACCCTGTGTCCCCTGCCCTTCTTTCCCCTCCCCTTTGTTACAAGTCCAGCGCACCATACATCTGCAGTGTAAAGCATCTTGGGGACAACAATGCTTTCATATAGTCATCTCATTAGTTTTCCGTGGATACCTTTTGTTGGACAGATCATCCTGTTGCATGCCATTGTGTACTTCGTGCCTTTCGCCAAGGTGAGTGCCCCATGCTCCTTGAAGTTGAGATTTTTGTCTATTATGATGCCTAGGAATTTGTGGGACTTTGAAGGGTGAATTGTATGGTTGCAGATAGTAACGGGTTGGCAGGGGGAGGGTATGGTCTTGTTTGGGTTGTCGGGATCTGGGATTTGCTTCTTTAACAAGCAGATTAGCACCGTTTTCTCAAGCTCAAACTCAGCGTTGTGTTCCTCACTCTATTCTATGGCTCCTCCCCTCCTTTCCATCATATTCTTCACTTTGCTGTTGGACTCCTCATATGTTTTCCCTCGTGCTAGTAATGCCACATCGTTGATGAAGCCTAGACTGAGTTCCCTGCTACATGGGCTTGGGTCTGCTATGTTGAGGACTCCTGAGTTGTAGAATATGAATCCAAGGGGTAATAGTGGGCATCCCTGGTCTAGACCATCTAGTACATTGAACAGGCTTGATTGGTTGTTATCAAAGAACAGGTGGGTCATGCAGTTCTCTAGTCATCTTCCATACCAATCTACATACTGCTTTGGAATGCCCACCTTCCAGAGGTTGTGTTTGAGCTTGTTTGATATGATGCTTGGGAAGGCTGCCTTGACATCTAGAAAGAGTAAAGAAACGTGGTTGTTCCTTGATGCCCAGGAGTCGGTTATGAACTTGGTGAGTAGGTGGAGCAAGTTGACTGTTGATCTCCCCGGGCGTCCTCCAAAGTGAGTTGGTGGGAGTAGGTTGTGTTCTTCTGTGATATATGTCAGGTTGTCTGCTACACAGGAGGAGAGGATCTTAGCCATTGAGTCTAGCAGTGTGATTGGTCTGTACGCCTTTGGTATGCTATAATCTGGTCTGCCTGGCTTCCTTAATACTATTGTTGATGAACACTTTCATTTGTATGGGTAGGTCTCCAGTATGAACATGGCTCTGAAGATGGGGGCCATGTAGGGTACTAAAAGGTCAGTGCACTTCATGAAGACAATGTTACTTATACCATTGAGTTCTGGGGCTTTGTACAGCGATAGATTGGCAATGGCTCTGTGCACCTGTTGGTCTGTGATTGGTCTGAACTCGCATACTGGGGGGGAGTAGTTGAATTTGGGGTCGATGTGATCGTTTTCCAGAGGTGGTCTGAAGAAAACACCATAAAGTATTTCGCTTTTTCTGGCGTTGTCTTGCATTGTGGCTGTCCTGTTTTCTGCATTCAGATCTTGCAGGGTCTTGATTCTTGTGTGTATCTGATCAGTTGGATCATTTGCTGCGTACCTGTGAAAAGACCATGCTTCTGTCAGTGTTAGTTCTTCTAGCCATTCTTTCCAGTGGTTCTCTTTCATGCACTTGATGCTCTCTGTGAATTTGTTCCAGGCGATTCAGTACGTCTCGTGTATTGGGTTGAGTCGTCTTTCTGCTCTTTTCTTTGCTATCCTGCTGTTCCGGATGCCAGATCCGATCAGATCCGATCCACAGATCCGTACCGGATCCGTCACGATAAGCTTCTTCATTCATATCCTGTTCATATAACGTTAAACACTGCTTATTTCCTCCATTTAGTATATCCTCCTTTCCGGTTTATCGGTTATGCTTTCTTCCGGCTATGTTCTACTGATCCGTTTCACTTGTGATTAATTTCCGGCTATGTTTACTGATCCGCTTCACTTGTGATTACCTTCCGGCTTATGATTGACTTCTAATAAGCGTTGCTTATACTTTGCAATACTTTGTGCATAGCCTCTCGCGTAGTTCTATCATATATAAACACTTGTATATGTTCTTAGTACCCTAGTTCGAATATCATCTTAGATTGTCCTCATTCCATTATCCGGACTCGAGTCTTAACAACTCTTGTCACCCTCCGAGACTTAAGGATTGTATCCGATAGTCTATATGCATACGCCTCTATCTACAGATAGTCTATACTCTGCTAGTTTCTAGTCCTAGACTTGTCTAGACTAGTCCTTATACTCTTGTCCGATATCCGGACACCATCCGGATACGTATACGATACTATTCCTTATCTTCGGATAGGAATACGATACTAATCCTTACCTTCGGATATCATACGATACTATTCCTTGTCTTCGGATAGGAATACATTACCTTCCTCTCTAACCGGATACCATACGATAGTCGTCCGGACCTTCGGATACGCTACAATAGCCATCCGGATCTTCGGATACGATACTTATAGCATTCTGAAATACGGGGCTATACTCGGGAAAGGGGCACAGCATACGAGCTGAGGCCGAAGCCCTTCAGATCCGTTACCCCTTGAGCACGACCTTAACACCTGCCTAGCTTGTGGACTGCCTTGCATTCAATGTCGAGCTCTTTGGACCACCAACATTTTGTGTATGGTGAAGGTTTAGTGAGTGGTACACTCTCACCTACTGTTTCCATTAAGCACCTTGTGAGTGCCTTGTAAGCTTCATTGAAATGCTCTAGTGAGTTGAGTTTCTCAGCTGGGGGGATGGCATTGAGTTTGGTTGAGAGGGTCTTGCAGAATTTGTCCCAGTCAGTGCTTCTGAAGTTGCACTTGGGGCTGATCTTGGTTCATTCTGGTGTGAGCTCGATGGTGCTTATTATCAGAAAGTGGTCCATTATAACTGGGTGCAGGTCTTGCACTATGCAGCACTGGGTGAATGATTGTTCGAAGTCTGCTGTGCGGAAGACATTGTCTGGGCATGTTAGATTCTTCATCTTTGAAGCTTCAAGGGTGGTGATGCTTGGGGGAAGTACTTGGACTAGATTATAAAGGGATAGTAAGTTAATTAGTTCGCCCACAGCATCTAAGTTAGCTGCAGTGAGTAAGTGTACATTGCTATGTAGCTCCCACATGGAGTGATGGCGGTTGAAGTTGCCCATCCAAACTATGTGCTCTCTTTGTTCTGGTTCATCACCTTGAGCAACTTGGTGGTTTCTGCAGGCATTATTTTCTGACCACATGTGTCTTTCCAGGAATTGTATTGTGTTGTTACTGTTGCAGGGATTATAAATATTGTATATACGCACCTTGCTGAAGTTCCCCGTGAGTTCTATGGCCATTACATTTGGTGACTTTATTGGTACTATGTGCCAGTTGTTTTTTGACAATCACTGTCCTGCATGATTTAGGAATTATGCATGGATATGACTACTAGGTATCCCCCTAAAAGACAAAGTCTGACAGCTTAGCCTTCAGGCTAGTCAACCCATGCCTTGGCTTCAAGCCTTGGTCAAATAATTCCAGTTTCCCCATATTTATTTATATTTCTGTACTGTCTTGAAGAAATATCATTTGTGAGATGAGAATCACATAATGACCTAGTTGATAGTAGGATTAAAAGAAGGTTAAGGTATTGCCTTGCCTTTGGCTTATTCACTTTGGCTAAGAGAAAACCACAGAGAAAAGTTTAAAGCCTTACAAAAACCTATCCAAAAAGTCTTGGTTTCTTTTATTCTCATTGTATTATTATTTCTGTGTTGTTTTCTCTAGTGTTTCCTTTATTTCTTTTTCTATTAGGATGCTTTGACCCACCAGATACTTCACAAAATTGTACCTACAGGGTATGATGTCATCAGTTCTAGAATGTTCCAGGGAAAGTTCTGCTCCACACTGATGTCATAAATGATGTCATTACTCCACCCATGGAATACTCTGGAATAATCTGCTCCACATTCTGATGTCATAGCTCCATCTTTTTACTTACATAATATTCCCACACAAAATGTATATAAGGAGAGCCCATTCTCCCCCAAAAATAAGAAACTTAGTATCTCTCAGAAGCACATATTTTCTCAGAAAGTGAAAATAGCCCCTGAAGTTTCTCACTGTACAGATAGCTGCTTGCAAAGTTGGTCCCTTTGAAGTACTGTGCAGGAATCTCCAGAGATAATTGGCCAACCAGCTTTGGTCATTGTGTATGTATATTGAGACCAGCATCTCACACATTTGTAGTTATTTGACCAACCAGTCTTTGGTCCATGTATATTGTCTAGATGGTTTTTCCTAGACAAAGTTGTCACAGTTATTTGACCAACCAGTCTTTGGTCCACATATATTGCCTAGATGGTTTATCCTAGGTAAAGGTTCATCAGTTATTTGACCAACCAGTCTTTGGTCCATGTATTCGCATATTGAGACCTGCTTCTCACACATTATATTTATTTGACCAACCAGTCTTTTTGTCCATGTTTTCTGTCTAGTCGGATTATCCTAGACAAAGTTTATAGGTTTTATTAAAACACACAAAAGCTCCAGCTAAGTTAATCAATTGATTGGTTTAGTGAGCCTCCCAAGAACTCACATGTTATCTACCATGAAAACTAGAAAAGTCGTAGACCATGTTAATTGAGGACTAGCAAGAAGTCTTATTCAAGTGTAATTGTGGTGTCATTACATTTTTACACGCTTTTATTTAAGACCCTCAATTATTAAGACATCACTTGTTGACTAGCATGATCATCTGGGAGTGAGTGGGTATTGTGTGATGGTTGGGGTACACAACGTCCTAGAACTGTTGGAGGTTCGATGTGTTTGCTAGGTTGACCAGGTTCAGGAAGAGTTCCTGGATGCATGCTATATCATAGGCCTCAGGGTCAAGGTTTCTGAGCAGATGCTCCTAAGTGCCGTTCAACTTGCATAGATTTTGCTACCAAATCTTCATGTTTTCTCTTGGCGGTGGTGCTTGTTGAGGTGCATCTTCCATTAGTTATTGTTATGGTCTTGATCCCAGCTGCTGGGGTTGTACTGATCATTGGGGACCCATAGGGAGACTGGGATCCTTGGGACGGGGTATATGGTCAGTTTAAGTGGTCATCTGTAGTTCAAGCTTGGTGTGGTCTCTGTAGTGGGTGTTGTCTTGCCAGGTACCATGTGTCTGTGATGCGGGACTGGCCTCCTAGTGGGATGTGGTTTGCATTCTGGTACTCCCTTCTCATGGGTGCTTCCCAGCACCTGGTGACTGTGTGCCAGTCTTCTGTTCTGTCCCTTGGAGGGGGGTACCTCTGTTGAGGTTGACTGGGGGGCTTGTGCTGAGTTTCTGCCTCTGAATTGCTGCTGTTCCTGTCTTGGTTCACAGCTGGGAGTGTTTCCCAGGTAAGTGGATCCTCTGTTAGGTAGAAACAGTACTTAGCATCTTTGTTTCATACTCTGTGAGTTTCCCACTTCTTCTTGAAGGTGGGGCAGTCCTGGCTCCATGCTGTATGCCCCTTTACATTGCAGTTCTTGCAGTGGTGTTCATTGGAGTCCATAATTGAGCATGCAGAGGTTCTGTGCGGGCCTCAGCATGTTCCACAAATGTCTTGTTCCTGTGGGCATTTAGCAGTGATGTGAGTGCCTTTGAGTAAGTGACATTTCAAGCACCTGGTTGGTTCTGGGATTAGCTTTCTACCATACACCTTCTTGCTTTCCACCGATAGTTCGAATTTGATGGCTTGATTGGCGTCCTCCTTGGTTTTGAACATGAATACTGTGTGTGCTGTGCGTTGTCCCTGGTGGCGTCTACCTTCCGGTTTGATGTATCATGCTTTTGCTATTGAGCCTGGTTTTAGTCCCACCTTCTTTTTGATATCTGCTAGTGCATATTGGTTCTCTGGTATGAAGGATATTGGAACGTTTTCAACCAGCACATGGAAGGCATGGTCATTGATTGTGATCTCTGGTCCAAAATGCTTGAGGAAGCTACTTTGGTTTGCCAGGGTATTGAACCATGCTACCATCTCAAGCGAGTTGAGTTCATATAGCACTCCTCCATGTGGGAGACACCAGGTGGAGATGAAGGTGAGATCCTTTGGGGTGTCTTTGACTATTTTTGCCATAAGTTCTACTGCCATAGTGGCTTTCACTACTAGTTGGGCCTCAGTGAGTTCACACAAGGAGTTGACGTGAATCAGTGACCGTCTGTCAATTAGGATCTGTCTGGCTTGAGCTTCATTCTTTGCTATGATCTTGCTTAGGGCTGTTGGGATGTTAGTTTTTGCTGCAAATGCATAGGTTTCGGGTCCATCAGACCCTTTAACTCTGTTTCCAGTCTGCACGCAGTTGGCTGCGAGAGCTTCCACCTTCTCCACCATCTTTCTTAATTTTTCTGTTGATTCATCTAGCTTGTTATGCACCTCACCTCAGGCAGTGCTTTTTGGGATCTATAAAGGGTCTAAAAGACCCAGTTTCTATGTTATGGGAAACTAGTCTCTGAGACCCACCCTCCTGCCATCTAATTATAGTTCATGCTCTTGTATTCCTTCATGGGCCTCCTTGGGGCCTCCAGTGCCTCCCTGTGCCCCTCTACCATAGCCCTCCCAATATCCTAGTACTACTCAATCCACCATTTAATTCTCTCGCATTTCTGGGCATCTCCCTACCCACCCACTCCGTGTTATGATAGGCTAAGTAATTCCATGAGGCACCATGCTGCATCCATGACGATTCCATGTGGTCTTAATATGTGCATAATGTTAAATACAGTTCGAGTCTATGTACTAGCATTGTGACATTTGCTCATTCACCACTCCCCAGCAATAATGCGTCATGCAGATCAAGTGTCAGTGCTAGCCACCAGCTGGGGGCTTGGGAGGCATTCTGTCAGTCCCCACAAGTCTCAAGACAAGAGAAAAACTCAAATCTTCATCATTATCCCTGGCGCAGATATCAAATGTCACAAACTTGCCCTACACATGGAAGCACTCATCAATGGAAGTTCAACAGAGCCAACCACTACCCCTGGACTCAATTTGACCAGTTCCAACATTGACATGACTATAGACCAACTGAACAATGGTGATGAATGGGTGTATGAATCGGATTATACTAAACCAGAACTTCAACATCCACCCTTTCTGAATCAATGCAACAAGATGCAACCAATTGAGTCCCAATGCTGTATCCTTCCTGACAAGACATTACACAAGCTCTATGGAAATTAGACAGGAGTTATCCCCACCTTAATTGAACCTCTCTTGACTTATCTTGCGAGAACTTTCAGACAACCACTGGAGAAGTCGCATCCTATCATATCCACATGTGTTACTAGTTCATGTGCTCAAAAGCGCACAACCATCATTTACCTCTGCTTTGACTGTAAGTGTATTCAGGCTTCTTATCATTGAGGGCCTAGCTTTACTTAACTTTAGGATTTGTCTTGACTGACATCCTGAGCTGCAATTGCTCCACACTCCCACAAGTCCTTATTCACCATGGTTTATTCCCCACTGCACCCATGCAGCTGAGGATGGCAGTGTCTATAGAATTGCTTTCCTTTTATTGAGCATTATTTGAATGTTCATGTGATGCTGTAAATGCACTCGCAGCTGCATTGAAAACTCATTATGCTTGCCAGGGGTTGCAATTAACAAACTTGCATGTAAACATATGCTCTGATGCTTGTGATAATGCTCACAGTGAGTTACAGGGATACACCATCCAGGAACCCTTCAGAAAGAGTCTTGCAAGTGCGGTTCAGTGGTATGATATCCTCCAGATTGAGGTGGAGTGAAAGATTGAAGGCGCAGTTCAGCAAGCTCATGACAAGATCCATGCTGTTTATGAGCCCTCACCTCCCTATCTGTCAATGACCTCTCATAGCCCTCCAATGACCTCTTGTGTCCCTCCGACAACCTCTTGTGTCCCTCCAACAACCTCTCATGACCCTCAAGCATCTATCTTACACAGGGAGTGTTGTGCATCAATTCTTGTTGAGCGCTGTCCTGCTTGTGTTGCAGGAGTGATGTATGGTCAACCACTTGATCGAGGAGGCAATATTCATGTCACTACAGATGGCAACTATCATCATCGTCACTGGCACTCAGCTGGTGACTCCCCTCACTTCTATGAACCATCATACTTCTTACCAAATATGTATATCAATGCAGTTGGCTCTCAAATAGTCGAGAAATGGAAGTGCCTTGCTATGACACAGGCCCCAAATATCATACCTAATGAGGTCATCAACCAGTGTGAGAATTCATATGAAGCTGCTGATGGCAAAAAGCAGAAGGCTGCTATGGATAGTTTTGACGACACTGGTTTGATGGCACTCATTTGCTGCCATGATATCCCCCTATTCTTTGCAAATATTGATATGCCTGGTGAGCAGCAGAAATATGCTGTCACCTTATTAGAACATCTGTTCTCGCTTCTTCCTACCAATGCAACAGTTGTTACTTTGTATGATGTTGGCTGTGTACTATCTTGTTCACTTTCACAGGTATGCTTTGCAATCATTCATTGTGTATTCACCTAGTAACAACTTGCAGTATGACATTCTAGACACTTCTATTACTTCATGCCTCCGCTTCACAATGACAGCTATGCATGCCTATGGACACGAGTGGGGATGCCAGCTTATCTACAATCCCTGTATGTGCAGTGGACTCAGTTTATCGGATGGAGAAGGCACCAAGCAACTTTGGTCATGACTTGTGCATCTGATTGGTATTCAGTGATCATCATCAGTCAGTACATCTCTTTTTCACACAACTTCATATATTCATTCTGGCATGTATTAGTGTCAGTGATGTCTATGGCTTATAGACTGCCAGGCAGCTGCCATTGGAGCTGAAATGCACACAGACCTCGGTGATTGGGTCAAGCAACAAATTCATGGCATTGAGACTCAAACACATGCTACGCATGACATTCTCGCTACCTGTGGTGTCTCTATTGAAGATCTACGGTTGTTGTGGGCTGACCAATGATGTTCGCAACTATCTATTTGTGCTTTCATTAGTTGCTGACTGGCTTCTTATCAGATGCTCCTGCATGTCTCAAAAAAGAAGTGGACACTGTTCTTGCTTTGCAGGCTGATATGGCCACTTCATATCAGGCCTTGCAGACCACCTGCACCATGCTCAAAAGGGAGGCAGCATCAGATAACACCATGGTCACTCTTGATGGTTTAGAGAGGGGCCATCAACGTCTAATGGAGAAGGTCAAAGTACTCTGTGCTTCACTCAACATTCAGGACAGGTTTCCAGAGCTTCAAGGTGTCAATCTGGATTTTGTCTGTACCCTTCTGATGGCATGCGACCTCAAGATCAATATACGCAAATGTGCAATTGGTAGTTTTTTGGAGTGGGATAAACTGGACAGGGCAGTTGGTGGGGTTCAGCAAGCTTTGGGTAATACCTAATCAAATCAATCATTTTACTTTCAAACTTATTCCAACATATCAGGCATGAAGCTTCATCAACAAACTCATAAAGCAATAGCAAAGAGACAACCAGCACTGATGACTGCTATTCATAAGTTCAACTCTTATTGTGAGCGCCTAGACAGCCTGTTAAGGTTATACTCAAATAGGTTCGGATCCAAAGGGCTTTGGCCTCAGCTCATATGCTGTGCCCCTTTCCTGAGTATAGCCCAGTACTTCAGAATACTATAGGTATCATATCTGAAGATCTGGATGGCTATCGTAGCGTATCCAAAGGTCTGGATGACTATCATATGATATCCAGTTATAGGGACAAGTATCGTTTACCTATCCGAAGGTAAGGATAAGTATTGTATTCTTATCCAAAGGTGTGTCCGGATATCAGACGGAAGTATAATGGCTAGTCTAGACAAGTCTAAGACTAGAAACTAACAGAGTATAGACTATCCAAAGATAGAGGCGGTGACCTGCACCAAACTGGTTTGGTGCATGGCTGACTAATTTTCTCTCACCCTAAGCCTATAAACTAAAGCATACATTAATAGTCCATTTTTTTACTTTTGCCTCTAGGCTTGATTATTTTTGAAGATTCTTTTATGTAACCAGTTTTACTCCAAAGGCTGTGAGGATGACTAAGAAAGAATCTCATGCATGTCAGGTGACTTAGAAAATTATTTCCCGCATGAGTTGTCCTGTGGGAAAAGGCACAAAACCCCAAATATGAAGGACATGTTGAAAAACCACTGCAATAAACAACTGAGAAGTGTAAATATTGAGAGAGTGTCCATAACTTATGTAATCAGCTCTAGACCTTTTGCTTTGCCTTTGTTAGGCTACAGGGAAGTCACATGATTTACCTGTGCTTGACATGACTCAGCCTGACTCCATATGACTCAGATTAAGGTTTATGACTCCATATGACTCATGATGACTCCTAGTAACTTATTATGCCAGTAGCAAACTATATTGTACTAGTACCACACAGCCACATGTATTTGTCTATATAAAGGGCCCACTTTGAGCAGTGAGTCCAGAGAACTTTTGACCCCCAATTACTAGTGTGAGGTGTGATCATAGCCAACCACAGTGAGAGACTGTAAGATTGGTGAAGGTATCCTTCAGTGAGACAGTAATAGTGTGAGCTCATTGTTCTCCACAACCAGCAAGGCCTGGTACTGCCTCTTGTGTTTGTTTTTCTGTTTTTCTTCTTTTATTTTTCTGTATCTCTTTGTCTTCAAGCATAAGATATTCCACACACTTGTGTTGTCTCTTTAGACCACCTAAGACTTAGAATAGCTTAGTGGGGGAGACATTAGGAGTTGATAAGTGTACGCTTGACCTCACACATCTGAGTAGAGAGAGTGAGCCAGGGTTTCATTGCCACAGCTTTAGCTATTGAAAGGGGACTTGGTATTGAATGCCAAGGACGTCCATTCCTGTATCTGTTTAATACTCATTGTGAGTACCTTGGCAGCAGGTTCAGCAGTATGTAAAGACTCTAAGCATTGACTAGTCCTGACCATTGGTCCTACCTGTTTTGCGCTGAGGGAGTGATCATTATAACTCCGCACAGTCTGTTGGGATAAGATTGTCTCAAGACATCCTTCATCCAGGATACGAGTACGTGTTCTTCTTTTGTTTTTCTTTCTTTCTTTTGTCATCCTTGTGGTCATAACCATACGCATTGCTGACCTCACACAGTACCTTCTGCTGACCGTAGCTTAGGTATCACTAGAGAACCACCCATGAACGACCACATTATCAGTCATCGGTATTTGTCTGGATCACTGACCATGGAGATAGATTGGTTTTGTAGGTGTTCCATCTATAGATCGACTATCTAAGAAGACAACACTTCTTCATAGCTTGTATAACTCTGGTATCAAGCTTCCGTTTCTGTGAACGTGAAAAATCACCATAGTCGGCATTATCCTCACTATGGATTTTGCCATTGGATGAATCAAGAGGCTCCTCATCAGGCTTCTCAACAGCATCTGTGCTGGACAGAATTTCTATGGGAGCCAGCACTGGTTTAGTAGGGAGATGCTTTGCAAGCTTAAATGGACATGATGGAGGAGGCATGAGTACCTTGGGATGCAAGTTGGTTTTCCAGATGGTGGTCGTGGTGTCTTTGGCCGCGGTACCTGTAACATCATCCTGAGTGTGCGCTGACACAGGGACCTTTGGCTTCTTCTTCCTGGTAATGGCAGAGCTGGCTTGAAGGGGTGGAGGGCCACCATAATCAAATGTTCTATTAACAAGCATCCGCCTTACATTTGGGAAAATAGAGTCTGCTGGAGGGGCCTCACCAATGATGACAGGCTCCTTGGAGGCTATCACTGTGCCTGTCAAATTATTATAAGCTAAAGTTGTCTAATAAGTGTGTTGACACATATCTCCTATGGTTTTAGTTACCTTAACAATGTGCATCATCTTTGCCTTCAATGAATGAGCAAGCACATTGACCTCACATTGTGTCAGTCCCACGACACCTTTACTCTGTGAATTGATGTTATGAGATTCTCCTGGCATCAAACTCAAGTGCACAGGATACCCCTCGATGTGTAGATGGTCGTTAGTGAGGGAACTAGGCATCAGGATCCATGGGAAAGGTCTGTCGGCAAACTTCCCACCAAGGTCTGCTGAGGAAAAACTGTCAGGACCTCATAAAACCATGGGACATGATGTACTACATACCAACTTGCTTGATGAGACCAGCCTTCAGCAATTTCAATGCATCCTTCTCCTTCTCTGACTCAGATGAGGTCACATCCAGGATCTCTATTGGCACCTCTTGACCTCCCTCCGTGCCCTTGAAGGCCTGCTCCACAGCAGAAAGTGAGATGGTGTTGTACACATGCGCTTTGATATGCCCGATGATGGCGTCATCACTAGCTCAGCAGCACTTTTTGAAAAAATACAGAGGTATTAATACATAAAATACTTTCAAGGAGGGTATCACTTACACCGCCAGTGCTGGGCATCATGTGAACATGGCCTAGTGACGCATCTTCATTGACAATGTTACCACACATGACAATAGTGGCCTTGAACCCTTGCCTAGTAGTAGCTCCATCATGCTACAGGTAAGGTACTCAACTTATCAGAAAATATTACAGAATTGGAATAAGATTACTCATGATACTTCCTACCCTCTTATAAAGCTTCTGGAATGATTGCGTGTGCTGCACAATGGTTTGATTATCTGTCAGCATGTTGAGTTTTCCATAGGTATTGAGGATGTCCTGATAAGTGTCTGGGTAGCTTTTCTTGAAGAGCTCATAGCACTGATGGCGAACACCAGTGCCTATAAGATCAATATATGACACTGAGCAAAAAGCACACAGTATAAACAAATCACTTACTTGGTGTCATTGAACCATCCTGAGGAGGAGCACCATCACCAAGCCTTGCAAGTTCCTGGCATGTCCAATCCTTGAAGTACCCTGCATAAAGATTCCAGTAGTTGGTGCTATTGATCACTTGACCTCGACTCTTCATCCACAGGTTGATTACCTGGTAGGATGGCATATTCGTATTCTTTGTGGTATCACTGACAATGGCATTCAAAGCAGCGCACCCTTCTTTGAGTGCAGAGTTCATCTCTGATGAACATTGACCAGAAATGGGAGCATTATCATCATCCATCATAACACCAGACCCGACGTGAGATATTCCAGTGGCTGATGGACTGAATGTGACTGCACGGTGATCAGCAGGAGGCAGAGCCAAAAGCTCAAAAGGCTTGAGGGGAGTTGGTGGGATGATATGTGTCATCGGAACAGCTCCTTGAGGTGGTAAAGAGTTCGCCAATACTACAGATGAAAAATTCCAGGGCCTGTCTGACCCATGCACATCAGGCTGTGAACCTCTCTGAGAGCTTGGACCTGCAACTGCAGGCATGAGAAGTGGTGAGGTCAGTAACTGCAAATATGAAGCCAGTGGGCTAGGGGAGAGTCTGGGAGCCTTGTGTTCCATCAGAGGTGATGGCACGGGCCACAATGGCTGAACTCCAGACGGTATGGTGAGAAGGTTATAAGGAACCATAGAGTCTAGATTGAGAGTGCCATACTGGGGCTGCTGGGTGAATATGTCCAAATTTGGAGACATGACTGGCTGCGGCTGCTGGCTAGTGGATGCCAATGTGCTGGAAATAGATCTTGAGTCTGCACAGGGTGTTGAGCAAGCATGGCCTCGACGAAAGGAGAGTTGTGACAGCTGGAGTGCATCAACTCTAGCAGCAAGAACAAAGTCAGAAATCTGGAGAAAAGATCTTCAATAATAATTACCAGATGCGAAGGTATTAGTGGTATAGTCGCCGGGAGCGCAGGCTGCTTGACATTGGATAGCAGCATCCCTTGCAATACCAATGTCGCATGATGTGGGCTTGATTGTGCTCCATAGTCTTGATGGAGTGAGTTCTGTTGGCAGATCCTTGTATCGACCACCTCTGAACTGTTCCTGTGCATATCCTCCCTGCGTGTATTTGGAATCCATAGCAGCAGGTGATAACACAGGAAGGTATGTGGAAGGTGAGGATGCCTGGTCATTGGTAGGGTCAGAATAGTAGTCTGATAGATTAAGCTTCATGCCCTTTGCGCAAGATCAGAAAAAATGGCACATAGCAATGAAAATACTCACTGGAATTGCAGATCCAAAAGGTAGGTAAAAGAAAGGAGGGCACAACACCTCATACTTATATCAAAATTTAAGCGTGTGTGAAGGAAGTCCTTAATTTTGAGACTAAACAAGTCAGAAAAATGGAGGTATAGAAGCAAACAATATACCAGACATCATGGAGGTCCCCTGAGGAGGGTGTAGATGGTGAATTGGTGAACCTCTGGAGGCTCCAGAGGCTCCAAAGGGGGCTTGGTATCAAATTGCTTCATGACTAAAGATTTCATTAATCCATGGCTGAAAATCTACTTCATGCCCAAGACAATACAGTGTCAGAATTAGGTTAGTCCCAAAGTATGAATTACATACATCTGCTATCTACGTTTGATGATAGGATGGACTTTGATCAACATCTAAGGCACTTCGTAGGGCAACTTTCACTGTCACTAAATTTTAACTCTGACTCGTCCTCATCACTCTCACTGCCAGCAGCATCATCGTCCTTGGAACTGGATGGTCTCCCCTTGACAGAAGCAATGTGTGGGATAAGATTGCTGGTACACACAGCAGGTGGTTTTGAAACTGCTCGAGAAGCTGGACAAGGAGGTGGTTGTGTGATTTCCACAATAACTTGGGTGCAACAATGAGAAGAAGGTAAACTAAGATGAGGAAGACCCTTTCTGTTGATTTGACCATCAGCAAATGCATGCTGCCTGTGGTAGTGTAACGAGCAAGCTGAGGGGGCTTCTCTGATTATAACGGGGTCCTTTGAGGTAGTGAGACATGTATGAGCAGCATCGCTCTTCACTTTTCAGATGGTGAGGGTGCCTGCCTTGAGATGGTTGACGATTGACACAATGGTGGTGGCTCAGATTGTGGATGCCTTTGGTGCAAGAGAGAGAGGGGCGCAGCTCACCAGGTATCAAGGTATTGTTAGGGTAATTGGTAAGGACATACCCAAGGCGAGCTAGTTCCTTTGGGAGAGTTTTCCAGGGGAAGTCAGCACTTGTGCACCCACAAAGCATCCCACCAAGTGATGCTGAAATGATTTTTAGATAGGATGAATGTGTCATGATTAATCTTACCAGTAAGTGCCCTCATCCCACCCATAATACAAGGTATCCCATTGAGGTTCTTCCATTCTTCACTGAGGCAGGAGCCTCCAGAGACTTCAGTAGGTTGGGTATCCTCTGTTGACATGTCTACATCAACAAGCTAGAAGCAGGTCAGTAACGTTTGAACATCCAATTAGACAACTACTCACAATCCAAGAGACAGAAAAAGATTGTGAATCCATGAGCATGGCAGAATCAATGAGGCCGCAGGGTGAATTTGATGTGCTGTTGGTCATGGCCATCTTGCAGGAGGTAGTACCTAGACAGTGTTTGAAAGTAGCACCAGCTCTAGATAACAATAAATTAATGATGTGCAGACCATGTGCAAAAGAAACCTTTGGAGTGAGGAAAATTCCACTAAGTTTGAGGAAGCTCGAACTTTGAAGGTATGCCACTGCACTGGCAGTGGAGCTTTCCAGAAATGGTAACATGTATACATAGCTACTAGCACCTCCCAACTTAATGAAAAGGTGGGCACCCTCTACATTCAGGCAATTTCACTTCAGTTTGATGTGCATCAAGTCTCCGCAACACGTGCCTACAGTAGTAACAAGTTGACATTTCTGTTACAAACATGTAGTTTTTTTGAGAGGCTCATTTTCTCGTCTATCAGAGCCTCCAGAGGCTGTCAGACTACAAGGGTGACATTAAAATAAAATTATCCAGAACAAAGTCATTGCTTAACTACTACATTCATTAAATAATTCCCATCTACAGTGTGTTGAGATTGAGAATGAGGTGATATAATGAATGTTGGAAGCTCTCCATATCATCCTCTTGCAATCCTGTAAGATGAAAACCTCATAAGACTGCCATGATCTCAGCTAGCACCCAAACTCTGCAGTCATAACCATTCATCTGCCAAGGTTCAAGCTGGAAAAATGTAATTAGTAAGGACTGAGACTTCACAACAAATAAATTTACAATATGTGGATGAGCTACCCATTATCCAAGATCAAGTGATACCGCAGGGTGGTGTTGATGAGCAATAGATAGTAGATGAGACACAAGTGTCATAATAGCCTATGTGGATAATGTCAGTATTCCTGCATATACTATAATAATGTACTCACCTTGATGTCATGTTGCCAAGGGTGCTCCTCAGCTAAACTGTCAAAAGGATAGAATTTCCTGGAGGAACGATAGATAACACAGAGTACCCAATGACCAACAGGAACTGGCCGATGAATGGGCAATATCCATACTTCCTTCTCCCAGTAACGTGTCCATGAAGTTTGACGCTAGAGGATCTCATCAGGTGCATTGTATTGAATATGTGAGAGGTCATGAGTAGAGAGAATGGCAGTGCGCTGTGCAGCATGTGTGGATATGTAGGCGTCATGCAGCAAGATTGCACATCTGTTGAGACACACATCATTGAGGCGTGCAGTAGGGGAACCAAGGAAGGAGATATCCCTTGGATCAAATACTTGTTCTGGGAAGCCATGCCAAGAGGGCCATATCTTAGCTGTACCTGACCTTTGCGCAGCAAAACTCAGATCTTTGTAGGGTGCAGGTGATTCATCAACTTAAAGTATCTATCCATAGTTTCAAAAGAGCAAAGAAGATAGAAAATGGTGGCATACCTCCAGAATTGCCCAACAAATGGTAATGCTGGCTTTTCTCACATTGCTGATATCTTCTGTATCTTCATTAGCAGTGGCATCCTCTTCAAGGAAATCAGCAAATGCAATTTGATGTGCATTGACATCTGATGGCCCTGCTTCAAAGTCTGGGATGTCATTGTCTTGGTGATCAATTTCCAGTGTTAATGCATCATTAATCAAACTGAGGTTGGCTTCGCCGGTTGCACCTCCCATAAGTGTCTTCACGACATCTGAAGCTTCTCTAGCACGACTAGAAAAGCAAGATACAGAAGCAAATGGATTTACCCAGTGTGATTGTAGCTGAAGAAAGTGGTCTCAGTGGGCTTGCAGCAAGAATATCAATGGTTGGTCTATTGAGATCGTCAGAAAATGGCAGAATGAAGCACCAGAATCACTTACTTGCATCAGAAGAAAGTGCAAGCTCTAAAGCAGAGAGCTCATCTTCAAAATAAGAGAACAAGTTGTCAGCTTCAATACTGAGACGCTGCTGTTCCTCTTGACATCAATCATGTTTGAGGAGGGTACAGATTCCATCTCTCATGTCGGAATCATTCAACCAGCGTGGTATGTCTCCTGCAGCGGGCATAATCCAGACGTCCTCCATTAGGGTCTGGTCATTGCACAAATCCACAAGTTTAGTCAGAAGTGCCATTGGAAGTGGTATCCCCCATGAAGGGCCCTAGAGGCTGTGTCATATCCCATACATTTGCGCTTCTCATTTGAAATTCCAGATACCAGATCCAATCAGATCCAATCCACAGATCCATACCGGATCCGTTACAATAAGCTTCTTCATGAATATCCTGTTCATATAATGTTAAACACTGCTTATTTCCTCCATGTAGTATATCTTCCCTTCCGGTATATTGGTTATGCTTACTTCTGGCTATGTTTACTGATCCATTAACCTGTGATTAACTTCTGGCCTATGTTTGACTTGTAATAAGTGTTGCTTATACATTGCGATACTTTGTGCATAGCCTTTCACTTAGTTCTATCGTATATAAACTCTTGTATATGTCCTGTAGCACCCCAGTTTGAATATCATCTTAGATTGTCCTCATTCTGCTATCCGGACTCGAGTCTTATCAACTCTTGTTACCCTCTGAGACTTAAGGATTGTATCTGATAGTCTAACACATCCGCTGTCTTCTTAGATAGTCGATCTATAGATGGAACACCTACAAAACCAATCTATCTCCATGGTCAGTGATCCAGACAAATACCGATGACTGATAATGTGGTCGTTCATGGGTGGTTCTCTAGTGATACCTAAGCTACGGTCAGCAGAAGGTACTGTGTGAGGTCAGCAATGCGTATGGTTATGACCACAAGGATGACAAAAGAAAGAAAGAAAAACAAAAGAAGAACACGTACTCGTATCCTGGATGAAGGATGTCTTGAGACAATCTTATCCCAACAGACTGTGCGGAGTTATAATGATCACTCCCTCAGCGCAAAACAGGTAGGACCAATGGTCAGGACTAGTCAATGCTTAGAGTCTTTACATACTGCTGAACCTGCTGCCAAGGTACTCACAATGAGTATTAAACAGATACAGGAATGGACGTCCTTGGCATTCAATACCAAGTCCCCTTTCAATAGCTAAAGCTGTGGCAATGAAACCCTGGCTCACTCTCTCTACTCAGATGTGTGAGGTCAAGCGTACACTTATCAACTCCTAATGTCTCCCCCACTAAGCTATTCTAAGTCTTAGGTGGTCTAAAGAGACAACACAAGTGTGTGGAATATCTTATGCTTGAAGACAAAGAGATACAGAAAAATAAAAGAAGAAAAACAGAAAAACAAACACAAGAGGCAGTACCAGGCCTTGCTGGTTGTGGAGAACAATGAGCTCACACTATTACTGTCTCACTGAAGGATACCTTCACCAATCTTACAGTCTCTCACTGTGGTTGGCTATGATCACACCTCACACTAGTAATTGGGGGTCAAAAGTTCTCTGGACTCACTGCTCAAAGTGGGCCCTTTATATAGACAAATACATGTGGCTGTGTGGTACTAGTACAATATAGTTTGCTACTGGCATAATAAGTTACTAGGAGTCATCATGAGTCATATGGAGTCATAAACCTTAATCTGAGTCATATGGAGTCAGGCTGAGTCATGTCAAGCACAGGTAAATCATGTGACTTCCCTGTAGCCTAACAAAGGCAAAGCAAAAGGTCTAGAGCTGATTACATAAGTTATGGACACTCTCTCAATATTTACACTTCTCAGTTGTTTATTGCAGTGGTTTTTCAACATGTCCTTCATATTTGGGGTTTTGTGCCTTTTCCCACAGGACAACTCATGCGGGAAATAATTTTCTAAGTCACCTGACATGCATGAGATTCTTTCTTAGTCATCCTCACAGCCTTTGGAGTAAAACTGGTTACATAAAAGAATCTTCAAAAATAATCAAGCCTAGAGGCAAAAGTAAAAAAATGGACTATTAATGTATGCTTTAGTTTATAGGCTTAGGGTGAGAGAAAATTAGTCAGCCATGCACCAAACCAGTTTGGTGCAGGTCAGCGTGTACGATCAATTGGGTTAGAGGAGGAGACGGCCATTGAGAACAAGCCAAGTGCAAAAGCTGCAGGCAAGGCTCATGCCAAAGGAGGGTATTCATCTCCTCTCACAGTAGGGTTCTCAGGAGATGAAGAAGAGCAACCATGACTTGCTATAGGTAAGTCTTGATGGTTATCTCAGTTCAGCAGTGATCCTGACTGATAATTAAACAGACAATGCAGCAATGTGCCTGTGTGATGGACCTCATGACATTGCGAAAGGTATTTGCTCTACATAAATGTCCAAAGATTTACTAAGATAAGCCCAGTGTGACGTGCACACCCAGTGATCAAAGGAGGCCAACCTGCTCTCACCAAGACCATGTGTCTCTTGCAAGAAGATGAAGACTCACAGAATAATAGCAGAGCTGTGCAGCCTGAGACATCAGTCAATCATTTGACCTCTGTGCAAGTCACCGAAGCACCCATTCTTCCAGCAGTGCCATCTTCCCCACATAAAACCGAACTTCCTGCAGAACACACAGGTGGTGATGGACAGTCTGGCCATGTCCAAGATGTGCCTCCCCCACTACCACAAAATCTACCATGTGCCCCATCTGAGGATAATTGTCCTAACCCCACCATTTCTAACCTTGTGGCACCAGAATCTCACTGTGTTGACCCTCGCGGGAATATTTGTATTATGGTAACCATGGTGAACCTTACCCAGGATATGCTTATGCTCCTCACCATGAGAACCCAGGTTATGGTGATGCCAGTGGGAATAAGTGGCCATATTATTGTGATGCATGGTACACAGACTGTGAACTTCTGGATGACCATTTGTGTGGACCTCCCCCATCAGACATCTGTGGAGAATACATGCATCCAGCCAGTTGCGAAGGTCAAGTTGGCTACCAGCATGCATATCAGCATGAGGCTTGGACAGATGGGCATTGCAGGAGCAGGAGTCCCATTGCCAATGCAGTGCTGGGATCATCTGAAGGAGGAGGCATTCCAAGGTGAATTCAAGGTGTCTGTTGTCTTGATACTATGCTTTTGTACAATGTTCTGATCGCTTGCTGCATAAAATTTCACCATGATTCATGTCTGATTTGGTGTGTGGGATAATCATCACAAAAAATGTGCAAAATTACATTTTGGCATATGAATACAAGATGATGTATATAGTTAGTTGATGTGTTCAACCAGGTCTCTCATGACATGATGCTACCCATACATGACACACAGAAGTGTTTCCAAAATTAGTGAGATGTTCTCAACCGGTCAACTACTCTGCTTGACTACCAACCACTCCCATGATGATGCCACTCCCACAACTTCTTATTGTAAACACCTCTATGGATCAGTCAGTACCTGCAATGCACTCCCTGAACCTCGGAACAAGATTGCTATGGATAAGCTCTTGGAGGAAGAATTTATTGGTACTGTCTTGTGGGAAGAAAAATCACTCCCCAAAGATGCCAAGTCTGTTATGGATACCCTTATCTTACAGACCAATTTCACTCCAGCATCTCTCAGCAAAATTTACTATTTCAAGTCTGGGCCATGAGGGAAGAGGGTTAAGAGTGGGTCTATCTTTCAACCTGCTGTGCACCATGGCACGAGTGCAGAGTGGCTGTTTAATGACAGGAATGTCCAGCCAAAGTTGTTGGTAGACTCCAGAAAACAGAAGAAGAAGGCACAGGTACAAAAGGGACAGGGAAAAAGGCAGGGAGGGCACCAAAGACACAACCACATGCACAGATGAGCATAACATCGGCCACATTGACTGATACAGAAGTGGAAATATTGGATTCATCATTCACAATGCCTGAAACTGACAAGAGTTTCGGTGCCAAGGAATACAACGACAAGCACCCCAACAAAAAGCAGCCTCAGGCATCAGTGAAGGGTGAGGTTCAGCTACAGGGATGAAAAGGTGGAAAATGATAATGGGAGAAAC